>CAHIKZ030001321.1:412500-547539 GCA_903632075.3 Acanthosepion pharaonis
TATGGCCGTGATCACGTCAATTTTTGTCCGGGCAAAATGAAATCCATATTGTTTTTTCAGAGAGTAAGTCTTCAGAGTAAAGATTTTTAACCACTTCAGCATTGATTAAAGCCTCAAAGACTTTACCAGAAATCGGTAAGAGACTGATATGGTGGTCGTTATAGGGGTCAGAGCCTTCACCATAGTTCTTAAAAGCAGCAACTACAGACCCGGAAAGCAGGAAACATGGAGGCAATAGTTATGTAGTTTGGAGAGAACTCGGGTCAGCTCGGAAGCGCGTTTCTTTAGGACAACGACTGGTAATCCATTACCTCACTTTGGGGTACCTAATTTAGAAATGATGCCCGAGACCAGCGACGGTGTTATGCACATATCACTCTGCAGAACACCAGTTCTGACGTGGTGTCAGGTATGAGTACTCCAGGCGAGTCCGGTGTTGAGTTGGATGAGGATTTCTTATCAAAGCATTCAGCTTTTCTGCTGTAGATGTCAGGACTTCAAACTGCTTCGAAACTGCTTGAATAGAGGAGGGATTGAGAGCTTTCGGTTATTCAGCACACTCTTGCAGAACTGACAATACTTTATTGAACCAAACCGGCTAGATGATATACGCTGATTCATTCTATCAGCAAAGAGTAATTTGGCTTTATTGAGGACAGGCTTGCATTCGTTCCGAACAAAGAACCGTCTGTTTAAAAACTACATTACAAGAGACGTCTCGAAGGAAATCACGGAATGAGTCCCAAATAGCTTGTTGATAGCAGAATGATATTTTGTTGGTAGGAGGATCTTGGCAGGAGAGGAAGGGTAAAGAGGGCAGATACTACAGCGTGATCAGAATTGCCAAGAAGGGAGAACTGCGTAGTACGACAAGAGTCAGGGATAGACAAAGATCGAAAAGAGAGGCGTTTTGTCATGTTTACTAGGGAAACGTGTGGGGAAGTCAACACTTGCGTAAGAGACTGAGTAATTGAGAAGTGTTATACTACCTATTTCTATGGTAAATAGACTCTCCCACAGATAATAAGTAGTAGTAGTAGCGGTCGCCAGTGGGGCTCAGTTGAGTGAGTCAGTCGATGTCGGACATTAAAGTATGAGCCCCACAACTAGATTGCTGCGTCATTAACTACTATTGCAAGTTCTTAACGTTTTGTACGTCGAACCTTTTAGGACCGACTTAGTAAAGTACAAGCCTCCACTGTGAAAAACTACTCTATAACAACAAGTAAAGGGTTTGGATGACAGCGAGGTCAGTGGCAGTGTTTTTAAGCCACCTGGTATGGTGAGCGTTAATGTCTCCGAAAACGAATATACTTTCAAACTGGTATAGGGAAAAGACCTTGTCTATGTTATCGGAAATACTATATAACACGCAACAGTCTTGATAGAGAGGGGAACAGTAGATAGTAGAAAAAGAAATGGCTGACGGAGTTAAGTAGAGAGAGACGTAGACGAAAGTGACCTGAAAATTCAAGAAAGGCTTCCCTTGCCAGAAGGTGACGTCCGCGGACATAAATTCCCACGTCATGCATGTGGACTTTAGTGTTCTAAGTTCAGGAATGCAACCAGGAATACAGAACTCAGAATGGCTAGAAATGCTGAGGTTAGTCTCGCAGAGAACTAGAATGTCCGGAGACTTCTCGAAAAGGAAAGATTCTACATTGCAGAATTTGGTAGGAATACTAAGAATGTGCGAGACGGAAAGGTTATGGGATCTAGGCGATTATTTTGTTGAAAGCGATTAATTTATTTTCCAAACTACAACCCCTTTCGTATAGACAAAACCCTCGTAATCCACTTGCTATTCTATTGCTCTTCCCATTGGAAATGTTCTGGTCAGCAACATTTATATTCTAACCGTTCAGAACCTCTCTAGCAGGTTACACCGAAGAAAATTCCCTCCATTCTATTTGCATTTCATTAGGAAGAGTATTCGTCCATTCTGACAGATTTTTTTCCAAAGATATGCCCCGTTGTTGAAGATTCTCAAGAGAAGTTACTTTCCCGATTATTCAAAGGTTAACTTTTTTTTAAATATACCGTCAGCTATTGTATTTCCTACATAGCCTCATAGACTATGCTACTTATATCCTATTTTTAAGTTCATACAACAACTGTATTCGGTTACCTTATATTCTGAATTGTATTTCAAACATTTCTTGACAAACAATGTGTAAAAAATATTTATGTGTTGATGTTTACTTCACTTATATTAGCCTGGCATCAAGCCAATGTCTTTGGACATCCAAGGAGGAACAAACTTATCCATATATTTCTAGGCATATAATCACTAATTTTGCAATCGCCTGATTTTGTTTCTGTCAGTGACAGATACATCTTCAATTAGACATTAGCACGTGTCACCAAAGAAACCTCTCATTAGCAGTTCATATAATGTTCTTATACAGTTAAGGCAAACAAAACAAGTGAAGCGAAACGAGTACATAATAGAACAGGAACATGTCCATGTAAGCCTGTTGAATGAGAGAAAATAGCGGTTTTTAAAAATTGTGTGCTGATCTGACCTGTTTCACTATTTTGTTTTTGTGTTGGCAACGAACACGGGTTTCTACTTTTGTAACGCACGTTGTAGTAGTGACTTTATAATCGTAGTTACAACTATAGTACCAAACGCTTTCGAATATCACTCGAACTAATAGTACTTGCTTGATAATGTACGATCGACAAGTAATCTGTATAGTGACTCGAATAGAGAAATAGTATAGTGAATAGAGTTCAGAATAGCGCTTGTAATAGAGGATAGAACAGAGGTTCAGTCCGAATAGTAATAGAATAGAAATGCAGAACCGAATAGTAATAGAGGATAGAATAGAAATAAAGAACCGAATAGTAATTGAGGATAGAATAGAAATGAAGAACCGAATAGCAATTGAGGATAGAATAGAAATGAAGAACCGAATAGTAATTTAGAATAGAAATGAAGAACCGAATAGCAATTGATGATAGAATAGAAAGGAAGAACCGAATAGTAATTGAGAATAGAATAGAAATGAAGAACCGAATAGCAATTGAGGATAGAATAGAAATGCAGAACCGAATAGTAATTGAGGGTAGAATAGAAATGCAGGTCCGAATAGTAATTGATAATAGAATAGAAATGCAGAACCGAATAGCAATTGAGGATAGAATAGAAATGCAGAACCGAATAGTAATTGAGGATAGAATAGAAATGAAGAACCGAATAGTAATTGAGAATAGAATAGAAATGAAGAACCGAATAGTAATTGAGGATAGAATAGAAATGAAGAACCGAATAGCAATTGAGGATAGAATAGAAATGAAATTGAGGGTAGAATAGAAATGCCGGACCGAATAGACCGAATAGTAATTGAGGAAAAATGAAGAACCGAATAAAATTGAGGATAGAATAGAAATGAAGAACCGAATAGTAATTGAGGATAGAATAGAAATGCAGAACCGAATAGTAATTGAGGGAATAAAAAAAGAACCGAATAGTAATTGAGAAATGAAAGAACCGAATAGCAATTGAGGATAGAAATGAAGAACCGAATAGCAATTGAGGATAGAATAGAAATGCGATCAAGTAGACGTCACGCTACCTTCCATATATTCGCTTCCTCTATGGTTACTGGTCTACTTACTTTAAAAATGAGATCACCTGCGTTTTCTCACTGGTGACCTGTGTTCAAACTTAAGTGCCGACAGCGACACTTTATTCCTATATAATATTTGTGTTCGATAATTTTATTCACCAGAATATATCTTACATATTTATACATCAGTCTTTCATCCATGCTTTGAAAACTGCTGCCACATTCTGTATGGAACTCTTGCTTTATATTTAGAGATTCTGGATATAATCCAAAGAAAAAATTCCAATGTTATTGGTCCTGTCCTGGAATATCAGTTTCAGTCATTTTCTTGCCGCCGTAACACAACTTTACTGTGCGTTTTCTATGAGTACTTTCAGGATAATTATTCTGGCGAACTTTCCTCTATGTTGTTATTTTTATCCTCCCACAGACAAATTTTACATAGGGGAAGTAGTCAGAACTAGATAGAGACTTTCATATATTAAGAATCTGTAGTAAGATTGTATTGTTTTGGTGTAAGGAATACTGTGGTATATTTGTTTCAGTAATTGTGACTAGCTAAGTTTAAGATAAAACAGATTGAAGACCAGTCTTTCCCTACCCACCCCTTTTGGCCTAGTGCCATATTTTTGTATTATTCAATTTAAATATTACTCTCACCTATGGTACGAAGACATTATTAACTGAAGTGTAGAACTACACTGGTAACAGGAATTATCATGTAAAAGTTGCATGTTTATATGTAACCGTAATTTTCTTTTCCCGCACTTTTCGCTTGTGGAACTCTCTTATGACTTCTTGCTTTCCGGTCAAATTTGATCTTCATGAATTTAAATGTAATGTCTATCGTTATCTTCTGTCTTCTTAATTCCTGTTCTTTTATTCTTCTGTTTCCTTAATGATTTTCTTTTTCTTGTATTCTTTCACACTTGTTAAGACCTTGAGGCTTCGCGGCTTTTTTGCATTGTTACGCGCTCTATGGTTATTTCTAGGCAAAGTCTTCAGACGAACTACATTTCTTAGTTATATTAGATCTAACTTTAAAGTTTAATAGCGGCAATTAAGCTATCTAAGATTGTAACGGCCAACGAGAAAAACGATTGGTTGATTGATTTTGTTTAGCGCCATATCACTTTCTGTGTTATTTGATGCCGAAATCTAAGTATTTTTACACAAATTTATGGCTTCAAATAAAATAATTTTGAATGCAGTTGCATGTCTTCAGCTGCAGGTTTGGTTTATTTTATTTTACGGCATATCAATCTCAATAGCTTATTTACTGACAATTTTTTTTTATTGCTGGTAATATTTTGTTTTGTCAAAAATTTGTGTCTGGTAATATTTTTCCTTCAAATTTGTATTGATATTAATATTTTTTTCAAAAAAGGTATTGCAGGTAATACTTAACTATTTGTCCATAGATGGGACCCTAACAGGTGCTACCACCCCGGGTCAGAGTTGACCTGGGAACACCAGAAATTAAGAAGTGGTTCCACGCTCCACAAAACCTCCTTATCCGAGGCCTTGCTGCTGGACGTGGTTTATCGTCTTAACCAGGACGCGGATGTAGTTTAATAACTTACCGAGTACGTTCCTTCAGCTACAGATAAATGCATTGTTGATAATTCTACTATAAAATGATTTGTTTTACGTGATATCAACACATTTGGTCATTTATACTATAAAATGAATTACTGGTTTAATTTGCTTTAAGATTATATTGTTGGTAATTTTGCTACAAATATGTATTTTGGGTCATTTTTTTTAAATATAAAAAAATATTGGCGCTATTTTTACTAACATTTCATTTTTATACATTCATAGTGTTTTATTTTTTGTGGGGAGCATCACTATTTACCCCTGGGTGGGTCTCTAGCATGTGCTATAACCTAGAATCAGTGTGGACGTAGGAACAACCGCACTTAAGAGGTTCCTCAAAACTTCCAGTCTCCTGAACAGAGCCTTTGCTGCTGGATGTAGTTTGTGATACTAGAAACTAATGATGGTGCATCTGCACATAACCTTCAGGACAGAGAAGAATCTTTAAAATGTCTTCAAATTTCTGCCTATTACTTTCAAAAACTCCCTAGCTTTCGCTAGCTTATTGTAAATATGTTTATGTTAAATACGAGCTCTGTCTGATGTTAGCATTCTTCGAGAAATTGTATAAAGCGTGTCACTAACTAGAAATATATATGCATTCGTTGAAGTTTTCGTCATTTTTATTCTTATTTGTGTGTTATTCACTTTTCGCTTGCAGCTAACTGAATCGTTGTTGCCAAAATGTCTACTGAAGAAAGTAAAAACATTTTTCATGGCTAATATATCAACCCGTATAATTTATGCTATAGGTAAATGTGATAACTGTTTCTTTTCTTCACCGATCTCTTTGGTCATGTAATCTAGATGACACATTAGGTAATTATGTTTTATAAACCATAACAAACGCAGAATAGCTATGCATTGATTACTATATAGAATGTTGGATCGTTAATGCTAACACTCGCTGCTTACCTGACGTCACATCCTGTTGCTTTTGTTCGGTTAAGGCCGAGGTGTATTAAATTGGAAAATTGAGTAAAGCCTGTTGTCGATTTGAAGTCGATGTCGCCGTGAATGATACATAATAGAAGAGATGTGTTTCAGTTTGCGAAACTAAATTTCTATACATGATTAATCGGTTACACATACTTTGACAGAAAACGAATATACTCCAACAGTCATGTGAATCGGCCATTACATCTTTCTCTTTGTTATAATATTTGGTCGCTAAAAAGGCTAAAGGTTACAACGATGGCATTGCATTATTTAATGAAGGCAAAATCTGAAAGAGCTATGCGACTTTGCAAATGACTTTCAAACTTTAATACTATTTAAAATATTTTTCTACAAAGTGTCTTTTCTTAGTACGAATATATTATTTGTTTTCTCTTATTTAATTCATTTTTGGTTATTTTTCATCCGACATCTTCCCCCGCACTGAAAATGCAAAATAAATAAATAAACATCAAAATAAATTCTAAGATAATAAGATGTCTATTTATAAGACTTGAGAAAGTAAGTCAGACTTCCGACAAGATAGCGGATTACGGACCTACAGAACTTCCGTATTGTGCTTAGTCGCCCACAGCGGTTGTTGGAGTTGTCACTAATTAGAGGCTAGACAAACGAATACTGAGCCAAAATTGTGGAATTGTCTATAATTTGGTTCTACAAAGAGAAATAGGGACGCCATAGTGGAAAGAGCAGTAACAACCAAAAATGTGTGATAAGGAGAGAAGTGTATGCTCATGTTTCGGAGAAAATAAGAAAAAATGAAAGAATGCTTGTCCCATTCGCTGTCGGTGTTTTAAATAATAAAGATCACAGATACACAATAGATAAAGTCATTTGAGAATTGTGGAAGTGTGCTGAGAATTCAATGGACTTGAGTAAGGAGAAAGGTTTGAGGATGATGGACACAAATAAAAAAAAAAAACACATTTAGAATCAGAAAGAGACAGAGGAAATCTCTTGGAGAGATATTTAGGAAACAGGGATTAACAGATTAGAAATTCACAGTATACAAGAGGATCAAAAAGATACAACGAATAACCTACTCAACAAGATTGTGTAGAGGAACGGGAAAACACGGTAATGGGAAAGATATTGAAAAGACAATATTATTAATTCCTTTAAATGGTAGAATGTAGTGGTGGGGTATAATCAACATAAAGATGAAAAAAGAAAAACCTCAGACTTCTGTAGTAGAGACAGCAAACATTTTCCAGTGCAGAATGAACGAATGTTAAATCTCTAACTATGTTTTAATGCTCTTTGCTTAACTTTACTGTCAACTAAAATCATTTGGCCATTTATTTCAAACCAAAATGAGTAACATGCTTTATATTCTATGATGGTTTTTGTTTTATGGCTATACATTATTATACATTGTCGAAAATATGTCATTTTCATAATTCCCTGTGTTCAAATTGAACTTCATACTGCTGCCTTTGGAAAGTATGAATAGGAATAAATGATCCAATTAATATTGAAAAAATGTTTGGATTTTTTTAAGATCGCACATAATTATTAAGATTTTACTGTAATAACAAAAAAAGAAATTTTCATAACAAAATAGAATTTTAGAAAATTGTAAGCATTGAATTTTATTTTAATTTCAATTTTTTATTTCTTTGGATGGTTTTCTAAATTTCTACGTAGCTGAAATAGAATTATCTTAATTGCTTGAAAGAAAATTGACTGGGTGTATCTGCCTTCCAAACGCAAATGAAGATTGTCAACATATTATTTTATTACTATTAATATATTGTATATTGTACTAATGTGTTATGTAAAAAACGAGTCGAACTGGGCTAATTTAGTCTAAGTTTTGAGAAATGCATAGTTCTGGCTTAAGGAATGGGAGGAAGAAAACAGAGGCAAATAACAGTTGAAGAAACACCAATGGGAATCCTTCACTAAGCAGGTTTAATTAGAATCAACGACACAGAAAGAAATGGTTTGGAATACTTGATAAGATGACGCTGGCAGAGAAAAATACATTTCATCATGAAGATTGCACTTTGCGTAAAATCATATAATCTGATTCTTTGTATTTTTCTACTTCCTTCTTTTCAGTTTCTTTATTTTTTCTTTTGACGCAGTTTCTCTTCAATTATTTATCTCTATATTCAATGCTTTCTTTGTCCTTAATTAATTCTTTTTTTTTTACTTTTTGTATTCTTTCCATTTCCTGACTTTCGTTTATTCGTGCAGTTGAAATTCACATTTTAGTTTAGAAAGGCATCAGAAAATATGACTGGGAGCGTCGAGTCAAGAGAGAATTCTGGATCGGAGTTACTATGTAGTGTCTATTAATATTATCGTTTTTATACTACAACCAACATCAATGTGGGGGTATTATTTTAAAAGGGCCATGATGAATATCCTGTGTTCTGATTGATTGATTTTTTTTGATTTTTTTTTACGGTTTATCAACACTTTGCGCGGAATTAAAAGGCACAATACATTTCGGAATGCTTACAGTACCTGATCTTCCCAAGCGGTCTCCAATCTAAATATTGACAGGTTTGGCTGCAGCTTAACTTTTGTTAAATATTACGTTTGATATGAGTAAAATAAAAGGTGTTGGGTAGATTCAGAAAATAATAAATAATGATTGACCTTTGATTTGTTGAGGTTAAGATTATAGCGGTCAGTGAAGCATCCGTACCGGATGCTCTTTCATAATGTGTCAGTTTTTTGAAAAGAAACGCTTCTATTTATATTTGATTTACAGAGGAAACGAGGATTTTTTTTGATCGTTGGAAGAATTATGTGTCCAAGCTCTAATGATCTGAACTGGAGGAAATAAAGAATAGAGCGCATATAAATATTTCAATACGTTGTAGGTAGCAACAGATGAGGGGACGGGCTGAAAATTTGTAACTGAAGGAAAGAGGCTGAAAAAGGAAAATAGTTCTTACTCCAAAAAACTGCTTAATGGAATGTGATCTGTAACTCTGATGGAAAGTGACAATTATGATTCCGCTAAAATATAGAAGTAATGCTCACGTCCTTGTCTGAAGACAAAATGTGATCAAAAAAGTTATCTACTTCATGGCAGGATAGAACAAGCTGACTAAGTGTTTAGCATCTTTAGCAGTGGATGTATATCTAGAGTTGTAACTGGGCTGTAGAGTAAATTTGAAACCCAATAAATGTTAAAATATAGAGACTCGCCGTAAGTGTAAACTGAAGAAAAGTCATGACTTGTTCTGTATTGATTATGCCATAATGACTTGGTTTTAGACATACTCAAAGCTACAAGGTAAGTAGGTGCTCGAAACTTTAAAGCTACGTCAAAAAAGTGATCTGCTGCACAGATGTGATTATTCTTATTTTTGGATGTGGATTTATAACCAGTAGCATTATTTGCATAGATAATAATCCACGGGGATTGGCTAATAAAAACGCTGAAATAGCCTTGGAGAAACTCATGAATAGGTTCCATGGGCCTCAGAAGTGTGTTCATTTAAAACGATCTTAATGAGAGAATTCGCTTGATAATTCTATAGACTCTTCAATATTTGTCCTATTAGTTATTTGTGTAGTAACCTCCCGTTCTTGTCAAAATCCTCGCCGACAGATATCACAAAAGCTTTTGCCATAAAACGGCGAATAAGACAATCGCTCTGGTGATAAAGCTACCGATTCTCTGGGTGATATCAACGGGCCACCTAGACGAGCTAAACCCATGATTTGTCTTTCTTAGAAGGTTGTTTCTATTGAGATTATCATCTCTGCCATTGTTGCTGTCAGATTCAAAAATTTGTCTACAGCACATTACCTTCCTTTTTTCTGTTATATTTTTTATGTTTATAGATTTGCCATTCATTCATATTACTTAGTGGGTAGGAAACATGGTTGGTGCAGCGAGCCGGGGTCCAATTATCAACGGTAGCAGCTAAACGTCAGCCTAGTTCTGGGTGACTAGATGAATACTTAAAAAGTTTAGTGTAGTACAGCATTTGAATGCACCTTCTTCACAAGTAGTGAGACTCAAATTATGGAATTGTTGAAAAATAGCTTACTCATTGATGCCCGAACAGTTACAACTATATTAATATTTAATAATCTTAAATTTACAACATTAAAATCATCCCAAGATAGACAACCTTGGAGTACTGATCACTACTAGCAAATCTGTGTGTCACCTATTCTTAAATTTTGCTATATAATCAAATATCAATATTTCCTAGGCTTATCCTACAAGGAAACTCTCAAATGTTGGGTTTCCAGTGTGAGCAAAAAGTGTTACAGCTTTCTATCCGGTAGCTGATTATATCTCTGCTACGAGGTATCATGATTACTTATATTATTTACATTATTCGGACTGTTATCCTCATTTTATTGCTATATTCACAGCGTTTCGGCCGCTGCACGCTCCGTTGTACCTTCTTCAGGTGATTGGGATTTCGAGCCTAAAACTTTATTTCTTTCATCCGAGTAGATTGTTCTAGTTCCACGTTCAATGCCTCTTCCGGATATCTCAGTTATTTCTCTTTACCTCAAATTCCCATGTTTGGTTCATCACTGCTGTTGCTCGGTATTGAACTCACAACTCTTTGGGTCTAGTCATTGGATATAATCAACGTTTTTATCCACTATGCCATGTGTTATTAAGGATATCTGTATAGGAATTAGAACAATCTACCCTAGTGGACGAAATAAAGGGTTCGGTTCGAAATTCCAATCACCTGATGAAGGCCGGAGCGTACAACGGCCGAAACGTTGTGAATATGACAATTAAGTTGAGGATAGAAGTCCGAATAATATAAATAATGTAAGTAGTTTATCTGGTATATCTAAAAATATGTTGTTATTTAATTATTTTAGCTTTGTAATAACATTTGAGGGTTCTATGGAGATCTATCTCACTATAGGATTAATATTTTCAGGGCTGGACATTTTAACAATTGGACCAATCAAATTGATTGTTTAATAGGAGGTGTGGATAGTGTAATGTGATTTCATTTGTCACTTGATTCGGTTACGTTCACTTCGCGGTAATGCACTTGGAAAAGGTATACATTTCTCTACGACCGGGTTCAGGGTTAAATAGCAGGATAACCTGGGTACTCTTGTTTTGAGGTGGCAACCAATCCCGGAGGAATAAAATCAAGGTGAAGAGAGATGAGCTCCATCCAGCAATGTATCCCAAGGTACACTAATGTTAATAAGGCTGAAGTACATGTGAAACCTTTACTAAACCCAAGAGACACGTAGCGAAGCTCAGCTTATTATACAGAAAAGTTCCTGATATATTTCTGGAGCCGAAATCATTGATTTATGGATGGTATGCATGCGTATATGATGAAACAATGTTTCTTTCTTTGGCTGCCTTGTTTTAAACTCTCTTTTTCCCTCAAGATTTCCCTTCGATATTTCCCTTCAGGCTTTGATTTCTCTCCCTGTCATTTCTTATATTTAATACTACGTTTCGTTTTTACATTATTAGTATTCTCAAAAACGCTTTCACCGCACGGGGCAAAATTGAAGAATTTCAGCTAATATGCATTTCGATGGGCTGATGCATCCCCATGTGTAGCTAAGACTTGCTGGAATATGCGTGATATTTATCAAGTTACAATCTCTAGAATAGTTGCCAATAAGATTATACTGGTTCCGACGGAATTATCACCTTCATAGACAGTCAAGAAATACCAGGAACAGAATGGTAAGAAATTAGCTAGTATAATAAACCGGTGTCACTAATATCACTTTGAATATACGCTCCTTTAGCGCTAGAGGGCGTCGTCAGTGATGTTCTAGAAAAGGATCATTGGACAGTTTCGGGTCTTTCAAACATCATACTGACCTCACCAAATCGACCCTTTCAGAGCTGATCAGACTCTGAAACGCCCTCTAAGAATAATGCTTGTTTGTGCTGACTTTTATAAGAATACTATTATGTGGAAGGGAATACTGGGATGGATTTCTGCCGCACCCTGTAGAACAAAGTCTGGTCTGTTATTTAACCCATAGCTGGGCGGAAGAAATGGATTTATATCTTTTCCCAAGGGTATTTGCGCATAAGTGAATGGAATGGAGGCGGGTGGATTTCGAATTAGGCTCTCCGGTTTCTCATTTCGAAACGCAGTCCATTACACCATATGCACATCATTGATTGATTCATTCATTATTATTATTATTATTATTATTATTATTATTATTATTATTATGTATTTATTTGTTTATTTATTTATTATATATATATATTGCATATTCATTTACTTTCGGACCCTAACAAGCGACCTAAAGTCAGAAATGGCATAATGACATGTTCACTGAACATTTTTGTAACAGAAATAGAAATAAAACAACTTAATATCTTAATACATATTTTACATTGATAAAGCCCTTCGAATGGTGTCAGCTGTACTTGCGAGAACAATTTTCTGTAAGTCATGAATTACCAGGGACTCATAAAATGAGTCTATCTGAACCGTTTCCAATGAAACTGAAGGATCCAAACGCTACTTGAACTATTTGCCTTTATGCACCACATTTTTTAAATTCAATGTATGTTATTATTATTATTATTATTATTAGTAGTAGTAGTAGTAGTACTACTACTACTATTTCGGTACCTGTCCTTTCGAAGAAAGCCAAAATGATGACATTTCCATTTTTTGTTTGTCCATTTAAAATACTGTATTTATTATGAAAAAATATTCCGATTATAGAAGTCATAGAATTGATTGCAGCACATTTCAGTTTATGCATTTTACTCTCAGATGTTGTTGGCAGACAGCAATTCAAAATTAGCATTAGTGACGTAGGTTTTCAAGTTTAATTTAAATTATATGTATATGCACGTTGGTGTCTTAATTCAATGACTGATTTAAAATATTTCAACAAAAATATTTAAAAAATAGAATTATAGTGATTACTGCATATTTTACGTAAAGTTTGATTAAATCTTAAAATTATCTGATTTTTAAAAAATCATTTTTCTTTTGCCGCAAAATTTATTATTGCATTTGCCAGTCCCAGGGCAAGTGTTGCGCAGAGTGGGTGGAAGAAAATGTATTATTCGAATGTCGAATTAATAACTTAGTCAAATTTGGTGTGTATGCGTCAGTGTATGTGTGCTTATCTATACATTGGATGACACCAATCAAATGTAATTCCCTCATAGATATACGCATCTACATTATTACATCGGCTCATAAAAAGCCACAGTCAACGTGTAGCAGACAGCCTATCAGCTCATCTTTTATTTTATAGATTATTATTATTAATAATAGTAGTGGTATTAGCAATAGTCGTTGTAGTAGTATTACAACAATTAGAGAAGAGCGCAATATACGAAAAGAAAAAGAAAGGACACAGTGCTTATCAGTGTTTTTAAAAATATTCCGGCAGTAGATCTGTCTTCTTCAAATGTTGTTTACAAATTTTATACAAGAATATGATATATAAAACAATACAAGGCTTTGTCAAACATCTGTAAAGGGATATGGTTGTACAGGTGGTAATCAACGTAACACAACGAATTAAACGCATCCAGCCTGAATGGCATGCAAATGAAACATGATGGTGATCTCGCGCATCGTGAATTTTTACTTTAGATTAACTAGTAAGCGCAATTACTCAAGTTTCGTGTAAATCTCATGTATCTTCACTCTCACTTTTTTCATTATCATTAGGTGAGTCGTTAGTTTTTGACATATGTAATTATCTTTATGCTTTGATTAGTTCGTACTTTACTGCTTATCAACACTTTCCAGGTTATATTTTTTTAATTTTTTTTAAGCATTACAGTTCAAACATTCGGGAGTGCCACTAACACGCAAGGGGTTTCAGAGAGTGAAAGTAAGAGAAATGTGGGGTATTTGAGGAAAAGGTAAAGGGAAAAGCGGTAAAAGAACAGGGTATCAGAAGATGTCGATTGAAATTACAATTAAATCTTTGAAGATTATAGTTATCAGGGAAACAAAGTAAGCGGAAGAGAGTTCCACTGTTGTGAAGTACTAGTGAAGAAGCTGCTGAAATAGAAGAGGCAATTCTGCTTTGACAATAAAACTGTGGGACAGAGTCAATGACGCTTAAATTCATGAAGTTGGACCTTCAGTGAAAATAGCTCGTCAGTGCAGTTTCCATGAAAATATTTGTAGAAAAGACAGTAAATCCACATCACGCCTGTGAGAAAGTGACTGGAGTTGAGATGCCAGGTCAGGACTTATCACATTGCATATCATATGAAGAGCGGGGGCACCAGACCAGATATGGCAACAGTTTTCAATGCAAGATTAATGGTAGATTTGAAGGATGGACTCAGACGAGAAAAATCTTCTGGTGCGACAGAAATAACCAGCTTTCCTTGCGGTAGATGTAGCTATTGATTCAGTATAGTTGTTCCACCTCAGGTCAGTGGAAAACGTGAAACCAAGCAAGTGGAGTGAGACGCTCAAATGAAGTTGATTAGCCGCCACGCTAATAAGGCGCATGGAGATATTTCTTTGATGAGTAAATGGGAACAGTTTTGTTTTGGAGGCATTAAAATTTCCAAGCCATTTCCTTCCACAAGTCAACCACATTGAAGGTCGTTTTCGAAACAAACGGCCAGGGTAACTTTAATATTGAAACAGGATTAAATGGTGGTGCTGTCTGCGTAGATGCCTACTTGAGAACCGATGATATCAGAAAGACCGTTTATGAACATCAGAAACAGTTTAGGACGCAAAATAGAGCCTTGGGGATCAGCAGTCTTCCTATGAATTGAACTGAAGTAGAACCCATTTAGGAGGGAATTCACTTCTTTCCAAGTATATTTGCTTGTAAGTTAATATAACGAAGATAAATTGAATTGGAACTCTCCAATTGATATTTCCGAGCCATTTTCCATTGCACCACCAGCACATTCAAGCCTACAGCACCTGGCGTTCCCAAGCGGTTACTCATCTAGTGACTGAGCAGGATCTAAGTTGCTTAACTTTGGTGATCGTACGGGAACAAGTATTTCAAAGTAATGGGCCCATATGCATATCTTCTTGCATTTTAAGTGTTGAAAAGTTGATGATTTTTATTGATGATGGTGAATAATAATTAATAATAATAATAAATCATTAAATTTGTTTCTGTGTCCCTTTCTTTCTTACTAATTTTTTTCTTTTCATTTTTCATTGTAATCATTTTTTCTCTTTTTCCTAATTGTTCTCGCTTTATTTATTTTAACTTTTTCTCTTAATTTTTCTCTCACTTTCTTTGTACCTTTCTTTCTTCTGTCAAAACAGTTTTCATATTTTCCTATAGGTTTTTTTTTATGTTAGTAATTCATATTGTCCTTTTTAAACACGACCAGTTACTTTAGATTGTATCATTTTGCCGGGAACAAATTTCTAATAAAACAAATTTAACAAATACATTAACACAAAATGATATAAAGCTTATTAAATAAAAAAAACAACTTCTAATGACGGCTTTTGCTCAATCGTGACCTTGGCTGAATCTTGAATGCTGCAAGCAGCGAAAGCAAAACATCTTTGAAAAATATATATTTTTTTATAATATTACTCTTGCCCCTAGCAAATTGTGTTCATTTCTTCGTTAATACATGGCAGTGTTTGCGGCTGTTTTTTTATGTGATCTTCAAACCTGACTTTCCTTGCCTTGTCTTCCCTCTGCTATGTTTCCTTTTCGTTTTTTTTTTTCAATTATGCCTTATAAAACCCTCCCGCTCAAGTTTTTTTTTGTATCTACTCATATTGGGTTGTCAGGAAAGTTCGTGCCAATTTTTAAGGGAAATTAAAACACAAAACGAAATTATGCCATTAAATATTTATTCAACTAAATATGAACCATTTTGTTGCGCAACCCTTCACGAATTTTGCTTCAACTTAATCATTCCATCTTCCCAGAATTTCGATTGTTTCTTGCAAAGAACTCATTAAGTAGATTTATTATGTCACCAAAATTATTACATTTTTTAGTACTGCAAGAAAGGATTCTTTTTGCAAGAACTTTTCAAAATTAATTGACGGGTTACTTGGCAGAAGCTCTTAGTACAGGATTCCTTTCCAATGCCACTAGATGTACAGCATGACTTTCTTAGGATGAAGACCTGTATTTGAGTTGGTTAAAGTTGGCTCATGTCGTTTACTCCAGGATCTTTTTCGCTTAACCACTACCTAGAATTGAACTAACGACATGATAATTTCCTGCAACTGAAATGCGTTGTCGATGCAAATTGTGTCCACACACGACATTCAGGACCAAACCAAATCATTATGTGGTAGGATGACTTAAGTGAACATCCCTATTTGATGTTTGAATGAAGGAACGCTGAACAGCTCCATCTAAGTTCAAAACATTTCTAAAACTCTTCTAATAAAATTCCTGCTGCAGCGTGTCGATGTTGATAGCCAGTAGAATAATGCCTGCCTATATGAAATTCACCAAACTCGATAAGAGTTTTGATAAGCCATCTGATCAATACGATCTCTAGATATAATGTTATGTTACGAATCCTAATCGTTCAGTTAAATTAGTTTCATCAGAAATTGTAATACATCAGAATTTCATCGAGGCTTCTTATCATATACCGTATATAAAATTTTTTAGGGTTACATCATACATGAGATATAAAATTAGCGTATGTAATGCTGGTTCTGGCTACACCGTTGACCAAACTATGTATCCATTTACTGTAATCAAATTAGCTTTAAAAGTCTTCAATTGTCGCAAGATACGCGAGTATATACGGCATCCTAAAACGATATTAGGCTTGTATACGATCGTGTACACATGTGATAGTAGATACCTGTATGAACATCTCAGAAGGATATGTACTTAATATCGATATACCTTCATATGTGCAGATAGGCGATCAATCTGTAACCAATCTATGTTGACATATGTCCACTTCAACCTGGTGTAATAGTTAGCAACCTTGTCTTACTAGATCAATTACTTGTGAGTAGGGAGTTCGATCCACACATTCTGATTTGTGCTACATCCAAGCTACGCTTAGAAAATCTTTCAAGCTTATCTCGTTAGATCAGTTACAGCGGAATAGTGAGGTCGGTCCTGACTGGTTGCACCATACTCTCGGCTTTGTGCCACAACTATACTACGTTTAGAAAATTATTTCCTCACTGGATGTTCTGCACTTTTAGCCTTGTGCCATATCTAAACCACGCTTAGAACATCATCATTTATATTTCCTGTATGTTTAATATTAAATGTATTGAAATTCATATTCAGAATGTCGTATGTTTTAGTAGGTGTGTTTCACCTGAATCTTCTTGTACGCCATTTATTTGTAGCTATCAGTGGGTATCTACTCTGGAGCTGTAATTACCAAGTCCGTCACTGTAGCCATTAGACCGAAAATCGACAGATGGTCCTATGACAGTCTAATCTAAGCTTAGTAAATATCTATGTGTGTCTATTTTTATACGAACTAATACGTAAAGCGTACAATGCAAAATGGCTGGATCATAAACTTAACTGAATATTCGAGAATCTTGATTAAATATCTTGGGAAGGCAACTACTTTCTTTCAACTGTTTTGTTGAACAATATATTCGTTAACTATAAGGAGACACACATCAGAATGGATTTATAGCCAGGCTAATCGAAAACACACACCAGAAAGGATTTATAGCCAGGCTAATCGAAGACGACACTATAGTGGCTCCATGCAGCTCAATTTATTCACTGACTTAGGTGTGTGCCATAGTTTTACTTTTGGGTAGAATAGGGAATAAAGAAATAAAATGGACAAGTTGGTTCTTTTCACTAGTTTGTAGCAGGAGTACTTTGTATCAGATAAATGAATTTAACGTTTTCAAAATAAATAAATTATACATATATTTTTTCATATATGAAATAACAGAGAAAATATACTTATATGTGCACACATTGTTGAAAATTGGGAGAAAAGCATTATACGCTTTCCTGTTGGAAATTATCTTCGTGTGTGCTGGTGCGTGCGCCGAGGGTGAG
Organism: Acanthosepion pharaonis; assembly: GCA_903632075.3. Lineage (NCBI taxonomy): Eukaryota > Metazoa > Mollusca > Cephalopoda > Sepiida > Sepiidae > Acanthosepion > Acanthosepion pharaonis. Next base: position 430,572 of record CAHIKZ030001321.1, read on the forward strand.
GGGGAAATTAAGACGGCTCACAAGGGGACGGGGTAAATAGTATTAGCTAGAGAAGTCCTGTAGTTTTCGCATCTATCTTACGGAGCATAAATGAAGCGTTATTATTGCTCCGTCAAACTCTACCCTATAAAAAAAACAGAAAAACGGGGTTAATCCCACACGTCAATACCCTGACATTTTATTATGTTGAGAATTATGGATCTACACGGGTATTTTTTCTTTATTACCTATCCATTGATATGATGTCTTTGAAAATAGAGTGAACTCATTTAGCGCTGTCTTTTTTAATGTTTTATAATCATAAGTGAACTTTTACAAGACGGACTTCATACCAAGATTAAATTTTAAACTACTATATACAGCATAGCTTTTGAATGAGCCAGCATATGTTCAAATGAATAGATATGTACAAATCTCTGCCCTAGTATAATGCTTATCTTATTTTCATAAGTACCATCCTAAGTAGTTTCCCCACTATACTAACTATGGAAACCCGAAGTATCATAACTATCTATCACTGAAATGCATCAGTCATTCGGCCATATTTTGCAGTCGAATATTACCAATTCTGATCGAGCATCGAATGCTTTTTTCTCAAATTATACGCTCGATACCATATCAAGTAATGGTCACTCTGTACTTATATACTTTGATGAGTGTATGATTTAAAGCATGAACACGTATATATAAATATTCATCCATCATTCGATTTATAAGGCAGTGACGAAAAACTTTTGGTCTGAGTATGTAGGGTTTCATTTCTAAATGAAGATATTTGGCAATTCGGACAGATTTGGCTGACGGGTAAAATTCTGAACTTATTAGTGATATCTCGTATATTTATCTATTTAGGCGGGTGAAAGAAAGTAACCATCCTTATGCTCAAAGATACAAGCATATCGAAGATTATATATTTATTTTCAAGTTTTTTTTTTAAATCAATTAATATTATACTTGATAGGTTATACACAAAATCATTTTTAAATTAAATTTGTAATCGACTGACTCTTTTTTTTATATATATATATATATATATATATATATATATATATATAAATAAATTTTAGGAATACGTTTTGAAAAGCGTCGCCCATGTGACGACAACGTGACCATGCTAAACGGAAAGCTGATCATTTTAAAAATTTTCAGTTATCTGTTTTGGATAAGACTTGTTTTTTATGCCCATCGTCTTTGTCAAATTGAACTGAATTGCATTTTAATGAATATTGTCTTGAAGAAGGTTTATTAAACCGAAACGTCAGACGTCGACATTTCATTCATTTTAAACAATATAATTGCATTTAAGGATTTTTGGTTAGTTTTTTTTCAAATTTTTCTTCATTCTGTCGGATCTATATCCATTTACATTTGCTTACATATATAAATACTCTTCGTTTCTCTCCAGCTATGGGTAAATAGCAGGACAGACTGTGTTCTATAGTCTATGAGAAGGAATATCTTTATTCAAGAACGGGTTGGGCTCCGTCGGACTATCTTACCCAAGAAACCTCTACTTCTACTGCAGCTGCAGTGTATGATGTACCACTAACCTTGATGGGTCACAGGATTTGCGTTATATATATATATATATATATTACATATAGGTGTACGTGCGGGTATATGTGCGCTTTATAACCTATTCCAAAATCATCTTACTATACGCCTTAACATTGTGATTCAATAATCGATTTTTTAAATAATTTCACCACCAAGCAGGGCGTTAAAGTCACTAAAACGCAAAGAAGAAACTGAGGTTGAATAAAAAGGTTAATGATAGAAAAGGATTCCTAAATACACAAGACAACAAGTGATATGTCCGAAATAAGCCATTGGTTGAATAGATCTTATGGTTACGCCTAGCAATTTTAGAATCCAAATGAAATGAATGAAACATGGCGAAATAAATAAATGAAATGTTCATCAGAAAAAAAACTATGAAAACATCTACAGAAAATGCAGGGGAATGCTGCATTGAGTTGGCGAGAAAAAAAAGCTGGAGACAATATGACGGGTCAGGACGGATAACATAGCAGATTCTTCTTTGGACTATGTCAATAATACCGAGGCGATATGTTCCAGCATACCACCTACATTTGAGCGTTTATTTGAGAATATTACCCAAATACGAAAAACAGCCTTTATCGTTAATTTAAATGCTTACTTCTTCCGTAGTGAGTAAATTTAATTATGAAATTGAGTGAAACAGATAATCATGTTTAATCTCTTTATGAACGAATTATCAACGGCGGATATGATATCATCATGACTGCAATGCGACAGGCTGTTTCATGATAGGTGCAATCGTCAGGCAGATTGCGCCTAGCATGAAACAGCTTGTCGCCTCTGAATGTTGACTTCAAATTCACTTTTTATTTATATTTAGATTAAATATTTACGCTGTTTTCTCTGATATTGAGAACTTTATCCCATAAATATACCCCACCTTAAAACTATATTTCTTTATATATATATATATATATATATATATATATATATATATATATATATGTGTGTGCGTGAGTGTGGAAAGGTGACAGCTGGTAGTCAGATACGTCCAAAGGTGAACAGAGAAGTTGATCAACCGCTTAAAACATCAGTCACTCAGTAAAACCACCAAAGGCTGGAGCATTGTCCTGCTGAAACAAGATCATTTTCGGCAGTTTTCTTGAGCATTTAGTCTTGATAGCCTTTCATAACTGATTCAACAAGTTGGCATATACTTTCTATTCAATGGTATGGCCATTTTGAAGATGGTCAATAAAAACAATACCTTTAACATTTCAAAAAGTTGAGGCCATCACCCTCAATGCTGAAGAAACCACTTTGGCCTAATTTGGACCAGCTGAGGTAGGGCTCAAAAACACAATATCTATACTGGGTTAGGAAATATTCACGGAAATCAGCTCAATCTATCATATGTCATATTTTTCTGTGACATGTTAAAATGGGATATATTTGATCAGATGTCAGAAGACGTGGCACCTACTGAGAGGAAACATTCAGCTTCAGAAGTTCTTTCTGCAGAATATTCTCAAATTCCCCACGTCATATGCTAATAACATTAGCTATTTGACTTATACTCAGTCGCCTGACATCCATCATCATGTGGTGAACATGATCAATGTTTCTTTGTATTTTTTCCCCGGCGGTGGCAGTCGCAGAATGCCCAGAACTTGAGTTTATATTGGGATATATCTTTTTCCATCCCATTCTGCTTACATTAGCACTGTTGATAAAGATGGAGCATCACACAATAATGTAGCAACCATGTCAGCATGAAGGTTGTTGAGGTCTAAACCATTTTTCACGAGGGATTTTATAACACAACGATGCGAAATGTTGTCTATTTACATGTGAATTTTCTATTAGTTCCATTTGAATCATTCTTGGAAGTGCCAGAAATAGGTTTACTTGGAATTGAAATTAATGTATGCAAGATTCTTCAATTCTAGCATTACACAGTCAAAATATGAAAGTCCACACGCATATAAGGATTCGATCAAAATGCTTCAACAAAGCAGCTCATTGAAAAAAGTTGTGCAGGGAAACTGCAATGTGCTCATATTTATTATATACGTCTAGCCACACTGAAGAGTTGTTATACAGAGAAATAGTCTGTCTGTGGATTTATATATATATATATATATATATATATATATATATATGAGAGAGAGATAAGAAAAACATAACACATTGAGGCTCCATTTGCTATAATTTATTTCACCAGATAATGTTATTTATACATATATTTATATTTTATTTTTTATAGCCACACGCATTCATACGTACATCTCTTATATCTTATCCCTTTATTCCCCCACTTTTTTACTTTTCCCCATCTTTCACTTTTTCATAAAACATTTCCTTTCAGTTAACCGATTAAATATGTCAATGTCTGAGCCTTACCCCTTCCTTCCTTAATATTAAGTATTGTAATAAAAATAGAAATAAATTTTAAAATTCTCTCTTCCCTCTTTAAGCAGGACCATGTCTCTCACACTATTCCTCTCCACGTTCTATGTCAACTTATATAAGCTTACTACTGCCTGTGAAAAGTGTAAATTCTAAATTCATTTTTCGTTTCACATTTTAAAGTGAAGTCTGAAAATTTTCTGGTGAAATAAATTATAACAAATGGATCCCTAAAGTGATCCGTTTTTCTTTAAATTAAATTATTCACTATGACTTAACATTGAGCTGTCAGGATTTCATCCTCCTTGGGATTATCCATACGGATTACCAATATTTTTTTTTTCATATATATATATATATATATATATATATATATATATATGAGTTTATGCTGGCCCCGTGGTATGATGCTTCTGTTGTATCAAGACAGTCCGTGTACGATTTTCTGTAGTTGTGTGAGTGCCAAAAATGACGAAACGACCGATTTGCGCTTTTTGCATTCTGTTGAGGACTCTTGTTCTAAACTCAATAAATTATATACATATACCTGTGATTCTGTGTGTAAATATTACAAATAGAGTATATCTGTAAAAAGAAATATGAATTTTATTTTGCGAACAACTATTCATGTTGAAAAAACAGTAATAGTTTTGCTGTTTTATATAAATACTTGGTATAAAGTAAAATTCTTGCATTTGCCCAAAAGTGGACGAACCGCGTCGGGTAAGATAAATGTTCATTTTGTTTTCGCACACACACACACACACACACATATATATATATATATATATATATATATATATATATATATATATAATTTTTTTTGATTGTTGTGGAAGTGTGTATGGTGCTAGATGAAGAGTGTTTGTAGGCACAGGCATGGAGTACATGGAAATCAACACAGTATCGTACTTTGCCAGATTCATGTACACCACGAACTTCAGAAATTCATACTCATTGTGTGTCTGTTTATCTTTCTTTCTCCTTTATAATTATTTCCTTTTTTCGCTCAATATTCCTTTCTTATCTCAAATTTTTCTGTGAAATCTCTGGCGTTTTCTGCCCCTTGGCATTTCTACCATTCATTTCCTTTTCGATATTTTTTAACACTTTCATTTGCCACAATTTTCAATCACTTTCTCTTTTTTTCTTTCGTATGTTTTCTTTTCTTTTTCTTTTCACGTAACATTTTTTGTTTTTCTTTCTTTTCGTTAATATTCCTCTGTTTCTTTTTGTAACATTTCACGTTTAATTTCGCTTAATATTCTTTGTCTTTCTCTATTTATTTACTTAGATTTCTCCCCTTTCTCTTTTACTTTTCACATAACTTCTTTCTTTTTTTTTTAAAAAAAAAAATCTGTTTATCTTTCTTTTACCGTTTCTTTACGGCTAACATTCTTTTTTTTTCTTTCAGGTTTACTTCCACTTAACATTGCTTCAATTTGACTCTTTTCTTTATAACACTTTTCCTTTTTCTTTTTTTTTTTGTTTAAAATTGTTTTCTTTAGTTTATCTTACTGTCTAATATTAGTTTTTTTTTTCTAAAAAAAAATGACTCCATTATATTTTTGTTTTCGTTACTATATTTTATTTTACTCTATTCGTGTTTCTTTGTCTCAATTATTTGTTACTTTTACATTCTTTCCTTACTTAATAATTATCTCTTCATTTTCATAACCACAACTACATTTTCTTTCCTACTTTCTTTTTCTTTGATGTTTTTCATTTGTCTCTTATTGTTTCTTTTTTTTAATTATTATTTTGTCTGCGACTTCTTTCAAGATACACTTATAGTTCATTCATGATCCACATTAGCTCCGTCCTGGGTAAGACGATAAACTACATCCAACAGCAAGGCCTCTGATCAGGTCCAACCTGACCCGGGGTGGTAGCAACTGTTAGTGTCCCTTCTATGGGTAAATATTTACCCCCGAAACGGAAGAGTGTAAAAATAAATTTGATACCAGAAATACTTTGTAAAAATTATTACCAAAAATAAATTTTTGAAGAAAAATAAACTATTACCAGCAGCAATACGTTTTTGAAATATATATGAAAATAATATTACCAGCTATAACATTTTGAGGAAAAAATATTATCAAATAGATTTTTGACAAAACAAAAATATTACCAGGAAAAAAAAATATTGTCGGCATTAAATGACCCATTGAGGTTGATATGCCGTAAAACAAAACAAAGCAAAACAAAGCATCGGAGTTATTTCTTTTTTTTTCCCTTCATTAGTTACTTTTTTTATTTTTCTTGTTTCACTTTTTCTTTTGAATGTTTTTCAATTCATTTTTACATTTGTCCGAGCTCTTTTCTTCTTTACATCATTTTTCATCTGTTATTTCATTCATAACTTTTGACTATGCAACTTTGTTATACATCATCTAATGCCTTTATTCATACTTGCTTTATTTCCCGCCATTCCTAACTTTTTTCTCGTATCGCCTTCTTTTTCACGCTATTTCTTCTTTTTTTCCCGCCATTCTTTCTTTGTTGGTATTTCATCACTTTTCGTTCCATTACATTGATTCATTATTTCTTATATCATTGCAACGTCCACTTTTTTCATTTCTATATGATTTATTATAACAGTTTCCTTGTCTGAAAGCAAAAAGTAATATAAAAACTAAAATAAATTCGTGATCACAACCTGCACAATTACTATTTTATCAAGTGTTGTTATAACACGGTGATATTAAAAATTGGTTAGGAAATAACCACCATGAATAGAATTCGATAGTAGCGCCTAAAATGACTTCACCTCTGTGATTTTTTTTCATTGTCACCACTCTAGTCTTTTCCTTATGTATCTTCTACAGTTCGCTTCCTAAATTAAACTTCCCACAACAAACAAGGACACATCATTCTATGAGGTGAGCTTTTAGTGACATTTTTAAGTGGGTCTATATAAACGAAACAACATGCCGAAGGTAATGAAGAGATTAGGATAATGAGAAGGTAACAAACACTTACATTTCAAGACCTACTCATATATACGTTCATGGTAAATACACATTTTTCATATATATAAATAAATAAAAGAAGAAAACTCAATATAAGACGATTAAAGCTGTCTAGTGAAGTTCCCACCTAATAAAACAGGAGAAAAAACTTTCGAATAAAAAGAGACAAATGTCCAAGCAGAATAGGAAAAATAAGACCATGATCAACAGCACATACTAGAATATCTGAAACAGAAAAATTGCCAATAAGGATTGAGAATGGAATTCAAAACGGATGAAATACACATACAGTGTAACCCGGATATAAGAGAAACCCGGATATAAGAGATTTTCTCTGGTCCCAAATTAGAGCCTGTGTTAATGTATATAAAATAGACCAAACCCGGATATAAGAGAAACCCGGATATAAGAGATTTTCTCTGGTCCCAAATTAGAGCCTGTGTTAATGTATATAAAATAGACCAAACCCGGATATAAGAGAAACCCGGATATAAGAGAGATTTTCTCTGGTCCCAAATTAGAGCCTGTGTTAATGTATATAAAATAGACCAAACCCGGATATAAGAGAAACCCGGATATAAGAGATTTTCTCTGGTCCCAAATTAGAGCCTGTGTTAATGTGTATAAAATAGACCAAACCCGGATATAAGAGAAACCCGGATATAAGAGACTTCTTCTGCGGTCCCTGACAACTCTCTTATATCCGGGTTACACTGTATTTAATTTTATTATCAGTTTCAAGCACACACGCGCATCAGCTGGTTTAAGAATTTAACGTGTCTATAGGCTTCCGACGCACCACTTTCTGTACATACATCAAATAATATATAATATATATATATATATACATACATATATAACTTTTTTTTAAAATTAATAACACAAATATGTTATAAAATCACTACAAAAATAGCCATTTTGTTTCAACACCCTCGGTGTCTTATCAAGTGATGATGTTGAATGTCTCTTGATAAGACACCGAGGGTGTTGAAACAAAATGGATATTTTTGTAGTGATTTTAAAACATATTTATGCTATAAATTTAAAAAAAATAATTATATCTGCTCTAATTTGTATTGAGCACTCTGTTAAGAACAGTAATTGTTGGTTATTGGAATTCATTCCGTATACACCAATTATATATATATATAACTTGATTTAAAAAAATGGTTTTTCCGCTACACAGTTTTAACCATGTTTCAAAAATGAAAGGTCCGAATTTAATTTTGTAATTAAATTAAAGACATTAGTTCCATTTCATCCTCAAGCGAATTTTGGAGTAACTTTTAAAATTACTGGGTTTTAAAGACACAGCTAAAATCATAATTCATGTTTTCAAGGAAACAGAAATTCATTTCAACCAGACGAGGGGTGTTTGCGTGTTCATTATATCTGTATTTTGATGTATCAGCTATTAGTTACGTTTTGGTAGGGGGTAGGGATGTATTCTTCAATTAAATCTTTTAAATCAATTTATTTATAATAATAATAATAATGCTCTGTAAATTTACATTGAGCACTATTTTGTAAAAATAAAAATATCTATAAGAACACCGGATTATATATCTTACTGTTCTTTCTGTTCATATATATATATATATATATATATATATATATATATATATATATACATACTATTTAGGCAGCAAATTTTGTTTTAGACTTGTCTTATTGAATAAATTACAGACAAAATGTCTGCTAATTTTTAATTCATACTCACGAATAACCATCCGTAGCTATAGTAGATCTGTCTAATCCTTTAACATCAATACTGATGTTAAAGGATTAGACAGATCTACTATAGCTGTCTATCTTTTTTCATTTTCATTTCCAAAGTACTTTCGATCTTTTTTTAGAGATCATCTTCAGGGGTGCAAGTATAAATCTTTTAAAGATAAAATATAACTTTTCAGAACATTTATTTACGGTATAATAACTTATTTAGGTTTTAATCGATTAAATTTTAAACAAATATTATTTAATTTATGTTTAAATATAACTGAAATTCAGTTGTCAACATCTTTTTAATGTGCTGACAGACAAATGGAAGTTTATCTAACATTTACGTTGTCAAAATACTTGAGAAATTTGAAGTAAGCATATTTTGACATCATTTTTAAGTACCCAGACATCTTAGGAAAACAATCCCCGTAATCTAATGTTTTACTGAATTTTAAGTATTCTGGCTTTAAATTTACTATATTCATCTCTATTATTTTCTGATAATGTTGTGTACGGATACCAATATTTGAAAAGAAGACGCATACGAAATATTTTAATATATTGGGGTACGATAAATTGTAATAAGCTTTTCCATTTATGATTAATAAATATAGTCATTTTTTTACTTATTAAAATTATCACCTAACCTGGAGAAACGAAGAGAGACATTTGAAATATTTAAAACGTTATAAATTATTATATTTGAAACTATTAAGAATTATAACAATTCTTGTAAAAATTCGTTGTGAATCTAGTTTTTCATAAGATAATAGTGTCCATAATATATATTATTGATAAAAGCAATTAAAATCACTTCTAATTAAACAATTTATTAGTTTTATTGCATTTTCTATTTTATGATTCAGACCAGATATTCGGCAATTGGTGGTCTGTTAGATAAAAAATTCCTCAAGGAATCTACTCTTATCAAGATTAATTTGTCGAAAATAATGTATAACATAAAATAAGTGGAGGGAGTAACATATTTAAAAAGAAAATATATATTTCTAAAATAAAATTCCTAACATTTTCTTTAAAATTCGAAAAGTATTTCTTTTTTCGCAAGAATTTCCATATCAATGATTCTCATTCCAAAATTTCCAATACAAAAGTTTGTCCTGCATGCTTACGAAAAAAAAAAAAAAAGATTTTACATCAAAATTTAGAACGTCTTAAAGATGATAAATAAAATATAATTTAATAATATGAAATCCTTTGGTATTTCCCGTTAATAATAACATAAGGAGTTCGACAATAAAAACCTTTTATATTAACTTTGGAGCCTTTTTTTCTTCATGTAATGCCATTTGTTTGAGGAGGCACGGTGGAGTAATGGATAGCAACTTGGATTGAGGAATCGGGGAGCCGAGTTCGAATTCCACTCACGTGTTAATAACCTTGGGAAAGGTGTGAATCCTCTTCTTCTCCCTCCAGCTATTGGTAAATAGCTGGAGGGAGAAGAATAGCAGGACAGACTGGGTTCTATAGCCTTGGATGGCAACAGGTCTAGCAGAAGGGAAACTCTGAATTAAAAATTGCAAAGGGTAGTTTGGGGACCTTGTGGCACGTAGTACACCAGGTCTCTGTAATCGGCCCTTCAAAAATTGTGGATGTTCCTGCACGAAACCTTCACCAATATAATCAAATCTCATGGGCTATACATGCGGGTTTGGGGACCTCAAATGTGATATTCCAAATTCCCATGAAACTCCAATATGGAGCCGGCCTAACCAACCCCGGGTAAATGCCGTTGTAGGTAGGTAATTGTATTGCCGACTCAATAAAAGGTACCTAAATATATATATATATATATATATATATAGAAGCAAATATACGGATATAGATCCTAGAGTATATATATATATATAAAGCAAATATATATATATATATATATATATATATATAATATATATATATATATATATATATATATATATATATATATATATATATATATATATATATATATAGGTATATATATATATATATATATATATATATATATATATATGCAGTAATTTTTTATTTTATACTGAAAATGAAGACATTTGTATTAAGTTTTTCTAATATTCTTACAGTTTTCTTTTGGAGAGTGTAAGTGGGCGCAGAAACTATCTCTAATTATCTTTGTCCAATATATATGTTTGCATATTTTTTTGAAAGCAAACTAATTGCTAAATATATATTCCCAAAGATAATGTAAGCATAAACTGAACCTATCTACATAACCTGCATGGATGAAAATGAACACTAAAGCACATGAATAATAAAAACAGTTTTATAACCGACATTTAAGTTACTAATTAGATATAACTAAATTTACCTTTTCATTTTTGTTATTTTCGCCTTGTTTAAAAGAGGTTTTGGGTCGTGAATTGAGCTTAATTTCATTAACCGTATATGACAGATTATTAACGTGATACAAATAGACTTTTTACGTACATTCAAGCATGAGGGGATAGAAGATAATATCAACTTGTTATATAACGACGTAAATAATGTATACAAGAACAATTATGAGTCTGTACATTTGGCCTGTTCCTGCAATTAGCAGCAGGAAAATTTCTTCATTGGACCATACGATTCATGACACCAAAGAATCTTTTACAAAATGAAGGTGATTTTTCACGATTATGTGTATCCAAAAGCTTCACATCACTTTAATGGCAACATTATTTCACAGCTTAGTAATACAATAATTCCACTCTCGTTTTAACTAGCTACAATATAAATCCTAAAACTTTACTCAGTGGAGAATTAAACGATGTTTTTTCTATTATGTTCTCTTTATATTTTTACAGTGAGAGTTCGAGTTCAGTTTTTGACAATTGCACGCACAGACACACGCGCACGTGCGCACGCACAGAAATAGATGTGTGTGTCTATATTGACAAATCAATGAAAGTCGAAAACTGCTGTTTATCACGTTGCGCTGCCTACATAGACTGCATCGGACTAAAATAATGTTTCCTTTAGGTAATTACATATGGGTAAGAGTGGACATATATAATTGCATAAAAATGTTGCTTTTTTTAGATGATTTCATTCAAGAGATGTCACACACAGATTTCCACCTTTGTCGTTCATCTGATTTACAATGTTCTGATATCTAGAAATGTATACATAATAATCGTCCACACACACATATATATATATATATATATATATATATATATATATATATATATATATATATAGACACCTCCGAAGCAAACGATACCTAAATTTTGAAATGAATTTTTAAAAAAATTATAATAATGAGAGTTTCGTATTATTTTTAAAAAACGTAGATGAGAAAATTTAAAATATTGTTCGTGATCTCCCACATTCGCTCGTTTCCTTTATCTGATTCAATGATTATGTTAATGCATTCTTTCGAATACAGGAAAAAATTGTAGCATTTAAATGATATGTCATCTAATTTTATTCACTGAACCTGAGCCGCTAATTTGCAACTGACTATTTAATTATTTATATTCATTTAACATACCAAGCAAGGAAGTAAAGAAACAAATGTTGCATAGCACCCCACCGCCTCATTCTATGGTGGAGGTCTTGGTTGCCGGAGTCCTTTCCATAATGCTGTATCTTCTCTTGCGCGTCTTCTGGTCGCTAATCGCTGGTTGTTTTTTCCTTTTTAGTTTGGCAATAAATGAGAACTTCAAGAAAAGGGATTTTAAATATATATGTTTTATTAAACACGTCGAAGTGTACATTTTGAACAAGCCAGTGTGGTCGCTCTATCAAGCCCACTGACGTGCAAGTTCTCCGAGACAAGAAATAACCACGTCTACTGTGTATGACATGTAAAACTTAACTCTGTGAAATCAATTTCTATCTCTCTAACATTCACGCACTAATATTCAAAAATGCATTTCATTGTTTCGTCTACCATCTGACCTTAAATTTCGGCCTCAGAAGGTCTGAGCCAAAATACACGGACACTGAAATATAATAGTGTGAAACTATTGTTTAACACTAACACATAAGAGATTACAGAAAAAAAATGGAGAAAAAGAAAACATTATTTAGGAGAGAGAAGAATAAAAAAAAAAAGAGGAATCAAGAAGTCAGTAGATAGCGATTGACATTGTATTTCTATTTTTTAGGTCAAATTTTACTGAAAGATTAATAACCCGAAGAAAGTTACACGGGCGGGAAAACAAACTTAGCAAAGAACTTACGGTTTCATATAGCCCACTAAACTTGAAGCTTGTTATCAATCTGGTACACGCTTAAATTAATAAAATCGACTTACCATATAGCAAAGTTCATCAGGACAATTGACAAGAAAATTTTTATATAAAAGCCACAGGAAAGCTAAATTACTGTGGTTGGAAAATGACTGAATTCAGAACATCCAGATCAAGACCAATAATGCTGCAAATTCTTGTTTATATTTTATAAACAATCTCTAAATATTTAGCAAGCGCAGCAGACCAGATGTGAAAGCAATATCCCATGTCGGGACAAATAGTAGATGTATATATATGTAAAATAGATTCTGGAGGGAAACGTAATCTACCACTTTCGTACTTGCAGGCGTAGGAACTGATTCAATATAATCTCTCTACTTCATGTCAGTCTTGAAAATTATTCCGGGAAAGGGCAAATCTCCTTGAGGTTAACATCAGTCATCCTGATAGGAAACGGTAAGGAACCTTTCTGATGATTAATAGAACGTTTTATGGTTTTTTTTTTTTTTTTTTTTTTTCGGGGTTTTTTTGGACATAAATTTTAAATAGCATCATGACAAGTATAGATATATGATGTTGATTTTGATTTTTTCATTCACTCAAGCTGTAACATACAAAATTTAATAACCATACTCGCCCTGTTATGATGAGCTGTTGACATTTCACATTACTTCAAATCTGTAGTTAGGAAGGAAAACACTATCACTAATGAAAAGAACGATAACAGCTAATGGACCTATCAAAATATGTTCCCGAAAAATTGTTCTAAGGAAAAGATTTTATAGACTTCAACCGGAAGCAGTACCAAATGTTTTCTTGTAGGGAAACGGCTTTTGTAACTATTGGCAATAGCATTTGCGTTTCAAATAGGTTCGGCTAAAACTTTTGATATATCGACCGGTGCCAAATAATATATATTATGAAACGTAGCATTTCCTAGAAAATATTAACCTGAAATTTGTAGACACATTCCTGAAACATGCAAGTACTTCGTTGATATTTTGGAGATGACGATATACAGTATTCATTTAAGAAGTTTTTCAGTCTTGGAGATTTTGTATTGTACTGTTTGGTTCTTAAATCTTATTTTGTAGAACACGTGTCCGTAAAGTGGGGTCAGTTGGGCACCGTTTGTGAGAAAAAGAGCACCATGATGCAATTAACCCCGCCCGAAATTTGGAAATGACATGCTATACTGCTTCGCATTTGCGCCGCCGGAAGCTCAAATACGAATACTTCACAGTGTGTGGGTGTCAGTCTGAGGACACTGCTGAGAATTCACAAAGAGTTGGATGATATATCTAGTTAACATCATGATGCTTGGCGTGATCATTAGTGACGACGATATTATGTGTCGATTCATCTTGCCGCAGGGCTTCAGATTCAACACGGGGGCCTACATCAAGTGACTTGAGTGGGTAGTGCAGTTGAATCGGAAAGAGTTGGATGAATCTAATAGTGATGACGAAGGTACAGCCACCCGGAAAACTATCTCCGATCGTTCTTATCAGAAAAGAAATCCCGAATTTGTTGATTCTAAGCCTCACAATCAACACGGAGTCCTACACCTACATTATGTGCCTTAAAGAGTTAGTGCTGCCCTGGTTCAAGAGTTTGGCTGCCGGATAACCCTATAACTCGCAACAGGTCTCTGACTCGTGATACACAAGCAGAAGAATCCAATCAAGTCTGTCTGACAATTTCTGCCAGCACAATATCGCTTACATCTGGTCACATATCTCCCAAGACTGCAACCTCATTGTTTATTATGTCTGGGTCGCAGTTGAGCGAGACACCAACAGAACTCTTTGCAACACCAAAGATAGACTAAAGTCAAGGATTATGTGGTTGAAGCCGAAGGTGATTTTATTGAATAAATTTACTCTTTAGTATTTCAAGATATGTTTGTGTAATTTTGGTAAATATATCTGTTAAAATAGGATGTCAGTATTATTTTCATTTCTGCATAATTTTGACGAAAATTTCTCCATCGCAACATACATACATATATATATATATATATATATATATATATCACATTTATATAAATCACTTGTTATATTACGATAAATGCACGTCTATATATGATTATAAATAGCTGTATATTTCTGTATAATATTTGCACAAAGTTTTGAATTTTTTTTTCAAAATCGAAAATACTTTTATTCAAATATACGGAAGAACTTACTTAAACTATATGGAAATATATACATTATATTACTAGTCATTCCATCCCCATGAGCAAAAGTCACTCTTGTGTTAATCGCTCTCTGAATACACCCATCCAGCCCCCTCCCCATATATATATATATATATATATATATATATATATTTATATGATAATAGTATTGTATGTCTTGAGAATTATTTGTTACCATTCATAGATCAGTTCGGTATATTTTATGGGAATAAAAGAAAAAAATATCGCAAGTCTCTAAGTATGTACACAACTGTAAATAGTTATTCAGATCCGCTGGGTCGATGACTGATTAAATATTGATATAAGCTTTTGTCCAGCCGCTAAGAGTTTCAACGGTTTTCCTGCTTAGAGTGTAAATATCGCTACTGTTTGGTCTTTACTTCCCAGTGTCGCTTGATGCGAATGTCTCGCCCTTGGTCAACATTTCATAAATCGTCCCGCTTCTTCTGATTGTCGGAGGAGTGGACATTTGGTGATAAAAATATTCTTAGCAAATAATATCACCTACCTACCTAATATTCATTCATAATAGAATGGGCATTTATCCATACTTTTGCTCCAAAATTCACGTACGCTTCACTAGCTATGGCTTAAGCACTATGGCAGTATGAGTTTTGCCTTGGTTAGCAACCAGTTTAGTGGAAGAATAACTTTGAATTCAAAATACTATATAGCCTTAGCGCATTGGGATATCGAAACATGCCCCTCAAAAGCTAAACAAAGTATTATGAAATCGGAAAATAACCGTTACTGCTCTGTTACGTAATATCGGCCATATATGTCTTTTTTTTTTTTTTTAAATCATTTCACCCCAAGTAAGGCAATAAATCTACTAAGACAAAAGAGGTTACGGAGTATTAGACAATATTAGAAAATACTATTAAAAAGAGAGAAAAATAACAAACAGGAATAAAGACGACAGAATATATCGATAAAAACTGTTTTTTAACTTTTGATGATCATACTGGAGTTTAAAAGAAGCCAGAAATATGTTCCACAAACGAGAAGTATGAAACAAGAAACTGATAACATAGAACTTACGTCTGCATCTAGCCATTTCAACTTCTAAAATAATGAGACCTAACTGCCAATCTATTCAGTTAAGTCACTTATGTGCCATACGTGATACATGTATCGACTGATGAGGCAGATTTTTCCTGCAATAGGTTGCCATTTCTTTCTGCCGTAGACCAGCTACCATCCAAGGCTATAGAGCTCGGTCTATCCTGCTATTTACCCATAGCTGGGGGGCAATCTAGTACTACTCTTAAATTCATAAGGTCTAGGTATCATAAATATATACTCATCAGTGGGAATGTATTTAAAACTGATATGCCAGGTTATGGCCAGTAACATTGCAAATTATTTGGATTTGATCAAGAATCTCTAAATGTATTGTAGGAAAAGCAGACAAAATTTGGCAGCAATATTTAAAGCAAGGACGAATGGTAGACTTATACATATATAAGCGAGAATTTGGCGTGAAAACTTCTTTCGTACGTCACAGTAAACCAAAATTTCTTGCAGCAGAACCAGCAATTGATTCATTATAACATTTCCACTTCATGTCCCTGGAAAACGTTATTTCGAGAAGTCCGAGAATACGGCTGTGAATGTTGGACCATCTCCTCACAGATGAAGAATAGACCCGAAGCAGCAGAAATGTGATTGTACAGAAGGATGCTGAGTATACCAAGGACTGAACATGTGAGGAACATCGACTTTTTAGAGAAAATGGAAACAAAAAGGGCAAGTTAAAATTTGTAAGGTACATAATGAGTAAAGAGGGATTAGAAAATTTGACAGGACAGGCTGAACGTAAATGGACAGAAGAAAACAGAATAATCTATCTAAGGTGAATGTGTAAATATTTGGCAAACAAAGATTAGGACATATAGCAAAAAAAAAAAAAATTAAGAGCTACAGAGGACAAAAAACTCTGGGAACCACGATCAGCCAGGTGCTAAAAGGCAGTGGTACATAGAATAAAAAGAATAAGTAGAGGAGAATTAAATAGCCTAGTCTAAAATCTTACCTGCTGGCCATTTCAGACCCACTTTTTATATTATTATCAACAATTAATTTTCTTATCTGCACACCCAAAACAAGAGTCGTCTCTTTTAAAAAAAATAGCTCTTCACTTATATTGAACAAAATTAATACGCATCCTGAACTACTATTAGAGCCATGGGATCAGAATGAACTGGAGAGATTAGAATGCTTAAGAGAAATCCCTACGGACGTGTAATACTACATGATCCATATTATCACCGATTATCCTCTAATATTATCTTACATTTCTTGGATCATTTTCCAGCAATCAGAAGAGAAAAAAATCTGGTTTTAAAATGTGCTATATTTTTGGGATGAAGTGCTCAATATCAGAGATAGAGCGGATGTAAATATAAATATAAAATTGAACATTGAAGTCAAACACTCAGAGGTGACATGCTGTGTCATGCTAGACTCAATCGTCAGGCAATCGATTGCTTATTTTGTTGCCACCTTCAGGTAGAATGTTGTACACTGGTTTATTTTTATGTTTCTCCATGCTTCTTACGTTATGGAATGTAAATAATAGGTCCCTCCATCTTTCATTTGCCTTCTAGTCACCTGAAGATCACGAGTGCTTGAAGGTTGAGGAGGTGATCGAGTTGTCCTTCGTTGACGCTATGAAGGATTTTTGCTTCGTCTAGACTGTCTAGTTTTTGAGCACTTTAATTTAATGCGTTCATAGTTATTTGCCTTTTCGTCATTTTTCTTTTCTTTTTTCTGTCCTTGTTCGGAATAAAGTCTTCTGGCAAGTGTTCTCTTGATCAGAACAACATTGTTGTTTTTTTTTTTTTTTTATAATATATGAGAAAAGAAAGTTCAAAATTCTGTTTATACTGTATAAGTTCAGTTTCTATTTCTCTATTAAAAAGAGAGCATTTCTTTTATTCAAATTGCATTTGATTAAGATCTCTCTCTCTCTAATATATATATATATATATATATAATGTGTGTGAGCGCGCGCGTGTTTAACTTCCAATAGAAAGTTGATAAATATATATATATATATATATCACATAATGAAACTATTATCCTGAATTTCATTAATTGTCGGCGTTTAGTTTAAATAAAAATCAGTTTAATTTAAAAGTAGAAATACATAATTTGTATTTCTACATTTGCAAATTAAAGTTGATTTTTTATTTAAACTAAACGCCGACAATTAATGATGCATAGGATAATAGTTATATTATATATACACACCTGTGTATTTTTCATACGTATTCTGCATAGTTTCACGGAAGTTAAACATATATATATATATATATATATATATATATATATATATATATATATATATATATAAGAAACCTCAACAGAATCCAGAAAGCACTAGACGACCGTTGAGTTCCACTACGGAATATGTAAGCGAGAGGCGCTACATTGTGTCTGATTTGCTACCTCTTTTCACCGTGACCCGTTGGAACAGTGGGTATGATGTTTGCTTCACAACCTAACTGTCAGGGTTTCAATTCTCGGTAGTGGATGCGCACTGCTGATGAGTCCCAAATATAGTGCTTTCTGGGTTCTATTGAGGCTTCTTCTAGACTCGATGAATTACTTTGTTAAAATCATCAAATCCTCCTAATAATCTCTATGACTTATATATATATGTGGTGTGGGAATGGCGACGATGTGTGAAAGCTAGCTTCAGGAAAGTAGATTGTGTTCGAAGCTGAAACAGACTATCTGCACCTGGTATTGTTTCCAGTGTCTAGCCCACCCACCCCCCACCCCACGAGGATTGCATGTGGCACAAGGCCGAGTTTTTACGTGGGTTTCCCGTGCCCGTAGTCTCGGCAAAAAAATACCCTTATAACCCATATATAAACGAGATCGGGTTGGTCATTTCTCCCCGAACGAGATTCGGCGGAACCTCCTCCGGGTTCCTTTCTGCTCAGAGGCAGAAAGTTCGACCGTCAAGTCGAGAAGCTCGGTTTCCAGTGTTAACGTTTATATTTATGTAAGCTATATCTTTGACATTGATCAAATTTACTTTCAAATTAAATTCATATACTAGGTTGTGCTAAAGGATATTTTCACTTTTCATGGTTCAATCAACCGTCCATAACATTTATCTATGCTAAGCGTTTATTCCTCAAAATATATCCTATCTTATTCCACAGCCTGTAGCCATCGTTGGGCCAGAAACCCAATTGCACGCTTATAACATATGACTAGTTTACTGACAAAAAACTCCCTATACGCGTTTGCAGCGTTATCCACATTTCTGAAACTATTTTTCAACCCCAATTACAATTTGACGACAAAAATCTAACAACTTTAGAGTTTGACTGCGGTTGTTTGCAAATGTTCACACGTTGTTTAGGCTGGTTAATCGAAATCTAGACACGTCTGGGCTCAAGACTTTATCGAGGTGTCGATTGATGGTGGTTTTTGAAAGACTAAATGCTCACGACAATGTATGTGTGATTGTGTTAGTTTGTTGTTAAACCATTTCATGACTCATCTTTCAGAACAGAAGATCTCCCAGACGTTACTCTATCTTCAAGGCTGTTGTTACCTTCCTTTGAACGTCTGAACCAATTTTATGCCACACGTTCGTTAATAGTACCTGGGCTTTTCACATAATTAATTTCTTGAATTTTTCATCATTCATTATCAAAGTTCTAAAATAAAGAATAATCAATGTTTATGCATTATATACGAAAATAAAGAATAAAAATTTCAGCAACAATTGAACAAAATGTATTAATTTAATGATATAACCTGGTGATATACCTGTCCAAAATTTATCAATGAAGATCGGAAAACTTCTATTAATTTAATATATTTTTGAAAGTTTTCATACGACAATATCGTTTGTCTGGCTGAGTAAGTTGGGCCACCCATCAATAACTTTCTTGTGGTCACATGTTTAGTCCATTGTATTCTCAAAATCCCTTTGCAGAAGCATTTCTTTTGCATAAAGTATCTCCTTCATCGTTAAGATTTTCCAGCATAACGTAACAGTTCAGTACATTTTTCTTTGTTTTTAACATTTACCCGTTTCTTATTATTTTACTTAGCTTTTGGAATTCATCTTTCACTATCCTGATGCGCTTTCGAATTTCTGCGTCATACTTCCAGTCCTCTGTTAAAACAGTTCCCAGATATTTAAATAAGTATATAATTTGTTGTACTTGATTGTTGTTAGTACCTATGATTTATAATTTATATGTTGGTCTGTTTCGTTCGTGGACATCTATGTTTTCTGTCTTCTTACAAATGACATTTAATCCTTTGTTAGCGCTTTCCTTCACTAAATTCTTGTTAGTTTTTTGTTTCCTTTCTATGATCCCTATCAACATTGTGTCTTATGTTGTTAGATTGGTGACCGCCAATAATAAATCCTAGTAGGACTTCTAACTCTCTCAGAATCATCTCTCTCTATAGGATAATTCTCCGATAAAAAAAAAAAAAACATACTTGCCTTGCGCCACTTTCTATTTTTGTATATTTGCAGAATTACCTGTTATGGTATATTAACTCTATAAAACATAGTTTTATGTACCTTCGCATATTGTATTGAGTTCTGTGATATCATTCTGGAAATAAATATCCATCAATATCTGTCTATATCACTGAGATGAGGTGTTGTAATTGTTTACACTATTTACATTGTTCGGATTGTTTTTTGTTCATCTTTATCCGTAAAGAGATATGGTCCAGTGGATAAAAGCGTTCGATGAGTTTAGTAACTTAATACAAACAGTTGTGGGTTCAATACTTGGCGACTCCAGAGGAGAACAAAATTTTGAAGAATCTAGTGAAAGGGAGATAACTGCCACGAAGATATCCTGAAGTGACATGACACGTGGAACTAGAGCAAGCTACCCGGTGGACGAAATAAAGGGTTCGGTTCGAAATTTCAATCACCCGAAGAAGGCCATCGCGTAAAATGGCCGAAACATCGTAAATATGACAACAAATATGAGTATAACAGACCGACAAATGGAAATAGTGTAAATAAATATCATCGTTCCAATTTCTTCAATGAAATTACAATGCTCTTGTACTACTTCTAGTATAATTCTTCATCGTTCTCTGTTCATCAGAATTTGAGTGATTATATTTTATATCGTTCATTGGATTGATTACCCAATGGAGTTCACATTCATTTACACCTGGATTCTTAAGCAGTGCTATGAAAAATATGTGCTTAGGTCTTCCCCTATAACAACATTGTTGCATCTCTATCTATAAAAGGCAGGATATGTGTGTGTGTGTCTGTGTGTAACGAATGCACGGCCGCAATTTTCGACGGATTTGCACCAAAATTTACATGCACATGCTCCAAGTTATCGGGAAAGGCCAAAATCGACTTTGCATTTCCCAACTCCCATTGATAGTGGAAATAATCGATTTTTTTCATGCTTCTACGGCAGTTTTCATGTACTTTGCGGCCATTTTCTACTGACCAGATTGAGAGCCAATAGCTGGCTGCCACAAATATGCAGGAAGATTCTATTGGTCAGCTGACTGACACGAATGTTAACTAGCATGCTAGCATGCAAAAAAAAATCGATAGCTGCATTCGTCACAAGTGGGGAAAAATTTAAATATGCATGGCACTTTACTCCAATTGGCTCATTCGTTTGCTTAAACTCAATGTTGATTCTGATTCCGCATAACTGGGTTTTGTGTGAAGAGTTATTTGTTGTTAACATTCTTTTTTCATTCTGGAAAACCTTCCAATTACGAGTCCTTTTTTTATAAAGTTGATGGTTTTGTGTTCATTTTAATTAGTTTTTTTCGTAACAGATTTAATGTTTAGTATAGAGCTTAGAAAAAATTCGCAGTGTGAGATAGGCAAGAAGTAAGGCATGTAGCAACATCAGAACGGCAAAGGACACTCTTTTAAAGTCAAGGAAGGGAAAAAATATTTTAATTCAAGTGATAGCGAGTGCTGAATGAGTCGTAAGATTTTTGAATCAAGCACAGGCAACGTCGTGCCATGCTGCTAGAATTTCATATAGTATGTCTGTACTGGTGTCAATGACGAAATTATCCAAGGCTGCTAGCATCTTTATTAAAATTTCCGTCTCTGAAATAGTTTTCTTTCTCTAATGTCAGTGTTTCGTCCTTGGATTTTATGAGCACCACTTTTGTGCAAATAGTTTTCTTATTTTCTTTTCATAGCAGCGATGATGGAAGAAAATTTCCGTGCCCTTATGTCTGCCAGCTTTTTGCTAATGGGTTTAAAATAATGTGACAGGTTTAAAGAACCCCATCTGTTCGAAGCAAAATTAGGCCTGGCACTGATATCTCATGACGACCATACTCAGCACCAACGTTGCAACCGCTATGTATAAAAGAAGGTGTTTACATCTAGACAGCCAAACCTAAAGAGATAGTCTACTGCTCGATTTAATCTACGCCGAGAGAAATTGTTAGTGTTTAATGTGATTGTTTATTTTATTTCTTCCATTGAATGACGCGTGATTTTCTCTTTGAAAGCTTTACTTTTATGTCTTTCATTTCAAACCTTAAGAAAGACGGTTTGATCTTCTATCACTTTCAGACAATGATTACGCCTTTGATGTTCATTTTTCTATGGTAAATAGCTTATACTTTAGCGAAGACAATGAAAATGTTGGTCATAATCTGTTGCACTAAGGCCAATGTCATTGCTGCTTTTACACAATGAATACATATATTGCAAGCTGGCAAGTATTTTTCTCTTCAAATAGTATAAGGCTACCTGCAATATACTTCTTCTTTATAAGCCGTTTACCTTCCGGACGTAGGTGATTATGACCTCCAGATCTTACTGCCTTCTTATATCTCTTAATAAATTTAATTGTTTCGATTTCTCTTAAACCCTGCCCTATTCTCCATTTACTAATGCCAGTCAAGTATGTTATAAGCTTTTTTCCTCTCTTCTACTATCTCTCAATCTGTCCTGTGAGTATTAGATATTCCAAGCCGTCCTTTCTCATTACGTGTCCAGGAAATTTCAACTGCCTCTTCCTGGTATTAAACAAGAGTTGTCTTGTTGTTTCCATTTTCTCTAAAACCTCGCCGTTGCACAGAGGTTTGCTCCATGGAATTCTCAGTACAATTCTCTATATGCACATTTATCTAGCTTCAAGTCTTTTCTTTAACTTTGAGGAGATTGCCCAGTATTCAATCTCATATAGGGAGACATAGACGTAGCATTTCAGTACCCTTTTCTTTAGGAGGCACGGCGGAGTAGTGAATAACAGCTCGGATTGAGGAATCGGAGAACCGAGTTCGAATTCCAGTCGAATCCATTACATTCACTTACGTGCTAATACTCTTGGGAAAGGTATGATCCTCTTCTTCCCTCACCCAGCTATGAGTAAATAGCAGGACAAACCGGGCTTTATAACCTTGGATGGAAACTGGTCTACCTCCGAGAAAAATAGCAACCTACTGCGGGAAAAAAAAAACTGCATCGTTAGTCATGTATCGAAAGACACATGATCGCCTAAGCTTGTATCACTCATGGCACATAACTGACCCTTTTCTTTGTTGTAACGAAGATTTTCTATCTCTTCATATTCTGCTTATATTGCGAAAATGAATTTGGCCATCACAGTGTGTCATGGGATCTCCGTTACCTTTCTCTGTTAGGACACTCCGCAGATAGTTAAAGTTTTGCCCTTGTTAGATTTTAGTAACCCCGAATTGTAATTTGCATTTTGGGCTCATCATTTTTGCTGACAACCATGCATTATGTTTTCTTGTACTTTATATTTGGTACTTTATTCTGGGTTTCCTTTGTTACACTCTGTAGGTGATTTCCCTTTCCGTGTTTGCTATCAACACTGTGTCATCAAAATATCTTATGAGTTTAAGATTGTGGCCGCCCAAAATAAATCCCAGCTGGACATATAATTCTCTCAGAAATGTCTCGCCGTATTGGTTGTACAAGACAGCTGAGAAGACATATCCTTGTCTTACACAAATGTTTGCCTATCTGTGCTGAAGTCATTTTCTATCGGTATGCGGGCACTTTGCTGTCAGAAAACGTTCTTGCTCATTCTAACATCACTTCCAAGTACGTCAAGGTTATTGATCTCAGAAATCCTTTTCTTGTCTCGTACATTCTTATAACTTTATCTTATGTATGAGTGCTTATTAGTCTATATTTTGCTGTAATTTAAAATATTTTCACTTCTCGAAGAAAAAGATTCGAATATGTACTCATTTTGTCTTTTAACCAAAACAATTTCACCAGTATCGAAGCTAAGACAATTGACGTCCTTGCACCAAAACATTACCTTATTCATGGGAAATCAAAGGAATAGACGCCGGTTTGCATTTTCGCATTACTAGGAACACGACAGCAACACTGAATTCCGGGTAACTTATTTTGGTCCCCGGATAACCATTATGAAAAAGTCTAGGTTTTTGTACCTGCTTCATGATATTTATATCGTGATCGCCAATAGAACAGTAATTTATTGGTAGATTTTTGGTGACGAATGGGTTTAAAAGTCACAAATATCGAATATAATAACTGCACATTCATTCCCTTTGATTTGGTAAACCATTCTGACTTCAGCTGTTTAGTGTACCTAGTTAATTCCAAGAGCGTTTTTAGTTTATTTTCATGCTCTTTTAAGGATGCTTTTGCTGCTATCACCTATTTTATTGGGTTTCTTAAGAAAATGTGCCTTATGATATTTAACTGCGATTAATACTTGTGTTTTTGGAATTTGTGGAGCGTAAACAAAATTATACTTCTGTCGCTATTTTCTTGGATTCACTATTGATGTTATTTTCCCAGTTATTGGGTGACATTTGGTAAGACTTATTAATTTCCTTGATAATGCCTTTATGGTACATATCCGCATCGACTATTATATAGTTACATGTGTTATCCGCTTAGATGATAATTTTGTCGGGTTTTTATCATATCGCACTTTATCAATTTATACTGTAGATTGTTGGAAATATTAGCAGATTTAATATTGTCTATTATGGATAATAGACCTTGTTTGAATTCCAGTAATAGATCGCCACATTGAAATGCATTCGGGACATAACTCCGTAAAGCTTGGAATCTTTTAAGATGCTATATTCGTTCTTGTATTTAGAGAAAAAGAATTTCCATCTCATTCGTTTTATGACATTCTCAAATGACATTAAGTAACTTAATATACTAAAACAGCTCTGCTTTCTCCGAATATTTCTGGCAATTAAAGAATGAGGGCATCTCACCATCAATCAACAGGGAAATTATATTTAGAGTTAAGGCACATAGAAAGGAAATAAATACAACTTATGTGAAGGTGAAATCTGGTATCTTAAAACACTTACAAAACCTTATTTTATTAAACAAGAACAAAGAACTGATGTTTACATGTAGGCATAAAAATAAATATCTGCTTAAATATGTTAATCCAGATTATTCTTTATTATTTCATATTTTTTAAAGTAAACTACGGTTAATTTTTAATGTAAATTACTATTATTTTAGTATAAATTTACGTTTTTGTCAAAGAAGTATAGCCAAATATAATTTTAAATTTTTAAACTGTAATCCCAGCATAATATATAACTACGCCAATATTGAAATAAGCGGATATATTATAATTAAAATTGTGTAACAGTCAATTCATATTCAGCACCTGAACATCGCGCCTTGCCTGAAACTCAGATTCGTGCTAGCGGTGAGGCATAATATGTATATTTATTAATATATATATATATATATATATATATATATATATATATATATATATATATATATATATATATAATTATTTATTTAAAAATTATAACATGAATATGTTATAAAATCACTACAGAAATAGCCATGTTGTTTCAAGACCTCAGCTGGTTTTCCCGACAAAATGTATACATTTTAATAATTTCATTGGCGAGAATAATTCCTATTTTAGTATAAACCCAACACTAAAGCTCTTAATAGCAATTATAAACTTACTTCGTTGTCAAGTTTTTTGAATTCTCCCATACTTGTTTTGATTGGTCATTCTAGCTTTTGTAACAGCGTTTTCCCCTTGCGATGGTCGTTAATTAATTTAAAATCTTTAAAACCATTTATTTTACATTCAACTTCATCACATGATAAGACACCGGAGGTGTTGAAACAAAATGGCTATTTTTGTAGTGATTTTATAATATATTTATATTATAATTTTTAAATAAATTATATATATATATATATATATATATATAAGGCATGCTATATGTGTGGATTAAAGTGCTTAGTATCAGTGATAGAACGTATGTAAATATAAATGTGTACATGGAGCTCAACACTAAGTGACAACATTCTCATTAATGCATAAGCGAAATGTTCTGGTCAAGACGATTGCACTTAAGCGTGAAACAGAATGTGGCAGGCGGATCCTGACATCAATGTCTGCTTTTATATGTTCGCGCACGCAAGCACACATACACTTATACACACAGGCACACACACACACACATATATATATATAAATATATATTATTACCCAATTATGGCAGTAGTGTCACTGGTATACAGTGGTGCAGGGAAATGAAAATGGAAGAGAATGAGAATACTGAGAATAAGAAGGAACACACACACACACATATATATATATATATATATATAATTGAACATTGAAGGCAACACTTAGAGGAGACAGGCTGTTTCATGCTAGATGCAATCCTCTTGGCCTAACGATTGCGTCTAGCATGAAACAGCCTGTCGCCTCTAAGAGTCGACTTCAATATTCACTTTTATAGTTACACTCGCTCTATCTCTGATATTGAGCACTTTATCCCATAAATATACCACACCTTAAGAGTAATATATATATATATATATATATATATATATAGATATAGATATGGTCCAGGTTAGAACCAAGAAAGAAAAACACGAACACAAGAGTAGAAATAACTAAGGTATATTACATGAAATAATAATACAAGATGTGGAAGGTGTTAGTATAACTGTCAGTCTTGCTTGGAGTGAACTACTATCGGCTCGACTCGATTCGACCCTCTCTCTTGAGAGGCTTAATATACATAGTGTTAGGAAGAGTTCGTTCTGTAGTTATAGGTAGTTATATGGCACACACACACACACACACACAAACATTATATATATATATGCTTTATTTTCTTGTTTTTGCAACAACTGTTTGAAATTTTTAAAGATTCTCCTGCTGCATTCACCATTAAGAATTTATATCATATCCAAGAAGCTGACTACTTTCGTAAATGTATTATTGGCATAAAAAAGGTTGATTTTTTTCATTTAGCTTTGTGAATGTGACTGGAATTATTAATATCTCAACTTGATAGTAATCGACTTCTCCTGTTAATCATCAAATTTATCTTTCCAGACAAGTCCACACATCTGATGTCGCGTGATTTTTTCCCCTCGTCACTCTAAGATATAGAGAACTTTATTTACATAACTGTCCACGCTAATTCAATCCTGCCATACGAATGTGTTCAAATATTTATCTTTGTGTCTGAAATAGAAAATGTGAAAGGCGGCCGACTTTGAATAATATTCTCATGTCTGATACGTACGAAGTCGCAAAAAAAGAAAAAAAAAAACCTTTTTTCAAATTCTGTCAATTCTAATCTGGAAAAAGTCTCCGCCGACAAAAATGAATTTCTTCAGGAATATGGATCATTACTAATATGCCTGTATTTGATGTAATTATAATAGGATTTTTATCTTTGGACTTTAATTATGCAAACAAATTAATGAAAGCAGACGTTATGCATATTTATAAATTAATAGTAATATAATGTGTGTATAATTTCTTTTACATGAGAAATGGCTAGGTAGAAACTTATACACTGCCCGGTAAATTTCATTATTGTGTAAGAATGGTAAATGCTATCTGTTTTTCTTTAGAAGTCACATAATTTCATATCTGCCTATCTATCTATATCTGTACACACACGCGCGCGCGCACACACACACATATACATAAACACACACACTCACATATATATATATATATATATATATATATATATATATCAGTGCAATATCTGATTAAATTCGATAGACCATCTGAAAGTTAAGACTGTAAACGCACAGAAAAATATCGCATGGTTTAATCCCTCACTTAAACAATCAATGATAATTACTTACATAAATATCTACATCTATCTGTCTGTCTATACATATATATATATATATATATATATATATATATATATATATATAATATATATATATATAAAAAGTGAAGATGAAGTTTCAACATTAGGCGACAGTCTGTTTCATGACGATTATATGCAATCGTGAGGCCAGACTGTTGCATATAAGTGTTTAGGTTTCTATGTTCACTTTTTATATTTACACACGCTCTATCTCTGATATCGAGCACTTTATCCCATAAATATAGCACAACTTAAGAGTATATTTCTTCACATTATATATATATATATATATATATATATATATATATACACCTCAACTCAAAACTGCTTTAAACGCCTCCAAAATAAAACTGCTCTCATATAAACATCAGAGATCTTTTCTTTTTTTTTCTGATTACCATCCGCATGGCTGACGCTAGACTCCTGGGGAGCAATACACAACGCCTTCTTGGGCTCACGTTTTGAAGTGACTTAAAGTGGATCGATTACATCGAATCAAGAGCGACATCTATTGCAAAGAAATTTGGGTCACTGTGACGTGACAAAAGTTTACTCGTCAGAGACTATCTTGCATATTTGCAACTCTACCATTCACCCGTGTATAAATAATTGGACCCTGAATGATATGTTTATACTACAGAAACCCCAAGGAAATAATAATAATTATAATAAGAATAATAATTCTGTGATATTTGATTTTTGGCACACATCATCAGTGATATTTTTAGCCGATAATTATTAGTTGTACAACGTCTACTACACGATGACCCAAATAATACTGATCGGATATAGGCACGTGTCGATAAAATATTCTAGAATCAATGATAAAACTGCATAAGTATGGAAATATATAACTACTACCATGTAAAGCCAACTCTAAAAAAGTCCCAAAATAGAAATCAACAGGAAATGGCATGTTACCAAACTTTTGGATCTCTCTTCTCTCATTATTGCATATATCCTGTCACAAACTTTATCACTGCTAATGATTAATAACCAATGCTATCTCAGAATGAATCCTTGAATACATTAGATATATTCTTCTTAAAACTGGTGAATCAAATCACCCATTATATTTTAGTAAAATAAACTGTCTGTCCACAATATAGAAATTAATCCCATCGGTCCTCACTAAATCAAATTCATGTTACCTCGATGTAAACAACATAATTTCTCTGGAAAATAATGTTACAAGAGCTCGTAAGGTATTAAAGAGCAACTATTGATAAATAAAATGATCCTGGGAATTTGGAGAAATATTGTAGAAATCTCAGCATAGTTGGATAGATTATCGCAAAGACTTTGATATTGGACCCTTTAGGTTTTCTTGGATCCTTTAGGTTTTCGAAAATACCATTTCTCCTGGGTGATAGTAAATTTCTTTAAATGTAACATGGGAAGTTTTTAAGGAGACTGTGTTACTCCCCTGTTGGTTCCTCTTACATGTATTAAACAGTAATAAGAATGGATATAAAATCGAAAAGAAAATATTGAATCACTTATTCTTCATGAATTACGTCAAACATTTTTGCCGAAGACAACAATGAATTGAAAGATCTCCTCAATACTGTACAATGTTTCAGTGTTGACATCGGTATGGATTTAGGATTAGATTAATGTGCAATAGGAACATTCAAGAAAGGAAAATGATATAAACACATTCTATTGATCACGGATTTTTATTATGATTTACACGACCAGAATAATAATGTGTATAAATATCCATGATTCACTGAGGAGATGGATACAACATGCATAAATGAAGGAGAAAATAAGACAAGAACACTACAAAAGTTTGCATTTGATACTATATACCAAGTTCCATTCACAAAATATAATTTCATCCATAAGCATTTTGGCTACCCATGTAAAGCAGTAGAATTTAAAGATCCTTAAGTTGACCATAAATGGCAATAACGAACACATGTATAAGCGAGAAATATTCTCACTTGGTGCACCTACATCTCCCTCCTTCTCTTCCTGGCTGGAGAAAACGTGTCGGTGGGCAGCTGAGGACATGGGCTAGCACGATCAAGGATGACCTATCAGTACTATCGGGTCCACAAGTAGTTGGTCTTCGACGATGAAATCGCGATTGGCTCCTCCATTTCGTGTGACCTGGCTCTAGATTGGCGAGCGATGATCCGTGATGCTGTACTTGCTCGGGAGGAAGCCGGTTCAACCCGACCAGGGTTAAAACCGATACAAGTTAAGCAAAGTCAAGATGGTGCACCATACAGCCATTCTAAGATGCTGATCATTTGTATATGTACAAACTTGAAGGAAGAAGACATAATTTTAAAAAAGAACTCTTATTACTGCAGCCACAAAGAAACTTAAAAAGAAGGCGAATACAGATACAATGGACGAGATTCAGGATAGATAGCAAGACGGACATTTTCATTGTCAATACTCTGTCCGTGTAAACAACCTGATTTAGACAAGCCCCGTACGCATCAATTGTTACGTAGTACATGATATAAAAAAATGAAATCGAAGGTTTTATTACTGCCACCCGGAACCAATATTTGCTAAGAAGTATTATGCAAAGTGTTATGTACCGTACCTATGAACACTAATGTGTACGTCCCAATCCTCATAAATACGTTGAATACTATTTTAAGTGGGGGTAATATGCTGTCTAAGCCGTCCATCACTAGCAGATACGCTTGCGAGTATTGTATTTTGTTGATGTTATAAAGATTACCCTTTCATTTCCTACATTCGTTTTGGTTATTCCTCATTCAGTAAACCTTTCTAGGTTAAAACAATTTTGTATATTCCGTTTCTTGCTTTTCTTCTTTTTCCTTTTCTTTTTGTTATATACCGTACCCATGAACACTAATAGGTATGTCCCAGTCCACACAAATACTTTGGACACTATTGTAAGTGGGGGGTTAATATGCTGTCTAAGTAGTCTACCACAAGCAGAGGTTTACCTACTTCACGCCGCTGGCGAGTATTGTATTTTCTTGATATTATAAAGATTACTATTTCATTTCAAACCTCCGTTTTCGTTATTCCTAATTCTGTAACCTTTTCTAGTTAACAACACAAACATACTGAAAAATTGTGTTGACACCTAAATACAGATTACGTAATGAATAACCAGAAAAAAAGTGACACGCTGTTATCAGGTTGCACAGTGTTAGCCTCAACTCAGTTTATAACGCGAAAGGACAGGATGGGAAAATATCTTCACTGGAATATCTTTAAATTTTTTGAGAAGGAAAATTCATGAAATTCGTATAACCAGCACACCGACCAGTTTAAACACAGAGAACCTGTAAAAAATTTACGAAGGTTTACAACACACACAAACACACACACACACACAAACAATCAAATCTAATCACTTAAATACAGTCATTAATGACCACAGAACAGAATCTGATTTCTTCTTGACATAGCAGTTCCTGCAGACTCTAATGTATCTTTGAAGATCTTAAAATAACAAAATACAAGGATCTTGAAGTGAAAACTTAAAAATTTGGCAAATAAAAACAGGGACAATTTCATTTGCGTTTGTGGTCCAGACTGGAGGAGTTTCTGATAGACTCATTGGTGGTATATCCCTGGTAATCTATGCCTTAAAGAAACAACTTCTTACAAGTACAGCTCACACCTTACGAAGTATCAATGTTAACCAATTTATAAATAAAAACAACTGCTGAAAAAATATGATCTTTCCCTTAAACAGCCACTATATGACTAATAATATGTATACCGATCTAGTATATGTTCTGGTAACGATGTTAAATATTAGTGTGTGGTAGGGATGTTTTTAATTTCCGAATATGGTTAGCACATTTTGGCTTGGTTCGTAGTTAATATTGTTAAGAGTTGGCTTTTTCTTTTTAATCATTAAAGCTTCCATTATTTTTAATCATTTTTTGCAGGTGGATGCAGTTAATATATTTGTGTTTTCTACTAGTATGTTTCTAATGGAGTCGAGTAAATTTGTTTGTGTGTTTAAATGGGTTCTAATGTGATCAGATAGGTGTAACGTAAGATGTCTGGATAAGCATGTGGTTGTGTAATCTATTGTTATTATTTATGAGTCCGGTTTGATCAGGTTGCTACCACACACTAATACATACACAGAATGCACACACTCAATTAAGCTGAAAAATCAAATCATCCTTGATAATGGCTAAAGGTATAGCCGAAAGCGCTCGGAAATATAAAACATTTGGACCGTTCTTACACACACTTTGTCCAGAAAAGAAAGCTCTTTTCAGAACACAAGAAAAATTAAATAAAAATCTTAACCGTAGTACCTTGTCTGTCGTTTTTAATGAAACATGCATAAAGGAAGGATTGCTTCCTAAATATACATATATATATATATATATATATATATATGTTTGTGTGTGTGTATCATTGCCGAATTCAGCACAGACACTTGTGGTGACCAGTGCATCGGTCGCTTGATGCATGATGAGTAACCTTGCTAGAATGGACTGAAATAGACTGACATCATCATGTAGAAAATAAATGGTGTAGCAATGGGAAGATATTTATGGCATTTACATTCCTGAAATAACTAAAATATCATTATGATATATGTGATATAAAATTGCACATAGAGGTCAACACAATTTGACAAGAGTGTTTCATACTTTAATGCACGATTCAAGAAATCTTGACCTCAGTGTCCACTTTTATATTATATATATATATATATATATATATGCTTTCTCCTTGATACTTAGCATTTTTTCCAATAAATATATTAAATATTGAAACTAAATTTTGTCATATATATATATATATATATATATATTTATGAATAAAAATGACAATAGGAAAATTGGTAATTGCTGACGCGTTTCGTCCAATGTGGACTTTATCAAAGCAAAATACGAAAATGAAATCAAATGAACAAAGTAACTAATAAAAACAAAAACAGAATGTACCTAGCAACTGGAATGTAGAGAAACGCTATTTTCATATTTTTTTAACTGAAAAATAACTTCAGAGATTGTCACGTGTGGAGAATATTGTCATTATATCTGTGTTGATGTATTCAACCATTTTCTTTCGATTTTATGAATCTGTTGTGCATATTTGTTTGTAAGAGCATTAATTTCGTTAAGAAAGGTGAAATAGGGAAAAAGCCTGGGCGTAAATTAATATTTGGGTAATTTTCTATGGCGACACTCTCCAGAATTTTCCTTCATATATATATATATATATATATATATATATATATATATATATATTGATGATATTTTCAATTTATCAGATAAAATATATTAGAGTAAAAGAAAACAACTATTTGAAGGTAAATATGTTATTAACTTTACGTAGGAAAAAAATATCAATAAAATATCTATTTCCTTGACGTTGTTATCGATTCAACTAGTCAAAAGTTGGTTATTGCTCTTTTGCTAGTTGCTTTGAATGAAACATTTCTTCATCGTGTCGTTCAAGCAAAATATCCTTACCAGAATCCACCTAGCGCGTTTACAAATCTACCATACGCCTGCTAATTAAAAATTGCTGGCATATTTGATCTGATGCTCCTGATATTCTTGATAAAATCCAATGAGGAATCCGTAAGATATTTTCTTACCTGGTGTCACGAATCCAGCCTCATTCCGACAAACATAACATAATTTATCACTGCCTCTTCTATAACAATTTCATGGCAATTGTTCTAATGAGCTCTATTCTTTGGTACCTCAGCTTCATAACTTAAGCGTGGTACTAGATTAGTAGTTATGCCCTATTATTTCAAATTAGTTAAATCTGTATGTTCTCTTCTTATTTCTTTTTCTTTAATTATTTCACCAATGATACTGCCACTAACACGCTGGGAGTGAGAAAGAATGCGATGGTTTTAGTGAGGGGAAATCGACCATAAAAGAACAGGATTAAGAATGACAGAAAATTGCAATAGACTTTGCATTTAAATATTTGAAGATTATAACTGCTATGGAAGCGCGTAATTGATAGAGATTTCCACAGGTGCGAAGTGTAGGAAAAGAAACCATCAGAACAGAACTTACGCTTGCATCTGTTTGTTTCACCAGTAATCGATGAGATAAAATTGTCCATCTACTAGTACGTTTTTGTTCTCTCGCAATTATCGCCTGTGGATTTCCCTTTACACTCAACTACAATCCTCAAAAAATTAAATTAAAACACCAATCGCTTTCTTCTCACTTTTAGAAGCTTGTTTATTTATTATAATTTCTGATCTTCTTGCAAACTTGATAACCTCTTTTGTCCTAGTGGCATTATCGCCTTGTTTGATTTTATAAAAAAAACAAAAAACCTCCATGTTGTATCTCATGTATCCAAAAAAAACAAAAACAAAAAACAGAGGGAAATAAATAGGGAAGACAAACTCGTTGGTAAGTAATGAAATAGAAGGTTTACTACACAAAGGTACGATTAGCAACTGACCTAGTACTAATTCGGTATTTACCCTAGCTCCCTACAGAGAGGCACGAGGCCAGTTTATCGTGGGGATTTCTGCGCCAGTATACCCGGACAGAAATTCCCAGTAGACTCGGTAGTAACGGCGTCGGTTTTGTCTCCCTCCCCAGGTGAAACTCTCCTCTTCAGCATAGCCTCATCACTGTCCTTCTATGCCCGAAGGCAGAGAGTTCGTCAAGAACTAAGAGCTTAGCGCGACTAAGACCTAATGCTTACTCTCCTCAAATCCGCTTAACTCTGCTTGATTACATAAACGGACGATTCCATTCATTCATGTCTTATATGATACTTCATAATTAACTTCAACTGTCCTATTCTTGTTGATATTATGTCTCCCTATATTCCTTAGGAATTCCTCATCTGTCAAATTATCTGGACACACTCTTGTCAATATAAGGAGATAAAATATCTCATTAACTTCAAGACTTCCATGTTTGGTTAAATGTTCCAATTTTAACAAAATTCCAGCATGTATTTATATTTTAATGTTACTGGGATTTTCAATAATTTTTGAAAAATTGTCTTTTATTATTCCTGTGCCTTTTCAGTATTTCATGTAAGTCTTTCCGACGGCTGTTATTTCACTTTCCGAGTCATTGAATTGCCACAGTTGTTTAATTTTAAGTCTCACGAGGCTTAACTTACCTCGCATGATTTCTCTTTGGCTGACAACTATGTCCATAAATTCTGACGTGTGGTTAACTTCTCCTCGATTTATTAAGCATGATAAACTTAAAGCAACTACAAAATCTCTTACGGAAGATAGCGACGGAGAGTGAGAAGAAGGGACTAAGCATAAACTACAAGACGAAAAGCATGGTCATCGGTAAAGGAATAAGCCCAAAATGCGATTTTCAGTTCGAGAACTCTAGAATCAAGCAGACGCGTTTTGACACAGGGCGTTAAATGCGACACCGAGATTCGTAGACGCATTGGGATGACCAAGGACGCATTCCACAAGCTGGTCACAGTATTACTTGACAGGAATATTTATTTGGTAAAAAAGAAAATGATCCATAGCTGGTACGTGATATCTGTCCTTCTTTATGGCGGCGAATGTTGGACGATTTTCTCAAGGATGAAGAAGAGACTCGAGGCAACGGAAAAGTGGTTCTACAGAAGGATGCTGAGGATTTCGTGAACCGAGCGTGTGATCAACGATGAGGTCTTGGAAAGGATACAGACAAGGGGAAGTCTCATGCTTAACATCAGGAAGAGGCAGCTGAAGTTTCTGGGACACATAATGGGGAAGGAAGACCTTGAGAATCTGATACTCACGGGTCGAATAGAGGGAAAGAGAAAGAAGGAAAAGGATCGCATGACATACCTGGCGGGCTTAAGCAACTGGATTACGGAACGTAGTCTAGGTTAGGTGGCAGAATGACGAACCTTATTGTGACATTGCTGACGGCCTTGAGCAAGTGGATGACAGAACGTAACCTGGGGGAGGTAGCAGAGGGAAAGAACTAGTTGAGAGCTGCAAGTGATAGAGGGATGTGGAGAGCTATGATTGCCTACGTCCTGAAACGACATGGCGCATATATATATATATATATATATATATATATATATATATATATATATATATATACTTCTCTGCATAAAGTGCGTCTTATAATACATCAGACAAGTTCCGCAGTGAAAGGAGAAGGCATATAACCTGAGATGGAACATCAATTTTTCCTGACATTTTCGACTGTAGTTTTGAACATCAATCGAACTACGCAAAAGCATATAGCTGAATCACTGGTAAAAAAAATATCTTGTGCGGCAATTGAAGCCGCCCAAATGTTGTAAAATGTTGGTTTCTTTGCTGAGAAGATGGATTTGGCAGTCAGACAAAGAATTGCAGCGAATCGAGGATCCCGTGGAGAATTCGCTAACTACTATAAAGGAACGTGTTGAAAATGTCTTTTTGTATTTGCCCTAAGAGAGAAGCATTTTCGATATGATTTGTTTCATGTGGTTAGCAGAATTTGAGTGGAATTAACTGGGGAAGGTGAAATGTTTAACAATAATATTCGCTCGTCGAAAATGAGGATTAAGGATTTAGGAGATCTGACAAGTAACCACCGTGCAATTATCTGCTAACAGGATGTCGGTTTTACTTAAAAAAAGAATGCCAGATTTATTTTAGGTTAAATTAACTAGAAAACTTACTCTAAAGAGATTAATTACACAAATGCATTAAATCCCCTGAATAAAACGGCACGGCATAAATAAAATAAAAAATATACATACATTTTAAAAGAATTATCACATAATGCAAAAGAAATCTGCCTTTTTATTCTGAACATCTGCAGCCTTTATCATTAATATTAACTTAATTAGGATCTATCTATATATTTAACTACGTTCCATTTAAATAATAGACTTATATGCAATAGGTTAGATATCATAATGTATTTCCATGAATATGCGGATTTTTGAAATTATATTTTTATAATGTTTTAAAAATATATATATATATATATATATATATATATATATATATATATATATATATACTGATGTGCCAAAATCATGGGATACCAGTATGTAAAGTTCATGGTAGGTGGTACCAACTTATCTTGACATTATCAGAATGCAAAGAGCTGTGTCTACCATTTTTGAGTCTATAAGAATCCGATCGTAGCTGCTAGCTCAATACAACACGAATCAACATAGCTTGCAGTGGAGTTTGTTCCAGACGGTTAAGACGCTGCATTTCCAGAATAACTACATCTACGTTGTGTGTGGATACTTGATGGAAAGCATTAGCAACGATATTAAACAGCGCAATATCTGACGTTAGTCTTTATTATCCGAAAAAAGCATCTGGTTAGTATTCTCTTTGATAAAAAAAAGAAACAAGCGGAAATGGCCAAAAACACATCCTCATTCAAACAGTGATGTAACACACTGATAAAATTCGGCATACCAAGTACATTGAGTGGAAATATTCTCATTCCGTTTGTATACCATTAGTAAGAAAGAAGTTTCAGTCAAACAGCTTGTTTCCAGAAACCACTACTTCTTGGAACCGACTACCATGAGGACGGTTTCTGAATGACTAACAACTCTTCAAATATTGGGTAAATCTTTGTCTTTCTCACATATACTCATAAACTAGGCTTCGTTACTCTTCCACCTACCGAACATAGAGCAAAACCTTTAGTAACCCTCTAGCTTTTGTGGCTGTACTAGATGAAACACACACACACACGTATATATATATATATATATATATATATATATATATATATATATATATATATATATATATATATCGAGTGTAACTTCAAAATTGACCAACTCGTGTAACAGCAAATTTGTCTAATTGTTAGATTAAGATTTGAACCGGTTTGTTTTTAGAAATGTTTAATGATATCTTACTGGAAATCTCAGAGTTTTTATAACATTATTAGGCTATCCTTTGATCAATAAGAATGTATAATTACTCACTAAGCTTAAAAGAAAAATCGTGATGAAATCGATCATAGACATAAACGATATGTTCTTCATTAATTAATCTTAGGTAAGTATAAGAGATTCATGAAGGATTGAAATAAATATTATATATATATATATATATATATATATATATATATATATATATTATAATTTGAAATGATGGTATCTCTTTCTGCTGTGACATCCTGGTTCAGATTTCCTCTCTACTGTCCTATATTTTTTAAAACTTATTCAACGTTGTCTTAATTGTTGTTTAATGAATTTTGATGGAAGCCAGAATACGAATGTTACTATAATTTCCACTCACATTTGTTCAGTTGAGAAGACAGTGGAGCTGACACAAAACAATTTTAACCTACTCTATTTCTCGCTGAATAACTTAAAGGGATTTTTCTGTGATTCTTACATTAAATGGTGTCAAGATGGCTGTCTTATCTGAAAACCTGGAAAAAAGATGCTCAATTAGACTCGTGGACTTTTAGCTATTAAACATTTTGTGGTGTGCAGAATTATACTGTTACACGATTTGAACAATTTTGCTGTTACATTCGTCATAATTACTCTAACTCAGAGAAAAATGTCTCCTTAACTATATTCAAAAGAATTTCTATTATTTTCTCAATAATAATCCTCTCAAGTTGAAGTGAGAAAACGCCCCGCTGGGCATACTTTGAATTTTGCGTCAGACTGCATGTTCTGACAACTTGTGCATTAATATTAATGTATACTAAATTAGTTATAGAA
Organism: Acanthosepion pharaonis; assembly: GCA_903632075.3. Classification (NCBI taxonomy): domain Eukaryota; kingdom Metazoa; phylum Mollusca; class Cephalopoda; order Sepiida; family Sepiidae; genus Acanthosepion; species Acanthosepion pharaonis. The sequence continues at coordinate 469,367 of CAHIKZ030001321.1, forward strand.
AAGTATAATTATCCGTGGTTATATGCAAATCAAATGTACGTGTTGTCATGGAAACAATTTTCTTCCAATTGTGATAAAATAATTTGAAATTTAGTACATGTTTAACAAAAATATTTTGATAGAATACACTACCACTTTTCCCGCAGTACAATCGTCTTTTATCCTTGTCGATTGTATTTAAATTATAATAATTTTCAATGTTTTAAATTATGTTGATTGCAAATTACATAATTTGGAAAAGATAACACACCGAAATCCACCGTGATATATATATATATATATATATATATATATATATAAAATGGACATTGCTTTTAACGCCCAGCGACGACAGTCGGTTTATGTCATACTCAATAGTCAGGTCATATGAGTTTTGTTTTTGCTCGACTGTTTATATATACAGGTCAGTGATACACTGTGGGTAGACTAGTGTATACTTCTAGTGTTTTTTTTTTTTGTGGGCAGCAAAGATTAACTTTCGAATTATTCTATGAGTTATGGTGTGGAGATTATTGTTGATCCGGATGCAGTTTTTGAGTTGGGTTATATTGTTTTTTAACTACATTATAGATTATTTTATTGTTGGATATTAATATTACATTCACGTATATTTATGTTTGGGCTCGTTTATTGCTAATTTGTTTATTATTTATTAATTTATATACTTATTAATAGGTTTTGATTAATTTACTTTACTAATTTGTACATATTTATTTTATCCTATGTTTATTAATTAATCTATTTATTTTTGTTTATTCTGGTTCGTTTTTTCACATTTCACGCACAACCATCTCTAGGATGTACAGAGAAGGACAAGAAAAAAAATAAAATCCGGAATTAAATCTATTCTCTGGAAATGCTATTATACTTAAAGAGTTGACTAGTTAGGAGGGTTCTACCAAATTGAAAGGCAATAGTAGGTTAAATAAACACTGCTTATAACGGAAGTATATAGAAGAGCATTTCTGAATGCACAACACATTGGAATTTGAAGCAGATGTGTCACAGCAGAAGATCACAACGCCGGGTGACACTCTAGTCAGAAAAGAAAAAGATGTAGCAAAATCATTCAGCTGACGTCATGTTAAATTGAAAACAGTTGGACCTGTCTCAAAAATGGATTCGAAATATTTCTTTTCGACCGATGGTTATCAGTATCCGTCACGAGGTGCCCACACTAAGAAAAATCGCTGAATGAATATAAATTTATTTTCTAGACGACAGGACAAAGAACCATGATAGCTATAAATGTAACCAGTATTTAACCAGAAAAGACACACTGAGAGAAAACAGTGGGTCTCGTAGAACGGACAGGGAATACACCAGTTAGACTGTGCGCATCTCTTTCACCTATGACTCATCTCAACTTCGCTCGCTTATAGCATTAGGTTAAATTCAAAAATGAAATCATGTTTACTGCTAGATATCATGTTGGTAACGATCTAAGCCACAAGCGTTTGATTTAAACTGCCAACGAACCTGCTACCTAGTCTGAGTTGCAAAGCAACACAAAACACTGAGGTTAATGAAGACCAAAAATATGCACAGTGCAAGACTGAAAAGTTATTGCCTGTTTTGGGCAGTAGCGATTACTGTTATGGTACAAGAGAAGAGACGTTATTAGGCGTAAGCAACCTAGAAATATGGATACATTCTGCCTGTGAAAAATGACTCAGGCTATTGCTGCTGATTAAATATGAAATAATATTTTCTAGGAATAACTTTGGACCCTTGTTAGGAATAAAATATTGTATAAGTGTCGCAGCCTACCTCTCTATTGTGTCTGATCACATTCTTCAATTTATTGCGTAAATCACAGTGTAACAAGTAAAATATTAAGAAGCGAGAATAATAAAAGATAGAAGTAGATATGTTGGCTTATCGTTTGGCCGATTGTGATATGTTGGCGGTGTCGTCTTGCTTGCGTTAGACCTTCTTATTCTATCCCCATCTACCACGATTGGCTCATGGTCTTTGTACAGGGTGAAAATCATTGAATGAAAGAACAGGAAGAACAGATGTGAGTTGTGGCAGAAAGAGATATTCGAATCTTGCATTCCCAGCCAGGCTACAATAATGGCGAAATGTCATAATAGTAGGGCAGTTAGGCTAGAATAATAGCGAAATGTCATAATAGTAGGGCAGTTAGGCTAGAATAATAGCGAAATGCCATAATAGTAGGGCAGTTAGGCTAGAATAATAGCGAAATGCCATAATAGTAGGGGCAGTTAGGCTAGAATAATAGCGAAATGTCATAATAGTAGGGCAGTTAGGCTAGAATAATAGCGAAATGCCATAATAGTAGGGCAGTTAGGCTAGAATAATAGCGAAATGCCATAATAGCAGGGCAGTTAGGCTAGAATAATAGCGAAATGCCATAATAGTAGGGCAGTTAGGCTAGAATAATAGCGAAATGCCATAATAGTAGGGCAGTTAGGCTAGAATAATGGCGAAATGTCATAATAGTAGGGCAGTTAGGCTAGAATAATGGCGAAATGCCATAATAGTAGGGCAGTTAGGCTAGAATAATAGCGAAATGCCATAATAGTAGGGCAGTTAGGCTAGAATAATAGCGAAATGTCATAATAGTAGGGCAGTTCGGCTAGAATAATAGCGAAATGTCATAATAGTAGGGCAGTTAGGTTAGAATAATAGCGAAATGGCATAATAGTAGGGCAGCTAGGTGATGATAATGGCGAAATGTCATAATAGTAGGCCAGAAAAATATCGAAAGTTAGGCTAGAAAAATAGCGAAATGACATAATGGTAGGCCAGCTAGCCTAGAAAAATAGCGAATGTCATAATAGTAGAAAAAATAGCGTAATGTCATAATAGAAGTCCAGCTAGGGTAGGAAATAGCGAAATGTCATAGTTGTAGGCCAGCGAGACTAGAATATGAGCGTAATGTCATAATAGTAGTCCAGCAAGGCTAGAATAATAGCGCAATGTCATAATCGTAGGAGTGACCAAAATTTCAAAAGATTACTTCCACAGCTTTCATCCAATCCATGAGACGTAGAAATGCTACTTCTAAAAGTAAAATTGTTTTCAGTTCGGTATTAGAATGGTATACATAGTAAAGTGATCTATGAGTGCATTATATAATTTTGAATTATCCTGTTATTACTATACAAAATCAATAAAATATAGGTGATCTGGTTCAGTACTATAGTGGCCAGTTTTGTGATTTCGTAAATGGTACTTTTTTCAGGGTGACGGAGCTAAGTCACATCCAAATGATTCTTCTTTTTGAGTTGTCTTTCTCTTAGACTGCTAACCAACTAAAACTAAAGAACACAGTCTGCTTTACTCTTTAGCCATGTTTCTTTTGACAGTAAGGTTGCATTACTGTAGAATTATTTGAAAGACATAGCTTTAGAAGCTTTTTTAATTGGATTCTCAACGATTAGTTTTTTTTGTTTTTTTCTTTGGTTGACAATGAGAATAGGTACAGAGAATTTCTTCAAACTCCACAAAGAAACCAGAAGAATTATCAGAATCGTAAAATATAATACAAAATATTTTCTTTTGCATCAAATCAAAATTGCATCTATATATATATATATATATATATATATATATATATATATGGGGGGGGCGTGTGTCAAGCATTAAATTATATCACTTAGAACTCTGCATAGTTTAGTTTGACTTTCAGTTAATTCATGAGTGGTATTCCATATTAAAATTTAGAAAAATTAACGACATCTTTAAAAACATCTGTGATAAATTCCATCAGAGGATAAATCGCGTCGGCTAAGATAATATTTCCCTTTTTCTTTATTCATATATATATATATATATATATATATATATATATATTGAACAATAAGAAAATAAAAAATTTAAAAAAATCATTAGACACACTGGGTTGTAGATTAATATTCTTTCGTTTTTTTTATTATTATTATTCCATTTAGATTCCTCGACTAGTTTCGACCAAAATGGCCATCATCGGGAGGAGAAATATTTCTGCTTGCTGTTGGCAGTGAACTACAGAAATGAATATATATATATATATATATATATATAAAACCTAATGATCCACACACATACGTGCACACACACGTCTATCGTATGCATATAATAATAATATCTAATTCCTGTTCTGCTTGTGTTCTCTCTCCTTAATAATGTGCTTTCTCATATTCACTCACACTCAGTAAGCACTTTGTGTCATAGTGGCCTTATTGCCTTGCTAGGCTAAAAATGTACGTGATCGTAAGTATACTCCCCTCGCATCCATTCATATATAATCCCTTTCAGGTTTCAACGCTAAAAATTCTACTGCATTTGTACTTCACACTGTATCGTATTCAAATGAATTTTTCAATTGTATACAAATTTACGTTTTGCATTACCGACACACAGGTGCATGCGAGCGCATATCATTTGATAACAGACCTATATAATTGTCATATAACAATGGATTTATAGTTCCCTGTGTACATAGACACGCACGTAGCTCTCGATGAATTCCCCTAGGGCAACACACGGCGTTATTGGAGACCCTTGCGGCCAACCGTAGAAGCTCTAATTGGAAATTAAATCTTGTAAATATTACATGATTGCGATATGTCCCCACACAGCTGCCTCCTCCGTGCCTACCTAAGCACGTACCAGTTTAATTGTAACCCCTTCACATAAACTGTCAATGAATAGCTTCCACATTCTCAGCCGATTCTTCTGACGCCCCTTCCCTGTGGCCAACGTGAAGCCACCCCAACGTTAGTGCTAGGCTTCCATCTCTAACACCTTTCCCTAACGTTCTACAAGTCACGCGGTAACTCTGCTGAAGAGCACTTATTCAGCATAGTTTTACGAAGCAAAATCATCGTATCACATTCACACACACACGCAAAAACACACACACACACACACACACACACAAAAGCACACATAACTACACATCTGGTGTATTTAAGCATCAATAATTTTTCAAACAAGAATCGTTCAATGATACTGATAAGGTATGTTTGTCCAAAATGACTTTATTTTATTCCAGAATTTATTTTCCATAATTATTTCATTGTCTTCATCCTTATTTTAAGCATCAATGTGCTGTAACCATCTAAATACTTTCGACTGTTTCTACAGTTTTTATTCATGTAATCAAAGTTATTGGTTTTGAGTGTTATTCCAAATGAATGTTAACTAGGTATGTGTCATGTAGTGGTTGCACAGTGTAGGCTTGTATTTGTACTGTCGGTCCTAAAATAAGTTCGACGTACAAAACCTTAGGAACTTGATATAATAGATAATGACGCAGTAATCAAGTTGTGGTGGCTGATACTATAATATCCGACTAGCGGTCGTCCGACATCGACTGACTGACCAGCTCACTGCCGACTCAGCAACTGCTACTACTACTCCTACATATTATAGGTGGGAGAGTCTATTAACAAGAGAATAGGTGTGTTCCAGTATAACAGTATGATTATACATTTTGCGTTACTTTTTGTTAGAAAGCTGTTGGTGGTTTTGTTTATTGCCTTTTTATATTATGTGATCAGTTATCTAGCGTTGACGTGGGCAGTGACGAAGTCCAAATGTTTTTTCTCAATATATATTTCTCTTCTTCATTTCAGTATTGAGGGTTCAGTCAGTTATATGCCATGCGTGATACACGCTTGGGCGATCATGTATCTTTTGATACATGACTGACGAGACAATTAGTTTCCCGCAGTAGGTTGTCATTTCTTTCTCCGGGAGACCAGTTGTCATCTAAGGCGAAAGAAGGATGTCTGTCCTGATATTTGCCTATAGCTGGGAGGCAGAAGAAGAGGATTCTTACCTTTCCCAAGGGTATTAGCACGTAAGTGAATATAATGGATTTGACTGGAATTCGAACTTGGTTCTTCGATTCATTAATCCGAGCCGCTATCCATGATTGTCCATTTACTCTTCTGGGTTACATAACCTAATGTCTCTTAAGGAGAATCTTATGACTAATCCTGATTTTATTCTTTCATTGTGGTTGGAATAGAAATCGATTAGATTATTATGTTCGTGGGTTTACAAAAATCTTTAGTGTCTAATTTCTTATTGTCGAGTAAAGGTAGAAATTTCTTTATTTCAAATCCATATGTCAAATGAATTGTAATTTTAACCTTATTAAGTTACATTATTATGTCTAATATGTTTATATGATGAGGAGATAATAAATGAACATCATCTATATATCTTAGGTCAGTAGAGCTTTTAGGTATTGATGTGGTTGAATGGACCGGAGCCTAAAAATTCTAGAAAAAGTCAAGTAAGGACATTACTAATAGGTTGCGTCATAGGTAAGCCGAATTTTTGTTTATAGAGATTATTATTGAAAAAGAAGGAGAAGTGGTTATTGATTACTTTATATAGACACACAGACACGCACACACAATTACGAATACATAAAGTCTATTTTCCGCATAGACGAATAGAATTATTTTAAAAAACTTACATGGATAACTAATTATTTAGGGTTATAATACAGGTGATTCATGACTGGCCTATATAAATCCAACGGCACAATATTGAAAATACGAAAATGTATCTGAAGAAGCTTTAAAAAAGTGCAATCATGTTAGATTAATAACTATTTCTTATCTGTTCTTTATCTTATCATCCCGTTGGGTTTCAGTCGATATTTGGCCCTTATTATATATTTATAAGGTGTGCTATATTTATGGGACAAAGTGCTCAATATCAGAGATAGTGTATGAAAATATAAATATAAAAGTGATCATTGTAGTCAACACTCAGAGGCGACAGGCTGTTTCATACTAGACGCAAACGTCAGGACTGACTTCAATTTTCACACACACACACATATATATATATATATATATATATATATATATATAGGACTGGGATTAATTCTATGATAGAAGGAGGACAGAAATAACACAATTTTGATCGACGGTTACGATTATACAATACATAAGGTATAAGAAATTATGGCGATATGACATTACATTAAATACTAATACTACTGCTAATACCACTACTTATAATATTAATAATGTTAAGAAAAAGAAAAAGTTTTCACCAAGCCGGTCTTTCATTCTTTCACATCTTAACTGAAAACAAAATAATTCATAGATAGTAAATGATCGTGTATATTTTGAAACAAGTTGGTTCTTTTTTGCAATATTTTAAATGTCTGTGAGTGTATTAAAGTCTACACAAGAAAATCTCAAGAATATAGAAATGATAATTATCCTAACAACCGTATAAAATGTAGGTGCATAAACCAACCTACTAACGCCTCCTTTGAAAATAACTTATCCAACCCTAACCTGAAATTTAGCTACACATCTTCTAATACAGTAAGAAATATATTTAACAAAAAAAAGCGAAAAGAGACCACAAGCAGGAATATACATATATCGTACAAAATGACCAATGATGTATATCGTCGAAACATCCAGAAACCAAAATAAAACGCTTATGTGAGCATCACTGAGATATGCGGCATAATAACACGTTAAATGATCTGTTAGTTTACCATATTACAACTGACCATAATTTAATGATTGAACGCAATCCAACACGCTCTATGTCCGATATAGACCAATTTTACCGATAATCATATCATACCTTAAAACGATATTTTTATCAGATTATATATATATATATATATATATATATATATATATATTAAGCTAATTTATTTTATTTTCCGAACACAGTGAGCACATTCTGACCGTGTTCGTAGTTAATATTATTGCGTACTGGATTTTTATTTTTATTAAAATGGTTTCCATTATTTTTATCTTTTTTTACATGCGGATGAGATTATTATGCTTGTATTTTCTACTGGTACGTTGCGGATGGATTCTGGTAATTGTGTGTGTGTGTGCGTGTTTTAATGGGTCCTGATGGAGCTGTGATTGAATATTATAACGTAAAACGTTTGGATAGGAATGTAGAAGTGTGACCGATGTAATAATTTATGCGTTAGAATTAAGCAGGAACACACACCCTTAAGGGGCATTTGAACTCGTAGATAATGTTCGTTATTTGTAGTTTTGATTTTGCCGGTGTGTTGTTATTTTAGCGGTTAAGTTAAGCTATTTTAAATATTTGTAGTAGATATTTTTTTTTGTTCTGGTCAACTGGGGTAGGGTATATCTTTATGATATTTCTATGTGAAGATTCATCTCCTTTATAATTGACGTGCATTTGTAGAAAATATTTGTTTTTTTGCCTGTGCTTTCACAATCATTATTATTTACTTTGGAAAGAAAACAGTCTAATCTAGTGGTCGATGAGATGGGTAGGAAAACCATTGTGAACATATGTCTGTTTTGCAATGTTGAGTTCTTGAAGGAAAAGTAAACAAGAGGATGAATTCTCGTGTGCTCTATTTAGGAATAATTTATCACTGCTATTTTGTATTTGGGTAGACATTCACTCATAAAATTAAGGCTGCATGAGTTCCTGCTAATCTTCTTTTATTTTTATACACTGAGGTGGTAAAATGCTTCTTACAGTATTCTACGAGAACGCCTAAGAATAGGAGTTTAATTGTTTGATTAAGTTTTTAGTTAAATTTAAGGACAGTATTTTCAGATGTGTTTTTGAGAATATCTGTTTATTTTTTTTACAAAAATAAAAATATCATCTACGGAGTGGACATACATTTGAGTTTTCCAGACCTTCTTAAATATCACGTTTTGTACCTGGGACATGTAATAATTGGAGACGCACGGGCCGAGTGGATTTTCATATTAACAGCATTTGTTTCAATGTAGATGTTGCCATTAAGATTTAAGATGTGGACTTTGCTTGATATGCATGAAATATTTTTTCAGGAAATTTAGTTTGATGGATGGAGCTGTTGGAATTACAGAAAGTTCGAACTGTTTCTACATCCTCTGAAACATGTACAAATAAAGGATTGCTCCTAAATGCACAACACAGAAAACAAAACAAAAAATATATATATATATACGGTCACTAATGACTATATATATATATATATATATATATATATATATATATTTTAATGCATGTTTCATTAAATAATATATACAAACCTTGCCTATTTATTTTAAGTAAGTTCAATATAAGTAAGACAATATGAAAGAAAGTTACTTAAAATAAATAGACAAAAGTTGTTTATATTATTTAATGAAACATGCATTAATAAAAATAGCTGGCTAAATATACACCATATATATATATATATATATATATATATATATATATATATATATATATATATATATATAAAGGAATATAATGTTAAGGTGTACTATATTTATGGGATAAAGTGCTCAATATCAGAGACGGTGTGTGTAAATATAAAGGAATATTGAAATCAGCACTTAGAGACGACAGGTTTCATGCTAGAATATATATATATATATATATATATAAACAAAACTAAAAAACAAAGCAGACACTTTCTGATTCCTGGTCGTCGGACTCCTATAAAGTTATTCATTTTATTTTCCGTCTTATTGTTAAAAAAATAATTGTAACCCATTTTACATACAGAGAGTATCATTTTTATTCCATCTAAGATCAACAGATATAGGCAAAACGCGCCGTTAATACAATTTTCAATTTTTTCTTCATATCTCTACTTTTGTTTCCCATATTATTATACCTCACCCCTCCATATATATATATATATATATATATAAAAAACATCTGTTACCTTGATATATATATATATATATATATATATATATGTGTGTGTGTGTGCGTATGTGTGCTCACCGTTCCTGGAAATTAAAACATTCCTATACCTTTAGATATAAACGTAAAACAAACCATATATTTAGTTAAAAATGAATATAAAATCATCCTTTATAATGGTTAAATTATAGCCGAAAGGTGTAGAACATACAAAAAAATCGCATAATTTATAAATAGTTTGGAGTCCAGAAAATAAGAAAATTATAAGAAGACACGCAAAACGAAATAAAAAAAAAATTAATCACAGTAACTTTTCTGTTGTTTTTAATGAAAATTGTATAAAAAGTAGTTGTTGCCCAAATACCCAATTGTCTCTCTCTCAATATATGTGCACACACACATATATATATATATATATATATATAATGTAGGTTAATTGGGAAACATATGCATTGAATAAACAAATTAAAAAAGAAATACTGTTGTAATCCTATCATTTATCTCGTCATTGGACTTTCCTAAACATTTTAATTTCCAACCTTTTGACAATTATTGCTCCATCTTTTCTTCTCTGCGAAGTGAGTTCTCCTGAACAGAACTTATTTATTAAACGAAGTCAGGTGAAGCTCAAAACAAATCAACGGAAAATGAAGGATGAGTAAACACTTGATGCGCCAACATTCCAATGGGAAAAGCTTTGCTTGCATGCTTTATAAATTATTATTTGAAATCATGGTTGGTCGAATGTCGTCCATTAACAAAATGTGGAAATTCGCAACGATCTTAGCTACGTGGCAGCTTTGATTTTCGTGAACATTAAATTAGACCGAGAAAAAATGGCGGAGAAATATGCAAAAGAATTTGCAGTGGGGAAAGTCAGAAAAATAACTTGATAGATGAGAGCAGTAATGAAGAAGGATGAGTTTAAGAAAAAAATGAAAACGAAAGCTTGATAAAAGAAGAACGAACGGACGAAAATGGATAAAACAATGGAAACAGTAAACAGAAAAATTTGGACTGAAAAATGAACAAAAAGAATGAAAAAAAAAGGTAAAACAGATGAAGTGAAGAAATTGAATGAAAGATTGACCAGAATTGGAAGATGAAGAAAAGAGGAGCTGAACTAAGGGAAGAAATTGATGAGATAAAAAAAGAATTGAAGACAAAATGATAATTTAAAATATACGAAAAAAAAATGTATAGAAATAAAAAATTAAAATAATCTCAGAAAGACAAATAGGCTTTGAAAGAATGGTTGGTGGATTTTGTTTAGCGGCATATCAACCTCTATGGTTTATTTAATGACGAAATCTAAATATCGTGAACACATTTTTATCATTTCGAGTAAATATATTCTATAAATAGGTATTGTTTGTAGTTTTACCTACAAATAGGTTATGTACACTATTTACATTGTTCGAACTATTGTCCTCGTTTTTATTGTTTTACTCACGTCGTTCCGGCCATTGTAAGCTCTGGACTTCATCAGGTGATATACGTTGAAATTTCGACCCGAACACTTTATTTCCTTTACCGGGGTAAATTGTTCTAGTTCTATGTGCCATGCCTTTTCGAGGTATCTCAATTTCAACGGCCGAAACGTTGTGAATATAATAATAAAGATGAGGACAATAGTTCAAACAATGTAACTAGTATAAATAGTTACAATACCTTTTCTCAGAAATATAGACAAATAGATATTGTTGGTATTTTGTATATAAAAAATTATACTAGTTATTTTTTACTATAATAATATTTTTATACTTTTATAGTGTCTACATTTTGCTGGGAGGGTCATTATTTTTCCATTGCTGGGGCTTTTACAGGTGCTATCAAGCCGAGTCGTAGTGGACCTACGATCAACAGCAATAGAGATGTGGTTCCGCGCTGCTCAATACCTCAAATCTCTCGGTCAGAAGCCTTGATGCTAGATGAAGTTTTTCGTCTTATCCAGGAATACTTTCAAATAATGTATGTGAAGATGCATAATGAAAGAAAATTAAAAGGTATGAAAGAAAGATAAAGAGACATTATAAAAGAGAAAATGGAAAAGAGATAGAGGCAGAGAAAATCAAATATAATGGCAGAAGGAGTCTATGAGCTTAAATATTTTAAACTAAAGAACATAAGATTGTGAGAAGAAAGGAAAATATATGTAAGTGAAAATAAATGGAATAATACATTAATATGAATTTCAAAAAATATTAAATACATTATGAATTTTAAAAAAAATATAGTAAGAAAAAAGAAAGACAGCAGGAAAGTATGTAAACATGAAATAAAAAATAAAGAAAATAGAAATAAGAATCCTCGCAGAATCAAGAGAAGACAAAAGGGTAAATACCAAAAGAGAATCATAATGTTGAAAAATTCTTAGCCCGACAAAGATATCTTTCTTTTTGGCCACATTTCTGGCGATATGTCAAACCGAGAACATCGCAGAACCTTCTGTTTTAATCAAAACTATGATGATAATAAAAATAAGACGTACCCGATTCAAAAAAATATATATTTCTGTCATGTCTTAAGTATAAATCTCCTTCAATCCAAAAATTTCTGTTTTGATAATCAAGAGAATTGCCATTTGGCTGATATGATTTTCGCAACGGGCCACAACTTGAAACTTGTTCGATATTTTCAAAGACGACGTATGACCATTCAATTAGAAAAAGTTGGCAACTTAAACACGTATGAAATCATGTTAAAATAACAAAACAGGTTAACAAAAGAAAGAAATCTATAATGAGTAGTGATTATCTAACGATAGGCATTTCTAATAATTTTTATTGCAATGGAAAAAAAACATTTGCTATCACTGGAAACCTCTTGGCGCCAGGCACATGCATGAAATATAAATTATGTTGAAAAATTCAACAGATAAAAAATAAGTTCCCCATACGTTCTATAGATCATCTAAATACTTGAAACACAGTCCAAATTACTTTGAAAACATTAAAAGTATCAACGGTTAAAATAAGAATAGCGAAATGTTCAAAGATCAACAATAATGATGGCTACATTTCACTGCTCTATATTTAAGCATTTGTTTGCTTTTTATGTGTTGTCTTACTCTCACAATATTCAACCACCTCCACAGATATTAATTTCATTCAATTACAACCCGAAACAAAGTTATACAATATTTAACAAATTGATCTATTTTGGATTCTACAATTACGCTACCTTGTCCAATGAACTTTGTTTAACGCCGCTAGATGTCATATTCAGGACTGTAAAGTGACGGGACATAAAATAAAATTGCTCTCATTTTTGCTCCTGGATGTAGTAGTAAAAACACGGGACGCTTTTTGCATGGGAAAACCGACTTCTTGATTTTACCAAAACACGTTATACACACACACACACACACACACACACACATCCAATAAATATTTTCTCTTTTCTTTTTTGATGTATCTGTATACACCTCTATTCACTTTTCTTTTTCTTTTATTTTGTGAGATTTGCTTTATATAAACTCATATGCATAGAAATCCTAAATGTGTTGATTTTCTTTTCTTCTGAAGAAGTTGTATTCATTAATTTTGACAGTCACCCAAAACCTCTACTTGGTACCCGGAATTAAATATTTATACAACTGATATCAAAGCAAATAATAATAATAATAATTAATGGAGAAGAAGCCAAATTGCAATAAAAAGTGAGATGTGATATCATGCTAATATATAACTTTAATATATATATATATATATATATATATATATATATATATATATATATATATATATATACACATTAAATATGTTTATGCTTTTCATTTCAACTTTTGGAAGTAAAGTCCGATGATCAAAAGCCCTTTAAAAGGGTTGTGGTGAAATAACTTATTACATGGAACCTTAACGTGATCAGTTTTTATTCATATATATATATATATATATATATATATATATATATATATATATATATCTTGTGAATTGTTATTGCATATAATCTCACCAAAATTATAAATGATAAAAAATACTTTTTTATTCTCGAGTAAAATGCCCGAAATAAGCAAAAATATATCTTGATAACATAACACGTCACTAAAGGAAAAAGTGACAAGGGGAAATTTTAGCATCGCTTAAAGGCACAGAATAAACCTGAGGCTTTTAGTGCAACTGATATTAATGGCGGAGTCTATACAGATTTAAAGGCCAAAACGAATCTCATCTTCTTTTTTTTCTCTCGCTTGCAATGAATGTCATCGTTTTTATGCAGAAGGGCACAAGTTTACACTCACCTTTCGTCGGCCATAACCGAAATCTAACTGCCGGTGATTGAAACTCGTTTGCCGCCAGCATCTCAACCAATCACTGACAATGAGGAAAACATTGGGGCAGCCATAACGTTTTCCTCGAGACATTCCCCATTCACCTTCCGACATCGAATTGCCTGGGGCCCCCATAAAACTGGCTGACCACAACAACATTGATTTTCATGTTGTATCCCCAGCAACGCCTCCGCCAGCTATCCCCTGGCTCGTAACAATCTAACGCCAGCAGATTGTGTCAGTGAGAAAAGATGGCGAGGAGCGTTAAACGTCTGTTTAGGACAAACGATTGTATAAGAAAATAAATTTATTTGCTTTAGGGTGATCACGTGACCGATTTTCCAGCTGCCTCATCAAAGCAGCGAGCTTTCGCCAGAAGACACAGATGCAACGCTTGTCATGGAAGATTTTACCTATTCACAGGAAAATAATATAAATTAAAATAGCAGGATTAATGTAGATACTGTGGTAATTACACATTTTCTTTTTTTTTTTAAATAAATATATATATAATACACATTAAGACACTAGATGTTTGAGATAACCTTGAGAGTAGGACATAAATAGCATCTTTTTTATGAACATCTAAATTTATTTTCTTGTCAGGGTCCATGTTGCAGATTTAATATCTACCATCCGACCATGCATTGAAATCTACTGTCATATCTGGTCTGTTGCTCTTGTTATTCAACTTAAATATCTTTACAAAAACCAATATAAGTATATGTAATGATCCTGATTTGTCATCTTGAATTCAGTCACTTTCTCATCGACGCAACTTGACTTCTATCTGTCTTTTCTATAGATATTTTCATTATCTGTCTACATTTCTGGGATGAGGACACATGGCACAGTGGATAAAGGCGTTAGTTAGATCCAGTGACAGGACCCAAAGAGTGGGGGTTCAATTAAGGCAGTGGAGAACTTGGAGAGGGGAATTAACAGGAGAAAACTTATAACTGACATCCATTAAAACATGGCGCGTGGAACTAGAACAGTCTACCCCAGTGAGCGAAATAAAGGGTTCAGTTCGACATTCCAACAACCGGGGCGTACAACGGCCGAAACGTCGTAATAAATATGACAACAAAGATGAGAGCAATAGTCCGAATAATGTAAATAGTGTAGATATTTTCATGGCAACTGCTCTGACGAGCTGTTTTCCCTAGTTCCCCGGCAACATGAATTTAGACGCGCTACTAGATTGGCATCTATGTCCGAAACATTTACTAATGAAATAGCTAAATGCAACAACCTCTTCTAATCCAAACGTTTCTTTGCTGTCACTTCCGGGCTGTAGAACTCCCTTCCGTTTATTTGCTTCATTAACAATTACAATCCTCAAATACATCCTCAATCGCCATTTTCTATCTTTTTAAATCCTGATCATCTTATGTCCTTACCTCCATCCTCACTATACTCAGTCTTTTCTCTCACCTTCACTCCCTATAAACCTGCGTACTAGTGACATTCCCGGTTTGCTCGGGGTGAAATAATTTAAAAAAAAAAAAACACTGCATATGTTTTTCTTTATATTTTTGATCGGTGTTGACTTAAATATTTAGCTTCACTCTGATTTATTTTATTCTAAAGTTCACCGGATACAAATGTCAATTGGTCTTAAATATAGAACGGTTGAAGTTAATATGGTTATGGTGAATGAGATGTTACATGCGTGAAAGAAGGATTGAAAAAATTAGAAATTGCGAGGTAAATGAGGATAGATACCAACTCATCCTTGTCTTAAAAAGGTTAAGTTTCTACAGCACACGGAAACAACTAATTTGGAGGCTGTTCCATAAAGTAGCAGATCTTTTGCAAAAACTCACTTTATTTAGAATATGAACAAATTGACGTTGAATTGACTCCGAGTAAGAAGCTTGTTGTGGTAAAAAAGGTCTAAACTGGTTGAACTTAGGAAAGTCACTCGTCATAACAATGAATTATAAAAATAACGAGAGAATAACATTGGAAAAGAGGATAGCGAATGGTGAATCATTATAAATAGATGATTTTCTACTTTCAATTTTAAAATAGATTATATTAGATTGTCTATGTTGATCGAAACACTGAATACATCAGGTAAACAAAAATATGCTTGAGTATCTATTATAGTTTTTCGTTCCTCATTCTTTCTTAGTAGCTAGATTTACCATTTTATTTATCAGCTTTTGCGGGTTAAATTGACCACGCATTGAACAAGGCTACTTTCATTATTTAGTTTTTGTTAAGAAACACAATAATACTTGGTTAGTATTTAAGAAAATGCAACAAGATATACACAAAAAACTTTTACGCGTTAATTGCAAAATATTAACTAAAAATTTGACAATTATTCGTTAAATGCAATATTACATGTAAATATTTAGCGGTTGTAATCTCAAAGCAAATCGTATATTTTTAATTGAAACTTGATACACAAACACACACACACACACACACATATATATATATATATATATATATATATATATATATATCGTCGGCATTCGTCCGTCTCGGGAGGCGGTGAAGTAGCGCTTATTCTATATTTTTTTTTTTTTTTTTTTTTTAAATTCTAGGCGATGTAATTCCATCGCCTCTGGTGACTGTGTAGTCCCACTCTGGAGTGGCAGTCTCTCATCCACTTGGCGCAGATGAAACTGGATGACACGGAGACGGGGGCTGTCCTTGTTTTTCTCCTGGCTCTCTTTGCTACCTGCTGATCTTACTCGCAGCTTCTTCAATCGTGACGCCGTCACTGACTGTGGCTCTCTAAAGCTGACTATCGTCAGTCGCGGCCTCCCACGTGTTGGAGTCGATGTCGGCCAGCTTCATGTCTAGTTTTTAGACATCCTTGAAGCGGAGCTGAGGTCTTCCAGTTGTGCGGGAAACAGTTTTCCTCACCCCTACCTCACAACATTCTGTACAGGATGACTCTTGGGATGCAGCCGGCACCTATGCTCCGTACGTGCCCCAACCATCTGAAACGTCTTTGGCAGAGCAACAAGAAGAGGCTGGGGATGCCGGCACTTTGGATGACCTCTGTGTTAGTGACCCACTCTTGCCACTTAAAGTGCAGGAGACGTCTGAGGCAGCGGAGGTGAAAGGTGTTTAACCTCTTCTTCTGATTGGTGTAATTTGTCCAGGACTCGATGCCGTACAGAAGAGTGCTGAGGACGCAGGCCCGGTAGACTTGTTGTTTGGAGTTCTCCGTCACCTGACTGTTGTTCCAGATGCGCTTGTTTAGCTTGGCCATGACTGCGGCTGCTTTTCCTATTCTGGGGCTGATCTCGGTGTCCAGGGAGAGGGAGCTGGATATGATATACCCGAGGTAGGTGAAGAAGTCCACCACCTCGAGGTGCTTGCCGTTGATGGCATCGTCGGTAAGGAGGCGGTGTCTTGTGACAGGGTGTTGGTCTTTTTGAGGCTGATGGTCAAGCTGAATTCTTTGCGGCATGAGTCAGACGGCTGACTAATTCTTGCAGACCGTTTTCCGTGTGGGACGTCAGCGTAGTGTCGTCGGCAAACAGCAATTCACGAATGAAGACCTCACGGACCTTGGTCTTAGTGAGCAGTCGGGCGATGTTGTAGAGTTTGCCGTCTGCTCTAGTGCGGCTGTAGATGCCCTCCGTGAAGTCGCAGAAGGCGTACCGGAGAAGCATGGTGAAGAAGATCCCAAAGAGTGTCGACTGCTCACGGGGAATGCGTCGGATGCTACGCCGTTGTAGCAGACTGTGCTGTGCATGTCCTCGTGGAAGGATTTGACCATCTGGAGCAGTCTTGGGGGACATCCTACCCTCTTCTACTTACATATATATATATATATATATATATATATATATATATATATATATATATATATATATATATATATATATATATATATAAGAGAGATAGAGAGAGGTTGAAATAGTTATAGCGTGACATATACAATGTAAATAGAATGAGATATATAGACAGAAACCTAATGTTATTTGTATATAGATAAATAGACAGAATACTAAATAGATATTTAGAGAAAGAGATATATATATATATATATCGAATGAATTAGATTTAAATAAACTTAGACAGAAATATAATTTGGTAGACATGAATAGTATTAGATAAACAGATCGATAGATAGGTAGACAAATAGAGTGAAAGATAAATAGCGATATCGATAGAATGATATTTAAATAAGCTTCGACAGAGGGAATTATTAAGGTGTAGATATGAATCATATTAGACAAATAAATCGATAGATATAAACTGAGATAGAACGATAAATATAAACATTATGAAATAGATAGGAATATGATAAGACAAATACAAAAAATAAAAGGACGTAATCATAGATAGTAATAGAAAAATACAAAAACAAAAAGAATAAAACCGATATAAGAATAAAATACTAAATGTCATGAATAGATATAGAAAAATCGATATTTACAAAAGGTAAATATATAGATAGATTATATACAGTGTAAATAGTGCATAATTGAATAGACGCTCCATTTATTTATTAGACAGTATATTTATTTATATTCGTCTGTCTGCCTGAATTTTCGAGAAATTTTTAGCAGGTTTCGAATCTGTACACCTCTTTACAGAAGTAACCCTCGTTATATCCGACATGGTCCCTGGACTGATTCAGACACCAAGTTAAATGACAAAATTAAATCAAAATGCACAAAAAAATACAACTGATAATTAATGAGAAAAATTATTAGGATATATATTGAAATAGCTAAAAATGTTATCATTCATAAAAGTATAGGGTTTTCTGATTACAGATGACCATGTATGATATATAAAAGTGGCCTTAACATTAATACAAGGTTTGACTGTTTGCTTTGTCCTGGATATAATATATATATCAAAGGATTCGTACCTGCATCCCCGATGAGAAAACGTCATTAGATTTGACGTAACCTGCATTCCTCCGTCACGTAGGAACTCCTGATCAACCAAAGCCGAGCCGTCTAACGCACGTCAGATCTAATGACAGTTTTGCCTAAGTGAGGCATATTCGAATCGTGCCAGATCGTGCATATTTTACTAATAAGATTTCTCGAATATTAAGGCTGGTAGACTTAAATAAATAAATAATAAACAAATAAAAACAGAGCATCTACTCAAAAAAGGACACCCATTTAAAATAACGTTTAAATTAATAAATGAAAAAATATGTCGGATTCTATCTATTTGCTAAAGATATTTTCTGTTTATACGTTATTTCTAATAGATACAATGTATTTAAGTAAATGGTCCGTTTTTTTTAATAAACAGTATTAATTACAATTACAGGTCTGAATGTTGGAGAAATTTCATAGAAAATATGTGCTTCTCCGACAAGAATCAAAACAATCAAAAAGAAACCATCATTTGATCTACTGTGCTGTTAACCATTCAGCCAAAAGGAAGTGCCTGATTAGCAAAGTCTGAATTACTAATTAAAAACAACACATCTTCGATGATCTTTCTCGAACGATCATGTCTACTCACGAAATGTAACTTAACGTAAATATTGACAACATATTATGCAATATACTAACCCGACAATTATTTAATATATATTCTGTTTAGATTATTCTTAATAGATCAAATTTATTTTATTAAACGTTCCATTTTTCTTTGTTTTAAATAAAAATAATGTACTATATTTACAAACCTGAATGGTCAGGTTCGATTCCTGCCGGAGAAGCCCATATTGTCTATGAAATTTCTCGAAAATTCACGAAACGTTCCAGAAAATTAGCATTTGTTAAAAATGTCAGAATTTTCAATGATACGATTAACCTAGTATTCTTTGATCAGGTATCAGAAGACATAGCACAGACTGATTAACCATACCAAGTGTATTGTGATTATATTCTCAACTCTCTAACCGCATTGGCAATATGATAGTCAATACTGTGTCATCCATCACCATGTGGTAAACACGATCAATGCTTCCTTCAGTGGTGACAGTTGCACGTTGTTAAGAAATAAGGTTATATTCAATACTCTCCCTTACGCTTCTAAATTCTGCTACCTATTTTTGCACTGTTGTTAAAGCTGTAATATCATCCCCAAATATAGCAACCATGTCAGCATAAATTTCCTTTGTGGATAAACCCTTTTACTGCAGTTAATTGATAACATCACAATGCCAAATTTTGTCCATTTTCAAGAGAAGTCGTTAACGTTACGTTTGAAGTATTCTTTGAACAATCAGATATCTGCTTACATTGAAATAAATAATGCAGGTGCTAATGAGACAAGATGATAATGATTCATGCAACGTTTTACAGCACTAGCTTCACTCCTTCATAGAAAACTCATTAAGTTTCCAGCACACATTTGTACACACACACACATATATATATATATATATATATATATATATATATATATACGAGGGTCATTCAATAAATAAGGTGCATTTTTCGGTATAAGGACTTCTAATACAGATAGAAGCTTGCATTTTTTTTCAACGTAGTCTCCCAGCACTGTCACACACTTTTCCCATCTGTGCACAAGCTTCCATATTCCCTCAGCGTAAAAATTTTTGGACTGATGTCTCAGTCAGTCGCTCCCAACACTTTTGACTTCATCGTCACTTTTAAACTTCGTGCCTCTTGTGAAAGCTTTCAAGGGACCAAACAGGTGAAAGTCTGAAGGGGCAAGGTCTGGCCTGTAAGGGGGATGAGGGAGCAGTTCCCAGCCCAACTCGTTGATGGTCTGCACCGTTTGGGCTGCTGTGTGAGGCCTTGCGTTGTCATGATGCCAGATGACTCCTGCTGACTGATGACACCTGCGTTTGTTCTTTATGTCTTTCTTGACTTGCCTCAGCAGTTCACAGTAGTTCTTCTGTCAGACTGAATGAGGTCATTGACTGATTCGTTCACCTCATGAGACCTCACTTCTGTAGGCCTCCCAGGCCTGCCTTCATCCTCAACACTGCTCCATCCTTCTTTAAACAATTTAGCCCACTTGTAGACATTTTTTATCTGAAACATGTGACACCATACACAGTTGACATTCTCCTATGAATTTCAACTGGTTTGCACCTTTCAGGAACCAAAAACTTGATAACTGACCGCTGTTCAATCCTGGAGCATGCTTCTTGGTCGGCCATCTTTGTCAATCGCCAAAACTATCAAAGTTTTTTTTTTTTTTTAATTTGCAAAAGAAATTAAATCCAAGTGAAAAAGAAGTAAAACAAAAACAATTAAAAAAAAGTAAGCTTCTATCTGTATTAGAAGTCCTTATACCGACAAATTCACATTATTTATTGAATGACCCTCGTATATATAATATATATATATATATATACACAATACACAAAATAGGATTGGTATATATGTAATAAATTCCAATAATCAAAAATACTATTCTTAAAAGAGTGCATAATACATAGTAGAGTAAATATAATATATTCGCAAATTATAACATAAATATGTTATAAGATCACTATAAAAATAGCAATTTTGTTTCAAAACTTCCAGTATCAAGCGATGGTGTTGAATGTAGAATAAAGTTTTAAAAGTTTCAAATCGACCAAACATCCTTTGTAAAGTCTAACTTTGATAGTCGAACCCTAATACCAAGTCGGTAATAATTATAACCAAGGTTCCTTGTCAAGTTTTTTTTAAATTTTCCTACACTTGTATTTTGTTTGGTCATTGCATCACATGTAACAGTGTTTCCCCTGTGTAAGTTCAATGGCCTATATATACAAACAATTTTGAACATTCTCGCCATTAAAATTCCTGCAAATTTGAAAGAACATGTCTACGCCTATATATATATATATATATATAATATGTGTGTGTGTGTGTGTACCGTTTTTTTGCCGGTTGGGGTTATAATAATATCTTTAATCATGACAAAGTTTTTGTGTGCGTATACATCCCCTGGGTAGTGTAATTTCCATTGTATTTGTGATGGAGGCTGCTAATACGCCTCCTATGAAATCTTTTCATAATCAGTGGGGTTAAAATTATGGCTACAGGTAATGATTGTACTATGTACAAAATCACACACACACACACATATATATATATATATATATGTATGTATGTATGTGTGTGTCTGTCTGTATATATATATATATATATATGTGTGTGTCTGTGTGTGTGTATATATATATATATATATATATATATATAATTTGTGTGTGCGTGTAATAAAATGTTCAGATAGAGTAGATTTAAATCCCATTAAACATATTTATCTATCAAATGTAAAAATCGGTAGCAAAGCAGACGCCTATATACATCAATATTCCGCTGATATATGCGGGCAGATAAGTAAAGTAAAATCGTCACCAGTTGTTGATCATCCGATCCTGTTTTTAGTGGGGAGACAAACCAATTAGATAGCCTCGACACTTCGGTAACTGGCGTTTAGAAACGCCGGCCACCGCGTAGTGTTTCCAAGAGAATGGAAGGTCAGCTGAATGTCAGACGCCCTCCATTAAGAAAAGTGCCATTTCTTTAAGTAGGCAGTCGAAGAGCTGAGTGAATTCGACCATTCTTCCTGGACGATAAAATCTCTTGAAATGTATTAACTTAGCTTAACTAGACAACTTGAGTTGTTAGTTTTCCAGAATACTCAATTAATAGAAATATCATGTGCGAAGCAGTATTGCTAAATGCCAAGCAACCATAGCCGAATTGCAACATAAATCTGGAACAGATTACATATATGTATCTTCTACTTGCTCTGTCCCTAAATATTAGCAAGAATAATATACATCATAAACTTATTCGGAATTATATTTATTGTACAAAATAAGTAATCCGTATTAAATAAACTACATTTCCCTTTAGTAGAAGTAAAATAATATACCACATCTGTATATATATATATATATATATATATATATATATATATATATATATATATATGGAGAAAATGTACGGCATAGTGGAAAAAAGTTGTCGTGTGACGTATTTTGTCCTTTAGAATGTCATCGGACTTAAATTATAATGTCGGTGCGACTACACATGCGCAAGAAAGGAGCAAGTGTGAATTTTAAATTCTAATTATTTTTTAAATATTACCAATATTGCTCTTTGTATATAACACATATACGTTAATGGTAATTTGTAATCCGTATGGATAATTCCAAGGAGGATATTAATCTAGAGATCTTAATGTAATAACAGCCGATTTGTTTATTATATACAATTTGAATTAAGATAGCTTTAATTAATGCCGTTTACACCTACGTATTTTAATTTTAAATTTCACAGGATTTTTCAAATTGTTTATGGTATAATTTTGAAGTGGAAAAATAGCTAGTTGGGGAAAAGGAGGAGGAGGACATTAAAATAGACATGGAAGTAGTTAGGGCAGAATTATGGAGGTAAGAGTTCCTAGGTAGGGAGAGATAAGCGGAAACCGATTAGCTGACCTACATCCTGATGGTTACACGGCCAAAGTTTGATTCAACGGGAATCCACGGAAATTAACGAAATCGTCAAAAACAATCCCAAGTTGACTTTAGTAAGATGAACGAGAGATAATTCAGAATTATTGGTATATTAAATATATATATAAGTGCTTAACATTTGGGAGAGTGTTTTCAAAGATTTGGAGGATAATTTTGATACATAACCGTACCCATGCGTTCGTCCAAGTCAAGAATATCTCTACTCGCATAGCCATCTATATTTACATACGCTTCCATACCTACATCTATGCACATACATATAAATGCTAGCTGACATGTATCTACAAATACTCTGTGTTAGGATGAAAGATTTTCGAAGGATAATAAAAGAAGTTTACATATGTAAAACCCTGGCATTAGCTTAACCCTAATTAGACGGAATCATAGGAGAAAAATGAAAACCAATTAAAATTATTGTTAGGTAGGAATGTATACTCATTAAATACTTCAACCCGTAATCTAACATGTATCGGTAATTAACCCTTTAAATTTTGCGATCTTTTGTGCGTCTGTTTTAACATATTTCAAATTCTACGTCGTGTTAATAGTAATAGCCTAGTATTACTGCTTATATATATATATATATATATATATATATATATATATATAAATATATATATATATATATATATCACACCCACAAATACATATATATATATATCACACCCAAAAATATATATATATATATATATATATATATATATATATATATATATATATATATGATAAAAGAGCAAGGTTTGAAACCGTCTGGTCTGTCCAAGTAAAATAGAAATCTCGATTTTGCGAAATCAAATATCACCATCGCTTTCTGATCTCTCCGTTTGCTTAATTATACATATAGATATATATATATATATATTTCATTTTGACTCTCTCTATATATTTTAATTACGTTAAGTTCGCTGGATTATTGTCATTAGGGAACAATAGTAAGGGAGACAAAGAGTCACCTTGAAATATTCCTCTGTTGATCCTTATTTCACCAGAATTTTTTAATCCATTTATATGACTATTGTGTTCCATATCGACATACTTTGTTTGATGAGATTGATGACCGCTGATAATAACTTGTATATGTTTAAAGACATTTTGATACAGGAATGGATAAACTATCGAATGCCATCCGGTAATCTATCCAAGAAGTACTGAAATATTTCTTTGTGTTGAAGTAGTTCTCCAAGATCATCCTGTTCATAAGTTTTTATTTTAGCATCTGTAACAACCACGTTTGCACCCTTTTAGTTCAAGAGGTAATATGTCATTTTGTCAGTATAGATGTCAACAGTTTATAAGTAGTCGAATGATATGTCATCAATCTGTAGTGTTTTGAGACATTTGTGTCGCCATTCTAGGATAGAAGGAAGGTAATACCTTTGGTTTCCCATACCGGCATTTTAGGACCATTTCTTGAAGTTGTCTATTTTTTGTGTGTTGTATTTAGATAATTGAGCCAACAGTTAAGAACATTTAAACTATTCCTAGAGATTTCTGCTTGCGTGCTTATTTAGTTCACATTCAACACCCCCTTCTGTGATTCTTGTCCATTTTTATTCTGGTTTAATTTTCATCTTTTGCGTAATCCAAACTCTTACTGTATTCTTTTCTTTAGAGAAGCCCATATTTTTCCCAGAACTCTATAACTGATTCCACTGTTGGTGGAGGGGCGGTTATTGTCACTTCAAATTTCGAAGAGATGCCATGCGACAGAGCCATAAGCGGAATTCTAAAAGGAAGAAATTTGAAAAAGAAACTATTCAACGAAACAAAGCATAAATTACTAGTGTATTTTTTTAAATCGGTATCACCCATATCAAGCCATTAATGCCGCTAAAACACAAGTTGTAGGTTGTTTATGAATTAGGAATAGAGACATTAATAATGAGTAGAAAGAGAAAAGAGCATCAGGTGGACAGTTGAGAGTGAATTGTTTTGCATTTAATCTTTTGCAGATTAAAGTTTGCTGGAAATCATAGAACCGGAAATAACTTCAACAAAGGAATGGTCGAAGAATAGAGATTGTTAGTACAGAAGACACGGCTACATCTAGCCAGCTCAACTGTAAATTGATGAGATCTCCCTGCCCGTCTAATATTGCGCTTAAATTCATACAGTCTAGGTACCATAGCGAAGAGATCATCCGAACAATTACCATGACAGTATTTATAAAAACAGCAAGAAAAGCTAATCTTACTGCGGTGGACAAGTGGCTGCAAACGAGCCGTATTATGTTTAAATAATACATAATATATTTATAACTACGAAAAAAAGAGATGGTTATTTATTGTTTTTAGCATTTAACTCCAAACAAGACGGGAATGTCGTTAGTACGCAAAGGTCTATTGAGAGTGAAAGTAAGGGAAAAGACTGGATATAGAGGAGATGGAAGAAAGGATAAGGATAAAAAGAAGAACAGGGATCAAGGCATAACGCCGATTGACTTTGCATCTCAATTTTTGAAGATTATAATTATCAGGTTAGAAAGTAATAGGAAGGGATTTTCACAGTCGGGAAATGCGAGGGAAGATGCTGTTGGCGTAGAAAGGGTAGTTACATTTAACTGTTTCGTCAGTAAAAGGATGGGATCAAGATGCCAACCTAGTAGCACGCTTAAATTCCTGCAGTTGAGGCACCAGTTAAAATAGCTCGTTAGAGCAGATGTCATGATAATATTTATAGAAAAGACAGAAGGAAACCACATCACGTCGGCGAGAAAGTGAATGGCGTCGAGACCCCTAGTCAGGACCGACCACATTGTATATCACTCTTTAGATTTTGTCGAGAATCTCGAGGTTAACAGCAAGAGTCCCAAAACATATATGATAACAGTATTTCATGCATTGGCGAATGGTAGATTTCTAGATGTAAATGATGGACTTAGACGAGTGAAACCTTCTGGTTCGGCACGGGGAACCAAGTTTCCTTGCAGTAGATACAGCTATTAAATAAAGCTTTCTTAAAGCCTACACCTGCGTACTTTAGTAATTAGAGTAATTATTATTAATTATTATTAATTGTTATTAATGCATAAGAAAGAAAAATCAGAAAGGATTGATAAAAAATTAGATCTTGCTAGAGAAGTAAGGGAGTGTTCTTAAAAGTAGGTGATCGGCTTACTAATAGTTATTGGAAAGTTGGTGATCTTCCCCCAGAATATGGGAAAATCTCAAGGATACGAAAATAAACGGAAGAACTGAAATCATTCCAAAAAACCACATCGCTCTTTTGAGTTATAATGTTGGAATTATTATTACGAAGACGGGTATCATTTTAAATTCGTTGTTAACCACTAGTTTAATATTGATACGCATACACTATACAAAACCAAAACTATTCCTATTTTGGTTAGAACTTTGTCTGATAAAGAAAGGAACTAATCAACAAATCATCAAATTAGCGGGGAAAAATCTCTGAAAGAAATCCAGCAAATATTTCTAATCAACACAGACCATATCATGCTAATAGCTTTGTCTAATTTGTTTATTTTTTATTTTATTTTATGAATAGTTGTTGTTTGTTTAATAAAGTGGAAACAATAGAAATCACATGATTTGCTTGGCTTAGCTCATTGGTCATGTCCCGTCTTGGCTTTATGAAACAAATTCATATCCAAAATAAGTTTTTAAAATATAATAATAATGATATCACTGGTTCGATCATGGAAATATATGCCATCAGCTTCACCCAGAGGTGAAACATAAGAATAAAATACGTAATTCAATATTGAAGTTATAGATTCAAACTGAAGTCGTCATTCAAGGGAGAAGAGCTTATTTCAAAAATGAAAAAGCCGAAATCCTAAAGAAAGTGTAATATATATATAAAGTGAAAAAAAAAAACAGAATAGTGGTGCCAGTCGTAGCGCACCAAAACTAAAACAATCGAGAATTGATGTACGGATAAATTCGAGGATCAATTAAGCCTAACTAAACCACGGAAATGATGGAGTTAATGTGAAACTTGTGAAAAATGTACATTTGATAAAAAATATCATCTCACTTTCTAGACATCTGCAATAAATGTATAATGCAAATAATAATAATAATAATAAGTACCTCATTGTTGATATGGTAGTACCTGTAGACTGCAATGTATCTTTGAAGATCTTCAAAGAATTATCAAAATACAAGGACTTTCAAATCGAAATCTCAGAAATGTGGCACATGGAAAGACAAACCATCTACGTTTTAGTTGGAGCCCTCGGATTGGTTGGAAAGATTCCAGTAGACTAATTGAAGGGATTCCTGGAAGCCCATTCCTTAAAGAAATGCAAAATAATTTCTCATAAGCACAGCACTCAATTTACGAAGGGCTTTGTCTATGTGAAATATGATTTTTTTTATCAGTGAAAAATGCCATGATGCCATCTCCTAAGCTTAAAAAGACCCTAAAAGAAATGTCTGCACAACAGAAATCAAAAGAAATAAACTAATAATAATAATAAGTACCTCCTTGTTGATATGGTAGTACCTATAGAATGCGATGTATCTTTGAAGATCTTCAAAAACTATCAAAATACAAGGACTTTCAAATCGAGATCTCAAAAGTGTGGCACATGGGATCATCAACAATCTCCATTGTAGTTGGAGCCCTCGGATTGGTTGGAAAGATTCCAGTAGTCTAATTGAAGGGATTCCTGGAAGCCCATGCCTTAAAGAAATACAAAATATGATTCTCACGAGTACAGCCCTCATCTTACGAAAGGCTTTGTCTATTTGAAATAATTTTTTTTGTTTTTTTTGTCATCTCCTAACCTTAGAAAGACCCTGAAAGAAATGTGTACACACCAGAAATCAAAAGAAATAATAATAATAATAATGATAATAATAATAATACTACGTTAGAAAAAATATCGTTATGAACATAAGCCTTGCAAAACAATGGCAGAAGTTGGCAAGTCCACATTATTCTGGGACAATTTTCTTTTTAGTGAGTCAGAGTGATACACCATCATCGTTAGGATTTTATTGAGTTAGATCAATGCACCACGTACTGTCATATTATTGATGTTGCCATATCAAATCATACAAATATGTCAAACCAGCGGATTGGGAAAATTATAAATTATTCTGATTCGAAAGTTGAGATGGCAATATTGATTTTAATTCGAGAAGAGAATGTCAAGTTGTAATTAACGCATTGGGATCATTCCCATCAAAATTGTGACTCTTGACCAGCTGGGAATATTATATCAACTTGGAATCATCCAAAAATCGGCTATTTTGATCACTGCACATATTTTGAGGAAACTTTTATCTGTTTAATGTCCTTGTAACTTGGTAGATAACTTAATGTACTCGGTGTACTCCAAAATGTACATTGTCTGACAAAGCATAAAATAATACTAATGAAAAATGGCTGTATAAGGTAATGAACGCGTGAAAACGAATGAAACTCCGCCTGTGTGAGGGAATACAACTTAAATGCGGTTAATCTGATGGTAATATTGTTCATCAAGGAATTTTCCGTTGCATTTCTTCACGCAGGCGGAGTTTCATTCATTTTGACAAGTTTATTACCAGTACAGAATTTGTTTTTTTTTTTTTCATTATAGAACAAACACCTTTGTTCAAAGACCTTTTTTTATTGACATGCATAGTTTTATAGTTGAAAAATGTTTCATACGTAATCTAAAGATGACAGGAATTCTCTTGAAATAATTTTTAACATTGTCAAGCACTGTGCGTTTTTAAATTCTTTATCTTTTCTTAAATCGCGCTCTTCACTTTACAGCTGAAAAATATTGGAAGTGTTACGTCAATCATTTTGCTTATTATTATTATTATTATTATTTGATATCCTCTCCGAAACTTAATGTTTCGTTCAGGTGAGGAAATTAAATCTCATCCAGACGTGCTGCTTAGAGATTATCTCTTTCCTCAGCACAGAAGTTTTTCTAAGCTGTGCTGCCACCAGCGCATTCTCGATAATGTCAGAGATGTTCAAAGATTCTTGGAGACAGTCCCGAGTGCACCAACCAAAAAAATACATCTTCACCTGCTGCTTCATAAATTTCAGTGATTTTCTTTTCCCAAATCTTCATTCCTGCATTTTCATTCAGTCTGCTTCTGCTGTTGCATAATAATAATAATAATAATAAGTAGTAGTAGTAATAGTCGTAGTAGTGGCAATGTGATTGGTTTACTTAATAGTTATTTAGCATAAAGAGAGCGGTTATTGACAAAACAAATTACATTCATTACATACAAGAAGAGGAGGTAATTGAAAAATTTAATACAAATGGAAACCAACCTGAGCTTATGGACACGTGCGGTAAAAAGAACAATTATAAAATGCAAATATTGCAACTATAAACATTAACCAAAGAGAGAAATATTCAGCATGGGAACAGATATGTAAGAAGTGCAAAAAGAAAAATCACATTTAATTCGTATGTAGAAGGCGGGTTACCAAAGTAAAATTTGTCGAAATAATACACGGCGATGTAAAACGCCAAACAAACTTTTTTTCAATAGAAAAGAGAAACAAAAAGAACACCGCCAACGAATATAAAATTAAACGGTTTACACTTAAAAATGTCTACCACCAAATGCAAATAGATGATGAAGTTAAGCAAATCACAACAATAAACATCCCCATAGGGTTACTTAGATGGTCTCACTTACTATTTGGAATTACATTTTTTCAAAAAGCTATGATAAATTTGTTAGTGGGGAGAATAAAAATTATGATCATTACTCAGGATGATATATACATGAGGCCACTAAGAACTTTTATAAAAATATAAATTTGTAATTGATAAGATGTAGAGGACAGGAATGACGATGAATGAATTTGAATTTGTACAGGAACAAAGAAAAAAATTCATAATACTTTGAGGATGAATTTTTCGCATGGGTAGAAACAGATGTGTTGCTCATTAATAGATTACTTATGGAGACGTTACAAGTTCCAGTCTTTGGTCAAATTTTATCTAGCATGATAAACCATAAATGGAATAATTGTCCAAAAACAGAAAGACCATACAATTAACCAGACACAAACAATCAATAGAAAATGGTCTAATTTCTAGATTTAGTAGTACCACCGGGAAAACGTAGAAAATAAGTAATTACAAGTGTACAGGATTGTGCATTGTGGGATAGCCGTTACGCAAAAACGGTTAAAACTGGAAACGTGTTGGCAAGGACACACTCGGGACGTGGAGTATTACGTACGTAAATGTCCTAAACATGCTGAAATAAAGAAATTTTCGCCACAAGTTACATTCCTGGTCTATGGAAACAGAGAAACATGGTCTAGAGTTAATATGGATCACGCATAATTTTACGGGGTAGGTTTATGTATAATATTGATTAACGCTTATTCTGCCTGGCCTGAAGATTTCTGAGTTGACAATAAAAACAATCTGTTATTGTAAAACAAATGTTACGCATATTTTCTAGAAATGGAGTACCAAAAACAACTGAAAATTCTCTCGAATTCTGTGACGAAATTATGTTTCTGGTTACGCAATATTGGCGGTGTTAACATATAAAACACCTTCTTACCAAAGATTTAAGCTTTCCTACCAAGATTATTGTTGAGTTACATAACGATACCACATGTTGATATATTAGAGATTCAGTCTGCATTAATGTGTAGACAGATTAGAGCTCCATTAACCATGTCATACTCTATGGTACAAAAGTAATAAAGAAAACGAGCTAGAAAAGGCGAATTTTATAATGCAAAAAGGATACAACATGGCATTAATATGCAAAAATGGTAAAATATTATTGTCCATACAGTTCAGCTAAGAGCTAGCCAAACTTACGAGGAAGTACAAAGCGAAATTATTTCGAATACATAGTTGAACAAGAAATCAGTTCAGAGGAATCAATTAAAGATCAAAGTTCTTTGGAAGACCCGGAGTACGTAACATGAAACACTGAGAATAAAAGAACTAGGTCAAGGTCCCCCATAACGAGAAATACACGTGAAATCAGTGATAGTGGGAGGGAATGCAGGAGAAGCCATATATCCACGCAGGGCGTGAAACTGAAACTCACAGAATTTATAGTACTAGAATATTTTCTACATTACGCTAACGTGTGTTAAAATCCTCACCGTATTGTTGAATATATGGTTATTTTTTTTTTTTTTTGTCGAGATTTACAAACTATAGGTTTCGTTCAATTTCGCAAACCAGTCTATGGCATTTTTAATAAAGTGATTTGTTTGGAAAAATAATTTAACAAAAACACTTCTTCGCGGTTTAATCATTTCTATAATTTTATAGGACTTCATGGTAAATAATATTTTTGAAGATTTTTTTCCTTTTTCCTTTCTAACAACGAAAAATATATAACTAAATTGTTTTTAAAATAATAGGAGTATTTTGTATGATAAATAATAAAACTTATCTTTTTATCCAAAAATTAATGAAAATTTATTGTACTAAGCTACGCACCCTAGTAAAAAAATATGTACTTAGTACCCTCTTTTCTGTTTGCACTTTTCCCCAAATTTGATTTCGATACGTCAAAGTATGGATATTTTAGAGAATGTGCCAGACGGACGGACTAACGGAAGTTACAGAATTTTGTATATAGATAGGAGAGTAATCTGCCCGTACATAAATACTGACATGATGAATAATGTTGAAAACGAAAAACTAATAAACAACATACGTAACTTAATACAAATAAGCTTCCGAAAAAAAAAGTCAATAATGAAAAAAAAAAAAAGAAAAACGCTGCAAATAGAACTAATCCAAAATACGAAACCATAACTTAGAAGTAGAAAATGTAGGCAAATTAAGATATAATAGAGAAAAAAACATTCGTAAAATAACAGATAACGCCTCCCGAGAAATGTTAAAAACTACTGACTTTAATTTAACTACTGTGAATGAAAGAATACACTCAACTGCAATAGTCATGAAATAAATGCGAAAAGCTAGGAAAAATAGAAGTTTCTCTTAGAAATAAATAAAAGAAATCTGTTGTGGTAACAGAGATAGCGAATAAGTTGATGTTTTGTGTAGAATTCTCTATATTAGATTAAGTATTACAATGAATAAACATGAAAACCAGGAGATCGTTAAAAGCTAAGCGTGAATATAGTAGGAAATTATATTGACTCAATAAGAAACGCATTCATTTAAAAACACAACGAAAAGGGAGATGCGAGAAAGGAAATAAATTTTATAAAGAAGGCTTGAAAACTAAAAAGGGAATATTCTACAGATAAATGGAAAAATAATTAATGTCTATAGGAAGAAACAAGAATGAATAAAGAAGTGATAGTTTTCTGGTGCAAGATATGGGTAAAGGCACAGAATTATAAGAACGGATTAAGAATTCCGAAAAGAGATACAGATGAAAGGAAAAGGAACAATAGATGAGTTAATGAAGTAGAATAAGATCTGATGATGAAAAGAAAAACAAAGAACATGGAGATTCACTCGACAAAGATAAGGTACCTAACATCTTATTAAATACTTTTTCATCTACGCAAAAGCCATTAGCAAATATGTTTCCTCATGCTCGTATTAAATCGGTGCAAAAATCTAAAAAGAAAAAAACTGACCCAAGACATTTCTTTTTTTAATCCCCCCAACCAGATGACATGTTTAACTTAGCTCTATTATCAATCAATCATATGATTACCCCACAGCAGGAAAACCAGTTACATCAGTCTAAAGGAAAAATAAATTGGTTTCTGAAATCAAATAACTAGTGAGGAAAGGATGCACAAAAAAAATAACGGTTTCAGTTGTTGAGCACTTATTAGGAAGTATTATTGCTAGAAGATTGCAGTTGAATAAATAAGAAGCTAAGCAATCTATAGAAAGAAAAGATCTAATAATGTCAAATGCAACTGATTAATAAGGTCACTAGAACTGACGAATTTTTCTCATTCATATTAGTTTCATAAAAAACAGTAAAGCAAAACAGAATTGCCATGTTTGTTAATACTTTATTTAGCTTTTGTAAAGCATATCTCTTTATATTCCAATGTGTCTTTGGATTGGTGTCGCATTTTCCTTTAAAGGTCTAAAAAATAGTCGTTCATATTAAAATGTGTACTTCCTTGATTTTGGTATCACTAATTTGTAATTCGCGTCTTGGGCTTTTTCTGATGTTGGCAAACATGCCTACAGTTTTCTTACAAGTGGTGATTAGTCACTTATTCGTGCTTTCCTTTACTACATATTGCAATAGTTCATATAGCTTGAGGCTATCAACAATATCATCTTTTTTTTTAAATCGGCATCACCCAGATCAAGGCAGTAATGCAACTAAAACACAAGACCTTAGAGGATATGCAAGAATTAGGAACAGAAACAGTAATGATGAGCAGAAGAGGAGGACAGTAGATAGCACTTGACATTGCATTTAAGTTTGTGGAGATTAAAGTTGGCTAGCAAGCATAGAGTCGGAAGGGAGCTCCACATGCGAGTAGTTGGAGAGAAGAAATTCTCAGCATAGAAGTATCAGGCTACATCTAGCCAGCTTAACTGTAAATTGCTGAGATCTGGACGCCAGTCTAGCGCTGTGATTATATTCAAAAACTCTATGTACCAATGTGAAGATCTCATCCGAACAATTATCATAAATGTATTTATAGAAAATACACAGAGGCAACATTACAGTGGTGGCACACTATCGGGAGCTGAGCCGTAAGGTCAGGACAAATAACATTAATGATTCTTCTTTTGATATTTTGAATGAGCTCAATGTAAATAGAATGGACACCAGGCCATATGTGGCTGCAATATTCCAAGGATGCACGAATGGTAGACTTATAGATATGAGAGAGATTCTGGAGAGAAAAATTGTCTCGTCCGACATAATGAATTAACTTTCTTAGCAGCTGACCTAGCAATGGATCCAATATAGTTTTTTTTTCATTTCATATCAGCAGAGAAAGTGTGAAGGCACAACGAGTCACTTTCCTGTAGATTAGAATAAA
The DNA here is from genome assembly GCA_903632075.3 of Acanthosepion pharaonis. Classification (NCBI taxonomy): domain Eukaryota; kingdom Metazoa; phylum Mollusca; class Cephalopoda; order Sepiida; family Sepiidae; genus Acanthosepion; species Acanthosepion pharaonis. Next base: position 503,596 of record CAHIKZ030001321.1, read on the forward strand.
CCACTGTGATGTAAAGCAATGAGCAGTCTCTCAACTGATTAATGGGGAGATTTTAGTTTTTGAGCCGCCATAATTAACACGCCATCAATTTTTCCACAGTTACGACGGACTTGAGTTCGTTTTGCACATTGGCAGCCATTTTAACACTGACAGACTGATCAGCCTTACTATCAAGTCAAGTGTAATTGTTGTGCCATCAGCGTAGTTACTATGATGAGAGCTGATGTTCTCAGGAAAATCATTAATAAAAATTTTTAGTAAGACCACGCATAGAGACCTGCGGGATTCCTGCATTGGTATGAATGGATCTAGACGAATGGCCGTTTAGGATAACTTTCATTTCACGAAATCATAGGAAAAACCAGATCAATTAAAAAATGTCCAGAGACACTGCAACTTTTCAGATTCTGGAGAAGTCATGAATGCCAGTCCATGTCAAAATCTTTCGAGATGTCAAATTTTACAGCCTGATATTCAATGTTTTTATCTAGAGCATGATAGACTCTTTCCGTAACTAGTGTCAGTACATCAGAAGATGACCTGGAGAAACGAAAGCCCTATTGATTGTCTGAGAAAAGGCCCTGCGATGAGAGATGAGGAACCAATTCAGCATTGATTAGAGCCTCTAGAAATTTCCCAAAATGTAGTAGAATTCTAATACGCCGATAGTTGGAACTTTCGGACGGCTAGACAGTTTCTAAAAACTGAAACAACATATGATAACTTCCAGCAGTGGGGAAGCATTTGGCAGCAAGGCATTTACTATGCGGTTTATAGAGAACAGTAGCCTGTTCGGGAGCACACGTAATGACTACAAATGGATACCATTGGATCGACAACCTTCATGTGAATCTAGGTTAGATATGATAGCAGAAAGCATGAATATTAATTGGGGGAGGAATAAATAAATTACACTTATTTAATGTCATATTACACAACTGCCAGTAATCCCGAAAGCCAAATTAATTAGAGGTTAGGCACTCCGTCATTTTTTCGGAAAACAGGGATTTCGTTATCGAGGACTCGCTTACATTTATTGCTAGTAGCAACGAATACGTACATGTTGTGACGAGAACCGTCACACTGGTATAGCCGGAAATAGTGGTCCCTATAGTGGGCGAGAATCTAGTATTTTCGAGAAGGGATAAGAGTCCATACCGTCTTTGACCAAAGAAGAAACTTCAATGGCGCAATTTTCAATTTAGAATATAAAGATGTCAGTTCAAGGTCTGTCCTAGAAAAAAATCGCAAAGCGACACCCGGTTCTCATACTAGTAACAGGAAGATGTCTTGTGGATAGGTGTTTCTTCTCATCTAATGCTGTCAAAATTGTGGCGGCCAATAATGAATCCAGGTATAACTTCTAATTCTATCATGATATTCTTATTGTAAAGTTTGGTGTGAAGACACGTCTTACACCATATTTTTTACTGAAATCATTTTCTATCTTTACCGCATGCGGATTGTTCCCGGTAGAACTTCTGAATTATTTTGATATATTTTCTAAATAATTCAAGCCTACCTAGCTGTTCAAACAGTTCTTTGTGACGTACATTGTCAAATGCCTTTTGCATAATCTATAAAACATAGGTATGAATACTTATGCAGTTCTATATCTTAGCCTGATATCATTATGAAGAAACATATAGCAATCTTTGTATTTTTAGCGAAATTCCACTTTTCTTGTCCTATTTCCGTTTTAATTCAGCTATGCATTCTGTTTCTCAGAATTCACTTGGTGAGATATTTTTTTTGTTTTATTCGACTGATGACCGATAAAGTTGACATCCGTTTGCACCTGGCTTCGTAGGTAGGATTATGAAAATGTTTTTCACTTAGGTCTTCTGACGTATCACTACTCTCATATATTTTAACATATGAAGAAAGATGAAAATTTCTCTAAAAACGAAGAAAATATACAGTAATATTATGTAATATCAGTCAACCTATATGGGAGTGAATCCTGGACAATCTACTCGAAAAATGTAGACTTAAGGTAACAGAAATTTGGTTCTACACGTGGCTGATGAAAACACGAAGGGTAGAATATGTGTGCAACTTTGAAGATTTTGAGAAACTCTTACAGCATTTTTAATTAAAATAATAGATAAGTCAAAATAATACAATTAGGTAAGAGGGATGAACAATTTGTGAATCGCATAAAATAAATTGTATCTATTAACATAACGTATAAACAGAAAATAAATTAAATAATTGTCGGACATAATCCATTTCATATGTTGTCAATGTTTACTTTGGGGTATGTTTCGACAGATGATATGATCGTAGGGGAAACAGTAATTCGAAATTTGCTAAACAGACGCTTCTCTGTAGCTGAGTTGTATAGCACGTCAAATAAATGGACGGTTCAATGTAGGATACAGGTTCAATTCCTGTCGGAGAATGCATATTCTCTATGAAATTACTTGAACATTCAGGCTGGTAAATGCAATTAATATTGTTTATTTAAAAAGCAGAACATTTATATAAATAAAGTGTATCTATTATAATAACAGATTAACAGAAAATATATTAGATAATTTTCAGACTTAATCCGTTTTATGATATATATATATATATATATATATATATATATATATATATATATATATCAGAATAAATAATCTCCCTTTAAAAGTAAAACATAATACTCACAACTGTAAAACAATTCTTTATTTTTTCTCTAACACACACACACACACACATATATATATATATATATATATATATATATATATATATATATATATATATATATATACACACAATTTTGTTGATTTTAAATGGCAAATATAACATTATGCTGGTCGCCATAGCGCTCAATTCTCTAAAACACACACACACAGCATCTGAAGATTGCATTTTGCATGAAACCCCGAGTCGTGCTATTGGTGATGGAATATATGTATATTGATAAGTATATACTTAATAGCACTGTTTTATTAACACCAGCTCTAGAAGTGGAATATATTATAATTACATTTTAATAATATATATATATAAGAAAGAACACAAAGATATATAATCCGGTGTTCTTATAGTTATTTTTATTTTTACAAAATAGTGCTCAATGTAAATTTACAGAGCATTAATATTATAAATTGATTTATTTAAAATATGTTTTTTCGCTACACAGTTCTAACCATGTTTCAAAAAATGGACGCTAAATGCTACGAATTTAATTTTGTAATTAAATTAAAGACATTAGTTCCATTTCATCCTCAAGTGAATTTTGGAGTTGGTGGAACCAAGGAATATATTTCGTTCGCGCACGAGAGAGAGAGAGAGATTTTTTTGAATCTATAAAGACTGGAGAGTAAGGTCTGGGCAGTTGCAGCTCAAATATGACAATACTATTACCTTAAAATTTATTTGGTACGCCTACGATATGTCAGTTGTATATTGTATTCTCAACGTTGGTTGATAGAACACTTTGCTGTCTTTTCGCGCCAATTCTTCGTTTCTGAAGTAATTTTCCTCCATTCAATGATATTTTGGATATTAGATAGCAGTTCATAATTTTTGATTTTTGTTTCAAAGAAATTTCATTATAACTTCATACTTAATTTCTGGAAGGTATATGTTACTTTCTATATCTGTCCTTGTATTTTCTTAATATTTCGTTGTATTACAACACAACTCAGTTAAATTGCAGCAATGGTATGATTTCTTTTGACACAACTCTTTAATTCTTATGAATGTACTATGAGCGCCCTTGGTATCGGCATGAGAAATGGGATTTGCGTGCCGAGTTAAAATCCTACACGCACGAATATCCTTGAGAGATCATGAATCTAGTGATTAAGGCCACAATCACTCTAGGAAGAGGACAACGGTAAATCCCAAACTCTTTGTTCAATGCGCCAGCAAGGTCACCCATCAAAATTTACTTGAGAAACCAATGCAGCAAGGCCGTCCATTGTTTGTATGCACCAGGGAGTCTACAATATCAGCATGATGAAATCTGTGAATTCAATATCGTTTAAGAACATAGCAATATATAATTACAAAATTCAGTAGTGATTTACGATATAAAGCAATGATTGTGTATGGAATTTTCAAAGAAGAGGAAGACGTTGCACTGGGTCAATAGGACAGGTCAATTTTTAAAATCGTGGGAATTATTTGGAAAAGGGGTTGGATATTGTTATGGTAATTTAGTCACGCACGCATGAGCTCTACCAGCCATAAATAAGAATAGGTACTGCCTTTTGGAAAGGGAAGTTTCCAGCAGTCAGCTCTGACAGTCGTACCCACCATTGTTGCTGTAACACTCACGTTTATATTACTATTTCTTTTAATATATTTGTTTTACTCAATTCCTCTTTTGTATCTTTATTTCCGGCCCTAACAAAGCCGCAATAGATATGATAAAGACGAAATATTTTTTTCAATATTTCTTTAACCTTTTTTGAAGAAAGGAGTTTAAAGATTAAATTTGTATTTAAAATTGTAGCGTTGCAATTTCATCCCGTTGATCAGCGAAAGCATTATAGCAGTACCATATAAAATTTATAATTTACTGAAGCTTTGCAGCTTCTATATGGACAAGAGGCAACGCATATACACATTATTACTACATCATTATACTAAGACCTTCATTTATTTTAAAGCGAAATTATACTGAACAATTTCGCTATATTATGATGTAATATAATACACAGTGCAATAGTTTTAGTTCGATTTTCAATAAACAATGCAAATGTTAAACCTATTGTCATATAATTTGTACTCACCAGTATTACGGTGTTATGTTGTGGAAATTAATTATGTCTGTACATTTTTCAGATGATATTTAAATCTAAATTCTCAAAAATTGGTAAAAGCCATGAATATAATTTTTGCTGTCAGTAATTATCACGACAAACCCCAGCTTTCAGACTGCAAAGTTGATTTTCTAAAGAAGTGAAAAAAATGACTGTCTGACTGGATTAATGCCAATCTTTAATTAGAGAACAACATGTTATCAAAAAGAAGAGCCAGGCAACGGCATTGAATGATATAAAGGGGGTTTTCATCAGAGTTTCCCTTCTCGTTTGATACACTGAGTCCGAACATCCGTTGTGTGATTACAACCCAAGTATATCTATGTTGCCATTTGACAACATTGTAACCTGACGCCTTTCTTCGATGGAAAGTTACATCTGCAGTTTAATGAACCAGAATATATTTGATGTCACATTTTAACAGACTCAGAAAGAAAACTAAAATGACTCTGAGACAAGGCTATGAAGTAAATAAAAAAAGAAAATACTATTAATCGTAAGATCATAAAATAGACTGTTAGAAAAAAAGAGGCAGCCTACATTAAATAAATAGACCAATAGCAGGATAGTTGAAGAGAATAGGGATGAGGGTTGCATAGAGAAATGTGTCACAAAGACTCCTGATGTGATAGTGGATCAAACGAATATTCAGTGGATGTTTCTGTCTGTGCAGACAGTCATGAATTTGATGTCGGCGGGAGCGTCGTGTAGATTACTGGCGATTTGATGAGTCTTGTTTTCATTTGATAAGAAGTGACCACAACTATTGTCATCTGGGTTAAAAATGCAAATGTATAATTGTGATAGCGTTGGTATTATTGTTCCGTTTCTTGGGCTGATTCCCTTGCCTTAATTTATTCATCCGTAATTTGGATATAAATGAGACTGGCGCTTACGCTAAAGGATGAAGAAAACAGTCTTCGAAAAAGTAGAGCATTTTATATAGACACAATAATGAATTGAACTAGAGTATTCGAAAAAGAAGCCGTTAATACGAAGGAGAAATTTTGAACTAAATTATTATAGATGTGTTTATTGTAACGGACAAAAAAGAACTTTGAAGAGACAAGACAATTAAGAAATAATGAACTAGATTGCAGTTACTTATATAACATGACTTTACTGTAAAAAGTGGAAACATATTTCCTATAGGAAATAACGAAACAAATTAATATAGATTAGCACATAATAGCAGGCGAAGAAAACGCCCAGGGAAAAGTGATTATTTGGTGAAGAAGAAATAATGAACTAAATTTGAGTTGCTTGTGGCAACCGATGATGAAAAGGCGATAAAATATAAAGAAACATCGAATAGACTTGTCTATATTTGCAAAGGAAGAATGAAGACTAAAATGAGATACAAAGAAAATATTATTCTCGGAATTAAAGTTGTTTGTGGGTGGGGGTGTTGAAGATTTGCATCCTTCGGAGAAAATGTAACCCAGAGTTAATTAATAAAGAAAACGAAGCAGATTCTAGCTCCCCATTTGATTTGGTAACAAGTTCAAAAAGATATGTACCTATTTATCTATAAATGGATTCCGTTATGCCAGTAGAGCTTAGAGTAAGCAGAACACTTCCTTTAGAGATGGTTATAAACCCCTACCGAAAGTGTTCAAATACCAAGTTAACATTCTAAATGAGAACTATTTACCAATTAAATATATATACAAACATAAATATGAACGACTAATATTTACCTTTCAATGCCACGGATTAAAATATGAAGGACCATTATTTACCTATACTAAAAGTAAAGAAATGTTCATAGATTCTAATGTTAGACACGAATATTTACGTATTTCAGATCTAATGAAATAATACAGATTTAAATATTCGCATCATATATTTCCATAATCTTATAAAGTCCAGTATAAATAACCAAAATTTAACTGTCCCCTAACAAGTAAATTGTTACATACTAACATGCAGATGACAAAGATTTAACTATACCCGAACGAGATAAATCGTTATAACCTTAAATCTAAATGACCAATTTTTATCTATTGCCAAACCACGCAGATAATTCTGTATTTAAATATCTCCAAACCAATTATTTAGTTACTTACCCAAATATACCGGACTAATGTTTATCTATATATTCTGGAATCAAGTAAATGCATAAATGCTTACAGACTTAAATATAAATTAACTACATTCACCTGTACTCGAACCAAATAAAACATCATAGGTCCAAACACAACATTCAGATATTTACCTATTTCAGAAATAAGTAAATGGTTTTAGACTTAAATATAAGCGACTTGTATTCCCAGAGCAAGTCAATGTTTACAGACAAAAATAAAATGACCAATGTTTATCGATTTCTAAACCAACGAAGACATTAGACTCAAATATAAACGACAAATATTTATTTATTCCCTAATCAAGTAAATTATTATCAGCTCAAATATGAATTACCAATATTTACCGTTCCGACAGAATGTATTTGCTTATAGCTGTTTATGGCTTTCTGATTGGCTGCTCTCTTACGCCAAATCCACAACAGGGAAATTCAACATAGTATAAAAAATATCGACAGCACACTGAGAGATTTCTTGCTCACAATGGAAATTGCAACAGAATGAAAACATTAAACTAATAACTCGAGTCATGTTCTTAAATAGCCGCGTTACGTCAAGACTTTCTCATGGATGTTATGAGAGTCATCAAACTCGTTCAGAAATATCTAAACTGTCATCTGTAAAAAAAAAAAAAAACGCTTTCACAGAACAATGATTAAAAATGACTTCGCGCGAATTAAGTCTACAGCTCTTAGCGAAGACCACACTTTTTCGAAAGTTGTGAACTCGTGCTACAGAATCACAAACAAAAGAAAGTACCAAATAACCGAAACTAAAGCAATTGAGGAATTCCAACAACTGTAACATCTAAAATAGATAGCAGAACTAGTTACAACTAAAATAGATAGCACATGTACCTTGAAGGGAAAATAATGGCATAATCTAGATATTGATGTTCAATACTATTTCAAACAAAATGTTATGAAGGAAAACTCCATCAATAGGGGGAATGAGCAAGAAAAGTTCTGGAACCTATTATGCTGAAAAATTGTTTTACTAGACAGATTTTATAGATGTCAACCAAACATAGCTCGGTCAGTGAATGCCCAATGTTTCTATATAAGGAAAATAATATTATTACCATTATTTAGCCAGTATGGTATGAATTCCTTGTCATAATTGGTGTCACCAACTTCTACTCGGGCGTTTCCATCAACAATGTTTGCGCCGCGTTTTGAACATAAGATCTTTTCGAATCAGGTTTGGTCTTTTGTTTCAGAGCGACGATACCACAAAGCTAACGAGGGGTGGACAGGTTATGTGTCGAGGATGGATGATTAACGTCTAAAGACAGTCCTATTTTTATTTATTATTATTATTTTATTATTTTTTTTTTTTTTGGTGGGATGGGTAATCACTGTTCGACAGTGCCACACAATGACCACACCCTGTCATGACAATAATGACCACGTCGACATGGAAAGAAAAAATATATTTTTCGCACTTCAACTTTGCATATCCATTTGTATTTTGTCAGACTGATTACCTATGCAGTCTTTAAGATGACGGTGAAATGTCAAATCTCAACAACACGTTTTTACGCCTTTTTCGCTTCGTTTTTAATATCTTTTTTGATAACTCACGATTTTGTTTCAAGTTAATTTGACGCTGTTGGATGACGAGTGTATTAACGTTTCTGTACCCAGTCATGTATCAAAAACATGACGAAAATCATAAATTCATAAATCCTAAATTGTGTTTTGGTTTGCTTTGTTTTGTTTTACGGTATATCAGCCTCAATGCGTCATTTAATGCCGACAAAATTTTTATTGCTGGTAATTTCTTTTTTTTCAAAAATGTATTGATAGTAATATTTTTCCTTCAAAAAATCGATTTCCGGTAATATTTTTTCTTCGAAAATGTACTACTGGTAATACCTTTTTTTCTTTTCAAAAATGCATTGCTGGTAATAGAATTTTGTCAAGTATTTCTGGTGTTAAAACCTATTTTTTTACACATTCAAAATGCTTTGGCCGCAGTTTGGGTGTTAACGGTTTGCCCATATCTGGGACCCTAACAGGAGTTTCCACCCCGGGTCAAGGTGGACCTGGGAACACCAGCAATTAAGAGGTGATTCCACGCTCCTCAAAACCTCCTGATCAGAGGCCTTACTGTTGGATGTAGTTTATCGTCTTACCCAGGATGCGGATGTAGTTTATAATCATACTCATGAAGGATGAATTATGTTTCTGTGGTGTAATGGATATGAGGTAATCGGATAGTCGATTTTCAGTCGAGTTATTTACATTCACTTAAGCACATATACCCTTGTGAAAGGCATAAGTACCTCTCTTCTCTCCACAGCTATGGGAAGAACAGTAGGACAGCATAGGTCTTAGAGCATTGGTTAGCAACTAATCTACCACAGAAAGAAACTACAATATACTGCGCAAAAACTCTGCCTCGTAAGTCTACAGAGACCTGATCGTCCAAGTGTGTATCAAGTACAGCACTTAACTTACCGACATTTTTATTTCAACAGGATGTGTGAAGACAATATATTTTGTCTTTATCGATTCAAATAAAATTTAAATTAATAGTCGGCTGATATCAAAAGTGATGTTTTTAAATATATTCTATTTGTGGAAAATGAAATCTAAGATTAATAGGCTCAGTTTCGTCTGCAGCAATGTTAAAACTGGTTGAGCATCGTGGGATCGAACTCATTACTTCAGTTTGGTTTGACTTATTTTGTTTTACGGCATATAAACCTCAACGTATTATGTAATGCCGAGAGTGTTTTTTAGGATAGGTTCGTATGAATATAATATGCATTCTTTGTAAGAAATCAATTTTTCGATCAGGCTTCATTGACATATTTTTTGTAAAGAGGGTTTCTGTTGAGAGTCAAATCTATTGCTGGTAATATTTTCTTTCAAAAATGTATTCGTTGGTATTTATACTACAAACAAATCTATTTTTAAACTTTCATAATATTTTGACCACAGTTTTAGAGGTTAAGTATTTGTCTACATCTGGAAACCTGACAGGTCCTATCGCCCCGGGCAAAGGTGAACTTTGGAACAACAGCAATTAAAAGGTGATTCCCCGCGCACCAAATCTTCCCGATCAGAAGACTTGCTACCGGATGTAGTTTATCGTTATACCCAGGACGCTCCATTGGGGGATTACCCCTCTTCAGAGGCGCGGTACGCGTATTCGGAAACCCCATTCGATAGAGATCCTCCTTATCTTGGCACACTGGTTCGAAAGATAAGATTTGATCACTATTTCATCATCTTTTTTAAAGGAACACACGGTAATGAAATAATCGATATTCTGACACAAATCTACGATGTATGTAGGTATAGAGAACAACGAGTTATAGATGAATATATAAGGCATAAAGATATATATGATAAGGGGCATCTATACTCGATATAGAGTCGGATAAGTGATTTGTCTGCTAAGGTTCAACAAGTAGAGAAATATTTATTTCTCTCTTGTTAGTGTTTCTTGTTAACTTGCTGGCATTTGTAAGCTTTTCTTGTTCGATTCTCTTTTTCGTTTCTCTCATATTCTCAATTAATTTTTCTCTTGCCTTTCTAACCCTGAAATCGATTATCAATATAAAAAATATGTCTTCCACCTTCAAGAAGAAGAGAATGCATTAATCAGTAATTTCTTACACACGAGAAAATCTCGGCAAAGTGTTTGCATATTCATTGAAATCATTAAATGAACAAACCTTTTGTCTTTGTGATCGTGACTCGGATGAATGGAGTTTTTTCATGTATTGATTTTTTTTTAAAAAATACTGCCAAATGAAAGGAAATAATAAAGCAAGTAGGGGATAATGTATGATTAGAAAGATATGAAAAATAGGAAGACAAGAGCTAAGTGAAATGAACAAAAAATAATAAAAAAAATTAATAAATATAATACGAAAAAACGAAACAAATGGAAGAATAATTGGAAAAAAAAGTAAACCGGAAGTAATATGGAAGCAATAAAATATGGCAGAGTAATGAGTTCAAGAGAAGCGAAACTAGAAGACATACTATGATTTACTATCGGTGGGCGTAATATTAACAATATAATCTACAAAGATGATGGTAAACAGATTGAAAATGCATGAACTTATGACAATGTACTAAAGGAAAGCTGGTAAAAAGAACTAACTGAATATAGAATATACAGTGTAACCCGGATATAAGAGACCCGGATATAAGAAAAACCCGGATATGAGATAGATTTTCTCTGGTCTAGGCTAAGAGTTTCTTCTATTGCACTTCTCGTTTATGGGAATCACGACCATCTTCTTCCTTTCCAGCTGTTGTGGATTCCGGGTTGAAATCCGGTACCAATAAATAACAAACGCCAGGAATGAATATATGAAAATAATGTATTAACGTAATACAGTGTAACCCGGATATAAGAGAAACCCGGATATAAGATAGATTTTCTCTGGTCCCAAAGTGTTCCCATACTTACCTAAACAAAATAGACCAAACCCGGATATAAGATAAACCCGGATATAAGAGACTTCTTCTCCGGTCCCGAAAACTCTCTTATATCCGAGTTACACTGTAATACAAACTGGTAAATCAGGTTAGTAGTTCCAGTAATACGTGTTAGTAGCAATATATATATATATATATATATATATATATGAATATATATATATATAGTATTTGGTATTGAAGTATTGCTGTATGACTTCTTACTGAGTCTACGTGCTCGCTCTCTGTGACTCTTACAACGCTATTACCTTACCCTCACTCTTCCGGCTACCTACAACCTTTTACTCTGTCACTCTGGACTCGACTCGACTCGACTCGACGGTATTGCTCTGTCTTACTCTCGTCTTACCGTAGCAGGAATATATGTATATGCTGGGTGAGTCCATTTGTGTAAAAAAACGGATGGACCCCTCAATACCAACCAACATTGAACTTCAAAAATGTCAATGCAATTTCAATAGTTATCTTTTGTCTCCTTGATTATTATTAAATAACTATTTTTTATGTCACCTTAATTATTATTAAATAACTATTATTTCTATCTCCTTAATTAATAGTATAAGTTTCATATATTCTCTAACACTCAGTAATCCCCACCGTGTTAGTTACTTTATTACTTTATTTTAAATTCAAGCAAGTACACAAAAATATATTACTTTAGATTGATGTATAAATTCGGTTAACATTTCCTTTCAAACACAAGTATCGTTAAATTTTTAAAAAATGATTTCGAACTTAAATTACACAAAGAGCGGTAATATGCCATAAATTCCATCAATTCCCCTCAATATTTATCAATCTTGAAAAGAATCAAAGGAAGATATAATTGGAGTATATCTTAATGCGTTAGTTGGGAAGTTTTATTCACTAAAATTATTGAAGTACGTATTAGAGAATGAGGCTGTATGCTTTACATCCACATTAAAACCTAACACACACTTGTAAGTACTTTAGAGTGTAACTTATAGCTGCAAGTGCAATGGAAAGAGCCCCACTATTATATAATACACGTCGCAGCTTCCGTCTTGGTTCCATTGAATTAAATGCATTTTATATGAGAAATCTGAACGAGGTTCAAGGGTAATTTGCAACAAAAGGGTTACAATTCATGTTATATATTATTTATCATCCATAATTCTTCTTAGTAAAATTTCTACTTGTTAAAATTAATAGTTGGTATTATTTATTACCCGTACTTCATCTTAGTGAAATTTCTGCTTGTTAACATTAATGTTTGATATTATTTATTATCCGTACTTCATTTTAGTAAAATTTCTGCTGGTTAAAATTAATATTTGATAATATTTATTATCCATAATTCATCTTAATAAAATTTGTGCTGGTGTCTCATAGAAGCCTAGCATTAAGTAATTAAGTGCCCCGAAAGGTTAACGAAATTTAAAACCTCAAAACATAAAATGTGTGGTATTAAAGGAAGATGCAGTTCCTAGCAACGTATAGAAAAATTTGAATTGAATCAGCCACCGAGTTCGAAGGATGGATTAAACCAGCAAATATGATAACGTTCGTCCCGAGGCTGCAAACCATTATGGCGATAAGGTTATCCGAGCGCGCTATGTTCTTCACACCTTCGACCTTCAGACTAATAACTGTTTCGCTCCGGGGGGAAACAGTTTCTAAACTTTCAGAACAGTGGTAACATCCTCGACGAAATCATGGAATCAAAATTGAAGTGAGTCTTTTATGTTAGCATGCAAATTTTATGTGTAGGTTGGTTCGAGGCCATAGAAAACAGATAAAATTACATTGACGCCAGAATAATAAATTTGCTAGGTAACATAAAAATATTTTTTTTAAATCCTTATCGGAATACTTTTCACAACCTAATAGATATAATCGATGTAAAATTTTGAGAGAAATCTGTATATTCTATTCGTTCCAGCCGATTGCTGTCACGGCTCTCCACAACTACATACCTTTTGTGGGTCTGAGTACTTTTTCTCGTAATATTAATCTACCCATTCCCTCGTCTGCCATCCATTTTTAAAAGCACGTCAGATAGTTCACTTGATGTTTCACACTGCCTATTTTATCTTTAATATGATCCATGTACGTCAAATGATTCAAGTTATATGTCTAAAATTTTGAACCTGTTTCTGTGTTTTTGTGTAAATGTGCTCAAATGTTCTGAACATATTATTCTCAGAATCGTTTTGTACAATCACATCTCTGCCGTCACAAGACTAGATTTTTTTTAAGGACTTGTGACATTTTTGGATAGATTTCAAATAAGCAGTAATAAGTTGGATCACCAGTGAGAATAATAACAATTCAACATTTATTTGTGCTTAAAATACAGCCAATGCTTTAAATATAAGCCAGTCTGGGAACGATAAGTCATTCGTGCCAACAACTTTATTTTATAAAACGTCATGTATATTGATCTTGAAAAGACAGAGTTATTATTTCAAAAAAATTTAATAGCTGCAAGAAATTATTATTCACATCAATTTCTATTATATATTACACATAAGTTGCTTTCTTTATCTGATCATTTTCTTTGTAGATTAGCTTTCATCAATCTTGATGTTTTCTTCTTCTAATGGAATCTCATTTTCCAGTTAGATGACGACCAGTTACACAGAAAATAGAATAGAAAAACGTATCCTCACTACTCAGTTGCCATGCTTAACGAAGTGACATATAAACATTATATATATATATATATATAAGAAAAATATACGAAAAAAAACAAACAAAAATCATAATATGCAGTTATGCTGTTTTAATGTTAATATAATGTCAACGTTGGACGTTTCGGTCGAGTAGACCATCTTCAGGACATAATCATAAAACATAATTAACATTAGACTATATTCAATTCAACATGAAAAGACGATGGACATAAGAGTAAGACTAATCAAAACAGATAACTGAAATTTTTCAAGATTGTTTTTTTTCCGTATATTTTTCTTCATCCATATATTTTATATATATATATATATATATATATATATATATATATATGTATGTATGTATGTATGTATATGTATGTATAATCCGTGGATAAGTATTCCGAAAGAGAAATCAATATATTTATTATAGAGCATAGAAATAAATTACACAAAAATGAAACTCAATTGTACCTCTTTTTATGGCTACTTCGCTCCTCAGGATAAATTTCCTGGAGCTTGTCAATACTAAAACGTTTGATAAAAAAAAAATGAGTGTATGTCTATATTTCCAAGAATTATGCACATTATTTACATTATTCGAACTATTGTCTGCATATTTATTGCCCTGTTTATCACAACGTTTCGGACGTTGTACGCTCCGGCCTTCTTCAGGTGGTTGGAATGTGGAACTGAACCCTTTATTTCGCTTACTGTTCTAATTCCACGTGCCATGTTTAATGAATGTCAGTTATCAGTTATCTCCTGTTAATTCCCCTCTCCAAGTTCTCCACTGTCTTAACCGAGTATTGAACTCACGCTTTGGGTCCTCTCACTAGATCTAACGAACGCCTTTATCCTCTGTGTCATGTGTCCTTAAAGATATCTGTACATGAATTTCTTTGACTTATACACTTCAGCATCTATTTTCATCAGTGCTCATATTGCAATTTTTGCTGTTATATGTTTTTTTTACTAGAGCTCATAATGCACACATGTTCTATTCGAGATTAGAACATCCAGGAATGATAATGTGTTGTTACTCCTTTTCTCCATCGTGAACAGTATCGAAGGACTTATTGAGTTCACATGGTCCAGTAGAACCTGAACATCTTCCTTGTGTGGACACAGTATGAAGGTGTCATCTACGTATCTTAATCATAGGGTTGACCTTTGAGATATTGATTCTCATGCCATTGCTGGTGATAATGGCAAGTTCATTGCTAAGCCCTCATCCTGTCGATAAATGTGTGATCCCATTCCGAAGTATGTTTGTGTACAGAAAGTCAACATCACCGTCAGATTATCTATTGGGATACAGGTCCGTTCTTCTAGGGATGAGTCAGAGGCTAATCTGTCTCTGACTATTGAGAGTGCTTCCTCCGTGGGTACCTTGGTGAACAAACTCATCACGTCAAAGCTCCCCATCTGGTTGGATAGGATGGGGCATCTTTTATTATTTCCACTAAGTGGGCAGAATTTCGGACATATGAAGGTGACTTTCTGATCAATGGGTCAATTATATCTACAAGTAAGCGACTCAAAAGATTACACACAGAGCCTTGGCAACTAACAATCGGCCTGATCAGAATAACTTCTTTGTGAATCTTAGGGAGACCGTATATGTAAGGTAGCGACAACTGCCTATACATCTTAGGTGCGAAATGATCCTTGTTCTTGATTAGTATCTGTGAAATTTTGCGTTCCGTTTTCATTGTAGGATACTTTCTTACTTTGTGGTAGCTACCATTTCTAATGAGGTCTTCCAGCTTCCCTGTATAATCTGATTTGTCCATCACTACAATTGCATTGCCTTTGTCAGCCGGTAGTATGATGATGTTTTCGTCCCTCTGTAAGTATTTGATTGTCAGCCGCTCCAGTTTCGTGATGTTTGACTTGGGCGGCTTGGCTCTCTCAAATGTCTGTGTTACACTACTTCTCTGTTAATCCGCCTGAGCCTGAGGGAAGTTCAGGGTTACCACCTCGATTCTGGCAATGATGTCAAAGTATGGTAGTTGATAAAAAAAAAGTTTGATAAAAAAATGTTTGATAAAATATCATAAAAATATGAATCGTAAGTTTGTTTTCTTTAAAAAAAAAAAGAAAACATTACGATTCAAACATATATATATATATATATATATATATATATATATATATATATATATATATATAAAGAGAAAAAAAAAAGTATATTAGCTAGGGTGCAGGTAAGCGCGTAGTATATCGGCTATGGACAAACTAAGTAGAATAGGTGCCCAGTATACAAATTCATACCAAAACTTTGCGTTTACTTTCGCACAAATATGTTGGGAAACGTATAAATCCATATCTTCTCCGAGACCCATATATTAAATAACTGCACAAACTGGGCTGATGCTAGGTATCATGAATTCAAAACAATTTATTGTTAAATATGTTGTGAACCGTGAACACATATCTGTACCCAACAATATTGTTAGTCAAAATAAGGGTGTACTAAAATAGATTCGTTTTTAAACCTAAAGATACTGCATATATTTGGAATTTTATGTGAAGCTCAAAATATATTAAGCGTATATTCTCATTAGCTTTCTTATTCTGGTTATTTACCTGTGTTTCTAGACAAATTGCCCTCTATATTGCCTTTTAAAACATCAGTCATAAAGTATGGCTGTTTTGTGGAAAGGCATTTAATTAAATGACTTGATCCACTTTTGAATAGAACAGCGAAATATTGCTTCATTTTCATTCAATGATTCCCTAATTCTTTAGTGTAATAGATACGCAGGCTAAAATAATGTCTCCTAATCGTAAGGATTTAAATATTTGCCTCCTATAGTATTACATCTTGCAAAGAAATCAGTTGGGATGGGTGTAAGCAGAGGCTTATATATTATTGCTATTATTGAAAAGTAAAGTTCCTTGAAAACGTCTTTTTCGTGCAATCGTACACACATTATAGCGAAAAACCTAAATTCCTTCCTTAATCCACTGGTGAGAAAAAGGTTCCATAGTGCGGTTTCTTCTTGCAGACCACTCCTCTTTGGAATCAATACCCAAGGGGATGTTTTCCCGATCACTACAAACTTAACCGGTTCCAATCTAGGGCTAACCGTCATCTTCCCCACATATCCACATAAAATGGGCCACTTAAACTTTAACTCTCTCCCTCGAGTGTCTCTCGGGCCTTGTACAGAATGAACCTGACTGTAAAAAAATAGAATTCCTGACCGCATGTCAACCTGGGGAATTATGTGGGCAATTCTTTCGTTCGTCAATCAAATACTCAGCAACCGAAAATAAATATATAAAAATCCATGACCCACATCTTGCCAGTAATCTATATCGGCAGGGTTCTTAATAACATTTAGACAGTGTGGGTGAAAACTATCTTTTAAAATTCTCAATTACTTTCTTAATCATCCCAAGGGCTCATATTATTACAGGGATAGTTTTTTCTATCTTATTTTTCTATTTCTCTTTGTAGGTCTCATCTCACGGAATTCTTTGAAAAAGATATCGCGAACAACACATAAACGTACTACTATTATTACTGTTATTATTATTATTATTTCATTTTCGATTTTGTTATGTTCGCCTTTATTTTCTGGTTCGAACCGGCGGCTTAATTTCGGATTTTTCCCACTACTCATTTGTTCAAAAATACAACAACAATAACAACAAACTAAAGTCAGATAATGAATAAAGTCCTTCCTAGGGTTTGAGCTGTGATCGTGAGAAAACTATTTTGTATTTCGTTAAGACGCGGGCTCCCAGTTGTACCGTTTAGTGACCTTTCTGTTTCCATTTCAGAATATTTTCATATCAAACCCAAAGCTCCAATTAGAAGTAGAATTATTGATGTCTTTGTGACATTGACGGTCATGTTTCTCCAAATATTCCTATAGTGTGTAACTCTTAGTAATATCTGTGTATTGAGCCTCCCTCCAATTCCGTTTCGCCATCCTTTTATACATACTCATTAGGTAGGTTATTTGCTGTTTCCATGGGTTCAGCTTACCTGTTATAGTCAAATACGTCAAACCTTTTTTCTTCATTATGTGTCAAAAGATTTTAACTGTTTTTTTTTTCTGCTTCAAAATACCAGTGTTCCTTTTGTTTTCATTTAACTTAAAGCATTTTCGTTTAGTCACATGGTCTATCCTGAGAGTCTTTCTTTAAAACCAGATCTTTGTTGCCTCATGTCATCTCGTCACGAGGAAACTGTCAGCATTCACCGTCATACAGAAATAATTATATTACATAGCTGTTCAGCACTCTTTTTCTGTGATCCTAAAAATAATTCCTTTTTCTTAATACTTTTTGGAACGCATTTCGATGTTATTGTTTATAAAAACCGTTCCAGCTGCTTGAATTTGATATCTTCAATTTATACCTCACATCTTTATTTATTGCTCTTGATCACAATTATACAGTTTAACCCGGATATAAGATATATATCCGGCATTTATATCCAGGAAGAATTTTATCTTATATATATATAATTTGGGTTTTTCTTATATCCAGGTTTGGTCTATTTTATATACATTAACACAGGCTCTAATTTGGGACCAGAGAAAAATCTCTTATATCCGGGTTTCTCTTATATTCGGGTCTCTTATATCCGGGTAACACTGTATTACGTTAATACATTATTTTCATATATTCATTCCTGGCGTTTGTTATTTATTGGTACCGGATTTCAACCCGGAATCCACAATAGCTGAAAAGGAAGAAGATGGTCGTGATTCCCATAAACGAGAAGTGCAATAGAAGAAACTCTTAGCCTAGAACTTGCTGTTCCATCAATCAATTTCAACAGTGAATCAATGCAACCTGGCTACCAATCTATTACCGCGCTTAAATTAATATGTGTATGTAACATAGGGGAAAGTAATATTTATTTTGTTTTGATGCAAGAATGTGATACAGTTCAAAATGTGCGCATAGGTGAAGGCTTGTCTTCAGTCCGTCTTATCTTAAACTTAGCCACGATTATTGAACCAAATATACTACAGTATTCTTTACACCACAAAGCACACAATCTTCCTTACTATTCTTACTACGGCCACCATAATGCCTGAAAGTCGAATGTTCCTCAGAACAACTACTATGAAAATATTTATAGAAAAGAAATAAGCAATCTTTTTACACCGCGGTGGAAAAATGACTGAAGCTGACATGCCATGCCAAAACTAATAACATTGCAGATTCTAATTTGTACTTCATCAAGAATCTCTAAATATATAGCAGGAACACCAGACTACATGTAACAGTAATATTCAAGGCAAGGAAAAATGGTAGACTTATAAATATGTAAGATAAATTGTGGGGAGAAAAAAGTCTAACGGTGAAACTTGGTCATGTTTATATCTGAGACTAGTGGGATATATTGCTCCTTTATACGCGAGTTCAGAAGCATCGAACAGGTAGGTAGTTATTTAGTGAATGCAGTCGGCTTCAGCGAAAAATATATAATATATATTATGACCGCATAGAGTAGTATATTTACAAACCCCGGTTTGATGTAGAATGTATAACACAAAACGGATGCCCGCTTGTTTTTGCAGGCTTACGGTCATATCACGTGGAAACACCGGTTCTCACGACCTTGCACCAGATGCTGTAAGCTTTGATGTGTGTGTTGTGTAATTGATAACGACTCAGAATTGGAAGCTAGAGAACAGTGTTCCAATTCCAGTCTGGTTCGTTATATTCACTTACGCGTAAATAACTTTTGGAATGTTATGGATCTAATGGGTGCTATGACAAAATTGTCTAAACCATGTAACAGCATAATTGTCCAATTCACAACATGTCATATATCTTCAAAACCACTAAAATAAATGAGTTTCTTTTTCCAGAGTTTCAGATAAGACATTTAGACATCTTGGCACATTATGTCGTAAGAATCACTGAAAAACCCTGATTTATTCATCTAGAAAGATAACAGGTTGAAGTCATTTTCTCTCAACCCTATTATGTCTTCCTAACTAAACAATGCTGAGAGGAAAAAGACCAATTAGGCCTTCATTAATGGCAGCAATATTCATACTCTGGCTTCTAATCCGCAATGATCATTCAAGTACCACCAAGAGAACGGCGAAGAAGTTTAAAAATGAGGGAACAGTAAAGAGGAAATCTGGATCAGGGGGTCACAACATCAAGAGGGACCATTCTTTCATTTTAGAGATAAATACATTATTATTATTATTCAAAGTATAGTCCAACAGTGTTATAAAACACTCGGGAAATTCCAGTAAGATATATTTAATCATTTCTAAGATACAACGGTTCAAAACCTAATCTAACTTTTTGATATTTTTTCTGTTACAAAAGAAAAAAATACAACCTATTAATATTTTCTGACTTTAGATAACCTGCAAAAAAGTTAATAAGCCGTAAAAACAAATCAATCGATCAATCAACAATTACTATTGAATTTTTGGCCCTAACGAATTAAAATAAATACAATTAGCTTGAAGTTGATGATATAGAGAAAGTTCAGCTTCCAAACATCTCCATCATTTAGTTAGATTGATTGCCGATAGATATTTTCATGTTAATATATTTATTTGGCAGACAAAGCTAAGTCTTGCATATAACTATATTATAAACTTTTGTCTGAAAAAAATTGCAAAGAAAAAAACCGAATTTTAGGAAAAATAAATAAATATTGTCTATGTACAATAGGTAATATAAATTTGAAAAGAACTCATTGTCCAAACTAATGCTTGATCTAAAATAGGATGACTTGTCGCCATAATATAGTTCACAGTTCAGCTGTTCTCTTCGCGACCATTCACTCGAGGTCAAATTTTATTATACACATTGCAATAAAACGGTTATTAAATAACCGATGTTTGCTATCTTTTCTCAGGATACAATTATATTTATATGAGAAATATATCGTCTGAATTTCAGCTTATATTATCTCTCTTTAATAAATATTGATAACGTCTTTTAGGAGGTGTCAGGTTTCATTATCCAAACATATAACTGTAATACAAATTATTTATAAGTAACTCCAAAAGCTATACCACAAAAGCATATCTGATTTAATAATTGTGCCACATACCCGAATAAATTATTATTCAATTATTGCCCATGATATTATGAACTTAAAATCTGTTCATCGCTTTCTATTGTTCCATTTAACTAATTTTTTTGTTTTGGTTTTAATGTAACTTAGATGAATTTTTTGTTTTATATTGTTTTCAAGAGATCTTTGTTTAAATTAGATTAAATTAGGCATCCGTCAGTCTCAGAAGATTAAAGATTTGTACTTTGAATATTGTGTTAGTCGCAACGTCTACACTGCAAATCCCCGTCACTCCAGTATATAACTGAATAACATTAAAATGTTCTTTCTATTTATAAAGTTGATAACCGAAAACGTAAATTATTTATAACTCAGTCTATTATCTTATATATGCATTTGCAAGATGATGGAAAATGTTTGTATTTCTTAAAATCTCAGGCCAACAAATAATTTATCTCTCAGAGAAATTGGAAATAAATATTAAAAATAACATAGTTTACAGATCGCGACAGCTATTAGTGTGTTGTAATTAAATATACTTTAATGTAATTAAATATACTTTAATGTTTAAAAAATATTTATTCAGTATTATTGCTGTTTAGGTAATAAGCATTATAATATAGCACAAAAAGCTATATTTGTGGAAAAATAAATTTTCGACAATATATAAATTATTTACGCATTTATATTTATTTTTTAACTTTTATCAAAAACGACATTCTTCTACATGTAGTTATGGATAATATTATACATTAATTGCTTTAATTAATAACTATTTGTGCTCAGTTGTTAATATTAATAGCTATCTGCTGATGTGTTAACATTTTGGAATAGTACAATAATAAAAATTTAAATTTAATCTCTGATCTGCTTATTAATATATATATATATATATATATATATATATATATATATTCTCTCTATTTTTACTTGCATCGGATTCTTAATAATAAATCAACACTGAAAAGTTGAATTGCTTAATTAACTCTGCAATATCCAATGTTTGCTAAGGTGTATACTCAGCATCACGGAGAAAGGAAGTTACCAACACTTTTGAGCTGGAGTAAGCAGACTCCTGAAGCAGGCATCGTCTTCAATGTCTGGTTTATATATATATATATATATATATATACATACATACAGAGAGAGAGAGAGAGGCATCATATACGATAAGTTTGTCACGGGACACCGTTAGATATGCCGCCTTGCACTACGTTTCAAGACTTTTGCAAGAGGGACATGAAACTCTCAAGCATTGATTCTGGTAGATGGGAACGACCCTAACGGCTTCTGTCATCACTTTGAAGCAGTCATGAAGGCGGGAAGAAGACGAAACCAACTGTTGGAGATCAGAAGGCAAAGCAGGAAGCAGATAGACGTCACAGACCTTCATTCCACATTCCAGCTACATAAGTAACACCTACAGAAAAGGCTACAATGCAAAGATTTAAGTCTCTGTTACGCCGCTCCAAACGATCCTCGCAAAAGAACTGATTGATTGACCAAACAGGGTGCTACAATTATCGCGTGCGATAAATGGATGACAACCTAGCTAGCATTTATTAAAATCTGCACTCAAAGTAAGTGACATTTATTCTAAATTTTAGCGTTCTTCTTTCGACCCCTGGGTTTTTACTTTCATCCCCAATATTGATATGACATAGAAACACAACTAACACTTCATATGACATACGGTGGAAGATTCTCATCAATCTTAATTCAGAATTGTCGAAATTAACTCTGCAATTAATGCATGCAGTCCTTATCTTGTTTTTTATAATATATTACGTTTATGTTTATATAATTTATCTTTTTGATGGAAAGAGTAAAATTTATGAAACCTCAATACAAGTTGGAAAGAACAAAAAGTTGGTTTAACATTTAAAGCTGCAATAGGAAAGAGAAAGAATTAAAAAAGATGATCAGATTAATGAATTTCATCAAAATTATTTTCCTATTTTTATTTAATATTATGTGTAGTTTTGGGAGTGCATGAAATAATATCAATATGCTATGATTTTATAATTCCACTTTGTTTCTTTCTGAAATTTTTTGCGGATAATCCATTTTGCAGTATTTACATTAGTCGGACTATTGTCCTCATCTTTGTCGCCATATTTGTCACAACGTTTCGGCCGTTGTACGCTCCGGCCTTCTTCAGGTGGTTGGAATTTCGAACTGAACCCTTTATTTCGATCACTGGGGTAGACTGTTCTAGTTCCACGTGCCATGTTTGATGGATGTCAGTTATCAGTTATCTCCTGCTAATTTTCCCTCTGAAAGTTCTCCACTGCCTTAACCAGGAATTGAATCCATTTTAGTCTTCAATTTTGGTTTTGTTCCAAGCAACATCAATGCATCGTTTTAAATATTATAATGCAAAAATTATTTTTGTCCGATTATAGTCTTTATTACAAGGGAAGATAATCCGTTAACCAGTTTGATGCGTTACGATCTGATATGTTTCCGTTTTCTTAAATTGCCCGAATTCTTCGAGAAATATTTCAGCAGCCTTGATGCCCAGTTTTAAATATGCATTCCTTAACACATTTCTATGCCGTTAAGGTCGAGGAGGAGGAAGAAAAATGATCGAGATCTAAGCCCGAAACCCCCCAAAGTATGAATATTATTTCTATCGTTTGAGATGCAGTCTCCCAGAGGGAATTTACATTTATAAACGATGTTGGTTTTCTGCAACACGCAGGTGGCCGGGGAAGGGACATTACATTTGATTTTATTAGATATAGTGGATTTGGTTGTAGGATAAAATAAGTTTTATTTTTTACCAGTGTCTGTGGTGGATGTATTAGTTTTATTGTTTTCTTCAGGATTTATATAAAAAACTTGAAACCAACTCTCTATAACCTTAATTAGGAATAATCCACAAACGTTTTAAAATGTGAACAAAAGATAGTCTTTAAATGTTATCGCTTTTCATTAATAGTTCTTCCTTTATCTAGCAACTACTCAAGGCCGGAACTTTTCTACAGCATACCTAGTTACCTCCCCTTAAGCCAACCAGCAATGACAGCGTTCTTGACTCCACATATACAAATAGTAATCTTCGAATGCCCACAACAAATTTTGTGTTTCCCAATTTGGAACACTAAATACTTACTCTATATTTAACAATACACTGATGATGACATTATTCTAAGACTAAAGTACTCGGAACCAATTGCAATATGATCCAACATTTGTTTTACCTTAGTCTTTAAACAACCGCACAAAAAAGCTTATTCGCAAATTTTATCGAAAATAAGTAGACAGAATACGTCTAAATTATTTAACGAAACCTGTCAGAATGAAAGCATGCTTGAAAAATACACATATTATACTTAGATACATATATATATATATATATATATACACACACACACACACACACACATATATATATATATATACACACACACACACATATATATATATATATATATATATATATATATATATATATATATATATATATATATATATATATACATGTATGCAATGCGTGTATTTTGGAGGTTTTTTTGGGAGTCTGAACTTGAACCCTAGACGATTGTTTTCGCATAATTTCATGTTCTTAGTTCTTTTCTTTTTTATTCTCATTTTTCCTTGGCTACTAGTTTGTTCTACTACAAGCCAACATACCCAAGGTTTTTTTTCCTATGAGCACCAATATATATATATATATATATATATATATATATATATATATGAGAGAGAGGGAGACTGAGTGAGAGAGCGTGTTTGTGTGTGAGTTTGATTTGTAATTTTTTTTCAAAATTCCATATTTCCAATGATTAAGAAATGTTTCATGTTCTTCAATTAAATGTGAGGGAAATAAATGGCAAAGTGGACAAAATTATGAGTACCAGGTTTCGTTCTCTGTTAGGACATTATATCTCATCTTATATTTTTATAGATTTTTCTCTATCTTTCTAGACATATATATTTCCATCAACAAAGACACTGCTTCAAATGAAGGAAGTATTTGTAGAGGATGAAATGTCTTAATCCGAAGTTTTTTTCCACTTTGTTATTAATTTCCCTTTCATTGTTCAGATATATTGAAATTTATATATCATATTGTCCCAGAAATAGATTCCAAAATGAATTATTTGAGCATGAAAAGAGAGCATGGTATTTCATTACCAAATATATTCAATTCTAAATTATTTCATTTTGAGTTTTCTATGTGGAAATTGAAGTAAAATATAGGCTTTGTAATCTAAAATGTTGTTCGTATTGCATGAAATACTAGCCAATATCTGGCATATTTTAATACTATGAAAAATAATATAAAGAACAATTTCGAATATTATCAACATTTTCCCAATTTTGATTACTCATCAGTTTACGTAAAGTATTTATATGTTGATTGGTGTTGATTTTGATGAAATTTCTGTAATATTTATAGATGTATAATTTTTCTGCTTTCTGATTTATATGAAACTAGATTAAAAGATAGACTCCGTGCGGACTTTTAAGCTAGCTTCTATAGGACACTAATTTGGCTAAAGGAATATAAAGGGATCTCTTGTCCAGCGACTTTAACTATTGGTCTGATTTTAACTCTGATAATTTTGAAGAAATAATTTTGAAGTTATTGTTCTCTACTCATCCGGACAAAAAGAAGTTATAATTTTCACTCCAAGGAACTTCATTTTGACTCTGATTCGGTCTATAAGTCGATCTCCGGCCAAAAGACCCATTTGTGCCAAAGCTCCGATTTGGACCGCAATTCCAATTATGGGTGAAAATTGAGTTCTTCAAATCACTACTGAACTTCAAAACCTAACGTCACGAAAGGTCTGATTTTAACTGATTCCTTGGCATTTTCAAGAAATAAAATTGATTTCATCAATTCACAAAGTTATGGAGATATTTTTAAACATCAATAAATTTTTTGTGTTTCTTTAAACTCAATATAAATGAAAAACATTTAAAATCACTAATCTCTTTCAGTCATTTTAAAATTTGAATGTTTAGCTGTTCCCTACTCATCCGGGCACAAATCCCCATAGTGGATGCTAAAGCTCCCGATGAAAGGCAGATTTTCAATGTCGGGATCATCCAAATTCCAAATGGTATATGTTCATATAGAGTAAGTGTGGCTTGAGTTATAAGGTTTCAATCACACAGACGGACGGACTAACATAATTTGGCTTTTATTTATTTAGATAATGATCGATTGTTAGTGTTAGGTTGCATTCACTAATTAGTAAAATCACCAACTGGATATCGTTAACAAGTCCGTTTCAAAAGTCTTCCTCCAAAGTTGTACGATATTTTCATAGGAATATTTAAGATGGATAATATTATTATATTTTGCTATCCCGGCTAATATGCGCCTCATTGCTATTATACGCCTCTGACAAGTTTTAGCATACAGAGTTCGTGTACAAGCTATTTAAGATATGGAATCTTCTCAATTATCAAGTCCTTCTTAATGGACAGGCTCCTGAAACTACCTGTTAACGGGCAGTATTCTGATGCCCACGTGATCAAATCCCCCTCCCCCGGCCAAGGATAACATTCCGGTCATATTCTCTCTACTTTACATTAATGAAATATCTATTCAGGATATAAAGGTATGTAGGTAAACCTGCAAAATTCTAGATGACCAAAGCCTGGTTGCTAATCTCACTTCTGAACTAGCTCTAACAGTTCAGTGCGAGAAAAACGGGATAATTACTAGACGTCTGTACCATTGAAGTACAAACGCATAATTCCATCATTACTGAGTGGGTATTGAATATTCGTCTATCGCGAATGACGAATGGGCTTTCAGGAATTCACCGTGCCTTGAGACGGTAAATACAATTCATCCCTAAAGATACTGGGGAAATGGTCGGTTCACTGTAGGGTTCAACTACCTGACAATTCTTCTTATTCTTTATATTTACCGTGACAGATCAGACCAGTAGAGTATTACGATCTATATATGGGCAGGTGATACTCGGTCTTTACTTTCCAAGTTCAGTAGCGTCCAGAACTGTCTTCTCGGTCTTGTAGGTTTTCAATTTTGCAGCTTACAACAACTTTCACACAGAAGACACATTGCAAAGTCCTCGCTACTCTATCGTTATGAAAGTGCTCAAATTAACAGTTTACCTAAGTACAAACAGTTCTAACTCTCACGGGTAAGAACCGTTATACCACTCACATTGTATCGAACCTTCCTCATTCCCCTCGTATTCCATAAGTGAGGTACAAGTTTTATTTTAACACGTTATACCGCCGAATCACTGCTTCGTGAATTCGACTCTGAATAGGGCGATTCTCCGATAACAACGATCTTAATCTGCTCATGTTTAGTTTAGTGTTAACCGTTATCTAACCAACATATCTTCGTAAATTATGCCTCTTAGCTATTACTCTGTAACCCTAAACTTCGCGTGGCTTTGGGAGTTGTATGGGATGAATATTATTCTAAAAAATATTCGACCGTTGTACACTCAGGCTTTCTTTACATGTCTGTCTGATAAGTTGGTAACTTTTCTTGAAATTTAAAATCTGGCCTTTATTCTCCCCATCGGTGTTGATTTTTATAATTCCGCTTTTAGCTTGTTAAAGATAATTAATATCAGTTAATAATAACCAATCTATTATATTTTGTACGTTTAGTCCGTCTCACCTACTGAACGATAATAAAATACTATAAAACTAGGGAATTATGTAACAATTTCCAAGATATCAGAACTAGTGAGGTAAAATGTTTCTTTATATACCTGGCTCCGTCTTAGTTTGGAACTCAGTTCTTAAAAGAATCGAAAGTTAGTATATCACCGAACATATTGTCCGAATAGCAAAGCACATTACAGTCGTAGATGATTAGAAATTTAGCATGAACATATTCGCCTGTAGACAGAGACACTAGCTGCCTGGTTACTAAGTCTTTAGTTTGGATAACCTTGTTTGATAATCATGGTCTTGCTTCAGGCCTTCTCAGAAGGCATTTTCCCGCTTCGGTTAGCAGGTGTAAATAAAAGCCGAATGCACAACGAAGAACGCGTTAATTACACATCTAATGGCCTCCAAGTATATTCTGTTAATTCCCTCCTTATTGCAAGAGTGTTATTATTATATTTACGTGTATCAGAGCAATCGATATGGCTAGAACTTATAAGTAACACGTGGGAACCTCATATTAAAATGACTTTGTACGGTATTCCGTACAAGTAGTCGTTCTGTTAAATAGCTTACAAAGTTACAATTATCTATGATGGTTTATTTAGTAACTCTATTGAAGTGCATTGGAATAGCGAATGATGCCTTTCAAAATCTAGTCAAATTATTAAGAAAAAGGAAGAAAATAGTTGGAAAGAAAGAAAGAAATGTGTGTTGAACTGTTGTGTAATATCAGCCCTCTTATAGGGAAGTCGATGCTGGTTAGTCTCCACACAGATGAAGATATTTGATGCAACATAAATATATCGCTACAGTAGGATGCTGAGATTGCCATGGACTGAACAAGTGAGTATCGAGCAAGTTTTAAGAAAAATGGAAATGAAAAGGATGCTTTCATTCATATTACCAGACAGACTGATGAAATGAGACATAATGAAGGAAGTGGTCACTTTTTTCCGGATTCTTCCGGAAAGAGGTGGCAGAAGAAGGGGTTTTTCCTGTCGAGGCAGATGATGCGGTTGTAGTATATGTTCTGTGACGGAAACATTCTCTCCTCTCTTGTGCTGCACCCTCTCCTCCCGTTGCGTCACATCTGTTCTATAGCGGTGATATGACCCCATCTGACTAGCTTAGAAAGGCTATGATCAGCTAAGACAAGCGATCCGAGTGGTGACACTCCGGTCCCCACGTTTAAAACCGACCTTGTGTCACAGCCTGACTCAACGGAAAGTCAATGTAAATGAAGAAAGAATGCTTGAATAATTACATACTCAACTGAAGTAGTTAAGAGAAGAGTCACATAGGAAAGTAATTAATATCTAATGAGTTTGCGTAAATGAATAGCAGAACAGGGACTAGGTTTCATCATGAGAGGGCTAAACTTACTAAGATTTACAAAGTATATAAAATTGTGGAGAGCTATAAGTTACAAATTCCTGAAGGAACACAACACATAAAGGAAGTTCTGAGTAGAAGTTTTGATAGCTTTAGCAAATTCGTAATAATCGAACTTACTTCATTCATAATATCCAAGAAAAACAGTTTGGCTTCAAATTGTATATTTGCACTGTCTAAATTAGACACTAAGCAAAGAGAAAATCATATATGGAGTACCTTTGAAAATGAAAGTCCTGAAACGATTACATTTTTAACTTTCAAATTGATAACGGTGAAGCTCAAATAATAATAAAGCCGGACTTCAGATTAACCGTAGCTGAATTTCAACTTAAAAATATGTTCGTACGATCAGATACATTATTAAATACAAACAAAAGAACGAATTAGAAATGCACAAGTCAGGGGTTACTGAAACGACACATTATGTTAGCATGAAGAAGCAATCTTTGAAAAAACGTCGGCAATTACTGAATAACTGTGCAGAAAAATGTAAAATCATGGACAAAAATATTTTTTCCAAGCGTGGCACAACGAAATCTCTAAATAGGTGGTCAATATTGAGATATTAATTTGAAGTTCAATTTTTTAAATTGGAAGATAAAAAAAATGTGTAGTTTCTGAGAGGTGCATAAATTATACTCGGCCAGAAGCACGCTAATAATTTTAAGAAATAAACCAAATTCATTTGAACATTTCTGGGAAAATAATATTCTTATCATTGCCATAAGGACTACCTCCTAGTTTATATAAAAGGCTTAAACACTAATATTCCATGGTCATAATTTATTCCATTGGAATCGTAAATACGATCCAATTCATCAGACCTACAAATTCAAAATGAAAAGTTTTTCTGTTTTCTTTTTGAATTTGTATGTCTGATTTAAGCCTTAAGTTTTTAAACCTTTTTATTATATCCTTACTCTGCCTATACATTGAGTTCTACCTGGATTCTATCCTCTTGGAATTATTTTATATATATATATATATATTGATATATGATTGCATATGTATGTGTATATTAACCACTATTATTTATATATATATATATATATATATATAACCTGAGTGAGGCTATCATAGAAAAAACTGAGCTGAGGTAATAATTCAAGGATTCCTCATTAGGTACAGATGAAAATATACCTTATTTTGATTGCATCACTGGCAGGCTCAAAGAGAAAATATTGTTGAAGTTGTTATATTATTTTGTGAAGAACGCTCAAAGATATTTTTCCCATATATATATATATATATATATATATATATATATATATATATATATATATATATATATAAAATGTGTGTATATATATATATATATATATATATATATATATATATATATATACTAAAATGCAATTTCGCTTTGATTGTGAATAGTGAAAACATAAGGCAAATTTGCATGAGCACTGTCTAACTGAATTGTGGCCGATTGTAATTATCTACAGTTGAAAATAAGAGCGGCAGGATTTTTAACTATTGGCCAACAACCGTTCTTATTCCTAGACATTTAACTTTCTTAATTAACAATGAAATATGAATAATGTTGTGTGGTACCTAATAAAGATTGAACTCAAGACACTAGCAACTGATTCCGATGCTTGCATGCTAATCCTTATGCGATTCCACTGCTGGAGTTCTTAAAGATTTCACCTGTAGAAAATGTACGAATAAAGCAAACGAACAAAATGTTCAAAACTAGGAATGTCTAAACAAAAATACAAGGGAAAAAGAACGAAGTAAACACATTGTCGTTTATGAAATTTTGACCTTTTTATAAAGAGCAGCCATGTCTTTTCAGCTATGCATGCACACGGGCAGATGGCGGTAGAAGTAGATAAAATTAATAAAAAGTGACAGATGGACACCAGTAGAATTTCTGAACGCTACGAATAAAATAGAATGGAAAAAAACGTTGGAGAAATGTATTTATTGTAAGGATAAAAGTTCTTTATAAAAGCAAAAAATACACAGAAACCGATTGGATTAAGGTGCGGTAAACACATTACCGTTTCAAAAAAAAATTATCAAAGACATTCTGGTCTGCTTCAGGAAGTGTTTAATGCTTAAAAGAATGGTTTCTGGAATAAAAAGTCTAGCGAAATCTAGGTAAGCAGATGGGAGCAAAGTGCAGTAAAATAGTAACATTGGTCAAAAAAAAGTTAAGTCATATTTTAGAACGATATGGTAGGGTTTACTGCATTTATTTTACTCTTTGAATTATTTGTTTATTTGTTTATCCATATTTTATCGATTTCAAAAATATGTTTCCGCCACTGCGTTCAGTTGTATTTTAAGAGTTTTCTATAGTTCCGAAAGAAAAGATTCTGATTGTTTCCATCATTTTTTCTGATATTTTTCTATAAACATTTTCCCTTAGTTTTGTCTCGATCATTCGAAACTATGAAATAACTGGGCATTAGCATGCACATTTCTGACGAGAATTTTTTCATCCTTATAAGTAGGATGGTTCAAACTGATTTATTCATCCTTGTTTTCCCTCCATCACAGTTATTCCACTGTTAAATTTCCGGCTTTACTGCAGTATATTTCATTCGATTTTTCTGTTAATTCACCCCAAAATATTAATTCATCCCAAACTAAAAAGAATTTATATTTACTAAAATTCACACCAAATTCTCTGAGAGCCAAGACCTTCTATTGCACTCCGTTTGGGTTTAACTTTGTTATCACCCCAAATGTGGGCGACTCGGGTTTGCTATTTCTAAGTCTGAGGTACCTTTCGCGATCACCAGGATATATTGTAAAAATCCCTCGTAATTACATCGAATATCATGGGCACTTACCAAATGTTAATAACTCCCTGATTTTTTTTTAATTGTTTCTTCTGTGAGTTGGAATTGTTGCGAAGCAAATTATACACATTTTGATTTCAAATGTATAATTTCAAAAGGAATTTAATAAAAAATCTTTTATTTAAAATTTATAATTTCTTGGGATTAATATTTGCGATAAGTAAATTCACATTATTTGGGGTGAATTAACAGAAAAGATATATTTTATTCTACAGAATATAGTTACAGTCTCTATAGAAGTATGCGTTCTAATTTTCATAGATGCCATATTTCCAAAGTATTTTTGTGATAGTATTCTTCTGTTATATGGATCGAACCCCTTCAGCTCACAATGAAGCTAGTAATTTTGGGGAAACTTCATAGTACTTGAAAATCGAATTTCTACTTCTGCCAAAGTGTATTAGCCTTCTATTGATCTGCAACGTTCAATAATTACGTTGGATGACTATGATATCGGTGTATGTATATCATCGTAGAGTCTATCAATTAAAAGACTAGCAGGCAACTTCTAATACACTGATTATTTTTCTAAGCAATTCTTAATCATGCATCTGTGATAAAATGTAAATTTGGTAAATATAGATATCTAATGTTGGTTAGGCTTCTTTCTATCTGTTGGGTAGTGTATAGAAATGTGTTTCTGATAACTGTTAATACAACCCGTATAGAAATTATAAAACCATTGCGAATTTTCTAAAGTTTCAAGTTATTTAGAAAAGATTTCAGACTTTTATATAATGATTTGAAGTTACTTTTAAGTATTTGGACATTGTCAAAAATATTTGTTGCTTTTCATTTTAGAAAATACGTTAACTAAATTAAAATAATAATATTATAACAATATAAGTCCGAATAATTAAACTAATACCTATAGATGTCAAGCCGGACAGATATTTGTCACCAGCGTCATCAATAACTATTACATCCAAATATGAAAAGTCCCATGCTTACAAGACAGACTATTTCAGTTCTTCCAGAGGAAAATATTGCGTGTGGAAAATGTAAACATCTTTAAACATAATCCTATAAACATTTTCTCTTATTGATGTCTGCACACAAGGCAGACGATATGATTAGAGATAGAAAGTAATCACTGTGTTAAGAAATAACTGTCTTTGCAAAATTTCAACTCGATTTGTCTTGGGGAAAAATCAAATAATATTTTCCTAAAACTTTGATTGATAGCTTCAGTTGTTTAAAATTAAAATTCAGCTTTTTTTCAACTTATCCGATACCAATGTTTCGTTAAACATAAACATAGTTTGCCACTATAAAGTGCACGATATCTTAATTTGTCCGCCTCAAATATATAATGAACCGTTACAGTGCTTTTTTTTCTTGTAGATTAATCCAAAGAAGTTGTTGTCGTCAGATCTCTCCAGATTAACGAGACTTGCATGTAGCCAGATCGGAAGATCTGTGCGCAATGGAATTAGGTTCTTTATGAAACGTAGTTTTGTCTAAAGTTATATCGGTACTGCATTAAAGATTCTAGCCATGCTGTTTTGATTCTAAGATTTCGATACTTGATGAAGTATTGTGCAATTATTTGAACAGGTTTTGACTGATTTTCTATAATCTTTTTTTTATTTAATTGTCTTCACCATTGAGAAAACGTTATTTTTTACAAACCCTTTTCTATCCTTCAACATAAAGTTCAGTGTTCCTAAAAAAAATTGAGGATCACAGTGAACAACATTAATTACGATTAAGAATTTTTTTCCTCCTGACGCAAGCAGTGAATATTTAAGTGTCACAGAATATTTTTGACGTAGACTTCACCGTTGAATTAGAGTAAAACATAAAACACATAAATGTGTTTGTGGATGCTGGGGTCTGAGAAATTAAAAGAAAAATCTATGACATTTAACGATAAATAATGCAATAAAACATTTTAGATCTATATATGTAAAAATTTAGAGAGAGAGTATATCTGCAAAAGGAATATAAAGACTAAAGGAAAATGTATCTTAGCCGACGCGTTTTGTTCGCTGAGGAACTTTATCGAGGTAAATGCAAGTATTTATATATAAGAGCAAAAAATGTTATTGGCTTTTCAAAATTTTGTGGTATAAGAGTTTGTTATATATATATATATATATATATATATATATACACACGTTCATAGTTCACTGCTACTATCAAGCAGGGAATTTTTCTCCTGATGATGGTCATGCTAATCATATAGTAATTCGTCGAGCTTAGAATAATCCTCAACAGAATACAGAAAGCACTGGACGGCTGTTTCGCCCTATCTGAGATTCATCAGCAGTGCGCATCCACTACGGAGAATCGAAACCGGACCGTTTCGATATACCATGAACGTCATACTAATTGTACACAGGCAGCGTTGACGAAAAAAGACACAAAATGTCTATATAGCGTCGTTACTTACTCGAGTATTCGGATAACCTCGGAACAGTGACCCAAGAGCCACGACTGATTTTTGACTCTCAGCCGTTCCATCGCAGTGTATTAGCTGGGTCTAGAAAGGGTATACAAGTGATTATTTTGGGGGTTTATGCTAATCATGTAGTAATTCGTTGAGCCTATGATAATCATCAGCGGAATGCAGAAAGCACTGGACGCTGTTTGTTCCTATATATATATATATATATATATATATATATATATATATATATATATATATTCATGACGTTTCATTAAATAATATAGACAAGTGTTGTCTATTTTATGTAAAATTTTTTTCGTAACGTCTGATAAGTTTAATAACATTATCGTTGAACGAAGAAAAGAAATTCACAATATTGATCCATATTTTTTTTTAATACAATCTAAACTTTTCGGCTTTTTAAGCCATTATCAAAGATGTCAATTGTGACGTCGCCCCCCCTGGTCGCAGCGTCGACTCTGTCGTTCGATTTCGTTCGCGGCTCCAATTGTGACGTGACGTGATGTAGCCGCCCAAGGGTCGATCCTTGTCACGGACAGCACCAGTTGTGACGTTTTTGCCGCGGCGTCAGCTGTTCGCTCCTCGCTGTTCCAAGTGTGACGCTCTAACCCTTTGGTTAGATGATTACCAACCTCGCCGTTCCCAACTCGCTTCCAACACCTGGTTACTAGGGTAACTGTACTGATCTCCGGTCTGCCTACCCACGTTGTGATCAGATCTTAGACAGACGGGATCAAACAGGGATTGGGGCCGTATGCAAGTTGAGTTCGACGGGGTGGCAAACACAAGTAAAAAAGAAAAAAAACTCACGAGGCCAAAAAATTACTGATAAAAAAGGTAACAACCTTTTATATCTAATGTTCGTTACATAAAAATTATTCTTACTTCCCGACCCGTTTTGTGGACTGTGGCACCAAGCTTCTACCATACAATTTAAAGACTTGAGTTGCCTACTCTCTAGAAATTTGTATGTCGGGTGTGGTTTGGTTTCGACACTGGGCGCTAATCTCTACCAGTCGTTCACGGCTGATTCTTCTCTTCGGCTTGATTTGGACGAGCTTATTCACTTCGGCTTGAGTTGGACGAATTTCTTCACTTCGATTTGGGTTGGACGAATCTCTGTTCTTAGGCTTGGTTTGATTTCAACTTCTTCTATGCGCAACTGCAAGTAACTTCTTCTTCGTCCGCCCTGCAACTCTTCTCGCCAAGGTCCGAACTCTTCTCTCTGCCGTCTGAGGTGAACTGAGCTCTCTGTCGTCCGGGGCTGAACTGATTTCTGTCGGTTGGGGTTCTGCTTTTATTGACGCCGTAACAAACTGGGGTGGGTCTGTCGGCGCTAGGGTTTTCTTGATAATTCCAAAAGTCGCACTATTTCTGATTTCCCATTATCGCTCTTACTCTCACCCCTACTTCCTCACAGTGCCTCTGGGGGTAGGCGCACACCCACCTCTCCCGGTCTCTCGTATGTCAGGTGACCGTTTTCGACCAATGGGTCCTGGTCGAGCGTCCTTTCTCCTCTTTCTCGCATATCACGTGACCGCTCTCGGCTAATGAGATTCTGGTTGGGCGTCTCCGTCCTTCCTTCATGACGTCTCCAATCGGGCGTGGCCTATCCAGGGCTCTGTTCTGGGAAGAACACCTTGCTAAAAAAAACAAAATCCAATTTGGCCTTTTTCGCACGCACGAAAATGACAATCTCGGCCTTTAAAACATTTTTTTGGATTTTGTCAAAACAGCCCGCCGCTAATTAGATGTGACTTCAGGAAGAATTTTTCTCGTCTTGCTGGCGCTTTCTGTGAGCCAAAATAATTGTTTTCATTCCTTTATTTTCGCTCAGGCCTGATAGCCAAAATCTTAATTATCTGAATTGAAAATATCTTCACTTTATCATCGTGGGGTTCTAATCTTCAACTCTAGAGCTGGTCAAACTGTATACAATTCCAGCGGTCACCTTCTCCCAAAAAAGACACCCTTTTGATTAATATTTTTTTTTCCATTGTTCTAAAAAAATCCCATTTCTCCAACTTGATAATGAACTTCCACATTCCGCGGACAAAAAGTAGGCCAGGTGTTTTGACCGATTTTATTAATCGTCCGTCTTGATGTCTTTTCACTTGTACCATGTCTGTTCCCTTTCTTTCTTTTTTTTATTATCTCTAAACTTATTCTTTCAAATAACAATTTCTATTGTTCGTGAAATTCAGTCAGGCGCGTTGGCCTAGATATCTCTTGACACCTGTTTTCGCTTATGACCGTTTTTTGCATTATCCATCTCTCCTCTCTTTTTTTTCTTTTTTTTTTTTTTTTTTTTCCTTCTTCCCTTAGGATCGCCTAAATACAATTAGAGAATTATTCTCAAAACTCAATTATTCTTCGTCTAAATAACTAACAACTGGTTAATAAACCGAATAAAAATTAAATCATATTTCTATGAATATTTCTTTTTAGTTTTTCTAATAATGCAGGGTGCCACACAATTACAAAATATTAAACAATATACGGACACGACAGTGATGATAGTCTGTCATTGTTTACATAGATGATTTTTAAGCAACGATAAACACGCGCATATCAGAAGCTAGAAGCGAAAATCGCACCGCATCTCATGACGTCACATATGACCACACGAGAGTGAATTGAAGAAGTATGGGAAGCCGTTGGTATAAACCAATGGATTCTGTTACCAATTATAGACATTTAAGAATATTTGTAGAGATGCCATAATTGATTTTGTTTAGGTTGGGTTTCAACTGTTTGATGTATAATGCTTAAAAGATTTTAGGTTTTGTCTATTGTTTTCATGTCGAAGTATAATTGTGTTTTCGACAAGTATTTTACGGAATTGTGAGTGCGGGCAGGCATGTTGTTTTAAATGCCTAAAAATGTTAGTTTTTATTTAAATGTAGAGTCAAGCGTCGTGAAAGCGAGTTTGTGGTGTGACCAACATTAATATTATTTAATTCGTTTGAGATACACTCTCCCAAAGAGCACTTGATTTTATATATATATATGTATGTATTCAGGTGCATTTTGATTTCAGATGTATATATGTATTTCGATTAAACATACATCGAGATAGTCTGACAACAAAAAGCTGTAATTTTATTTATAAATAATTTTTGTATAGCGCTTTAATGTGATTTATTTTTCAAATCAAAATGCAGGAAATTTTTTATTTCATAAACAATGCGACACAATTTATATTTAACGTTAGCACTGAAATATAGAATGGTTTACATTTTTTAGTAAATAAATATAAATATATATATTAATTACAAAATAACTCAAAAGATTATGTTTCATCGTATTTGATAAATCTTCATTTTTTTTCAAACAGGAGGTTACATATTTTTTTCTACGGTCGATGAAGAATATTTTGTCTGCTATTTTACCCATAAATGAAGATAAGGGTTTAAATTA
The DNA here is from genome assembly GCA_903632075.3 of Acanthosepion pharaonis. Taxonomy (NCBI): domain Eukaryota; kingdom Metazoa; phylum Mollusca; class Cephalopoda; order Sepiida; family Sepiidae; genus Acanthosepion; species Acanthosepion pharaonis. The sequence goes on from CAHIKZ030001321.1 coordinate 541,231, forward strand.
TATATTTAAAAAGTTATTAGCGAATATAAGCAATGAATTCGAATGGAATTCGATTCTTGTAATGTATTCAACTGGAATTCGAACTTGGCTCTCCGATTCCGCAAGCCAAGCTGCTATCCATTATTCCACCGTTCCTCCTACTAATAAATAATATAACCAAATAGTTGATGTTCAAAGACCCACTTCTGAAACTATACGTAGAGATGTAAAACGCAAATCTAACATTATTGTAACTATAATATTTAGCAATGATAAATTGCAAGTTACGTATTACGAACAAAATTATACAAATATATGTAAAAAAAATAAGTTTGAAAAATTAAAAGAATATTCGGTAAGAAAAGTTGACTCTACTTGAATTGAATGGTCCGTTTGTAAAAAATAAACGTATTTTCAGGGAAGAGACTTTGTCGATTAGCATACATGAGGCATTATTCAAACCATGGAATTTGCCAGAATTGCAAAATATTCCGTTCAAACAAATCCTTTTAATGTGGCTGTTTTTTATAATATAAATGCAGTGTGAAATCCACAACTGACTTTATAAAATTTTATCAGTATTTTGTGTTTTCACAATATTCACAAAAATCAAGTTTGAAACTGTATTACGTAACTGTGAAATGCGTACCACTGTGATGGCGCTTTTTCACGTCATAATGATACACCATTCTCAATGACGTAAGCAAACATTGAAATTTGTAAATAAAAAAAAGGTATAGATAGCAATTTATGACGCCATATATCAATTTAAAGATACATTATAAACACAACACTTTAAAAATCAATAGTATTCGATTCTGGCAATTGATGACTCTTGACGAATGACTTATATATGCTAATCGTCAAAAGATGTCAACAAATAATCTTCCTTATTTGTCTACGATATGGCGACAAAACTTAAGTAAAAAATGTATGCGAAAATCAGAAGATAGATTCTAACCGTAGATTTTTGCAAGCTCAGCATACGATAAATGACTTTCGTAACATTCACTTTTTTATTTATAGAAGATACTTATGGTATCTTTTCCTCAAATTCGCTTACTTTTTTGTATTTTGTTTGTATTCCTTATTCAGTCTTAGAAAATGTTCCTTTCCAGAACTTATTGGACATAACTGAAATGTCGAAAAACGAGAAGTTAAAGTAAAAGTTGATATCGTAGAATGTTTTGGATGCCTTGGTTTAAAGAAATAAATTATAGAAAAAATCGTATATGATTGAATGAAAAAAAAAAAAATCGAGGAATCTTTTAAAGTCCAAAAAATTAGTTGGAAGCTTTTTATAAAGGCTATTTGATTTCCTTCCTGGGTGGAAATGAATTCTGTCCAGACTTAATATAGTTTTGATGGAATCCCAGACCGTGTTTCCGCTTCCGTTTCATGATTCCAGTGCAGATAATCAAAAACATGTAGATTGACCAGGAAACTGAAAGGAAAATTTCACCCCAATATTTAAACGTTTGTCATGTGTAAGTTAAAGAAATCGTAAAGTTTTGATTTTTGATAATTTGAATCAGATTCCGACTTTATTATCTTCGGTTTTTTAAATATAAAAAAAATTTATATTCCGAACCACGTTATATCTTATTACTTTAAGATAGTTTCTATAATAGTTCTTATTGTTGTTTTTGTTTTTGTTTTTTTTCCTTGACATGGTTTCATTTGCTCTTTTTTCTTCCTTTTTTTTTTCAATGCCTATTATTATATATATATATATATATATATATATATATATATATATTGAATTTGTGTATAAAATAATTAAAAAGAAACGGTTTTTTAAATTCTGCAATAAAAATTTCATAGGAATCTTCATTTAGCATGAATTTTCAAATTCGTTTACCATTCTAAGCTTTTATACCTTTACACATTATTCCATAGTCCTTATTAAACCAAAGTACTGTCTATTATAGTAATAGTATGCCGTTTACCTTACAATTTGATATTACTTTTTCTTATAGTAATAATCAGTAAATAAACTATCATACATATTTAAGAACTATTCTATTTAATAAGATTTTTTTCGATTAACTATATGTTTTTATTGATGTTTAGCTAGTATTATTAACATCTTATATGGATCTACAGGTGTTAGTTTTATTAATATCTTACACTGATTAGTGAGTATTATTACCATCTTATATGGATGCTCTTTATTTGAAGGTCCATATTAATTTGCAAACGTAGTTATGTATTTTTTATCTGTTCTTTTCAAACGATTAATTTAAATACCAAAAAAATTTAAATTTCACATCGTATTTATCAACTACCTTTTATTTAAAAATATGGAAATATATATGTTATGGTTATATATTATATATAAATATATATATATATATTTATATATATATATACTCCAAAATTTGAACGCCAGACTTTTATACATCTTACGATATAATGTAACCACTTGTACTGGGAGGGACCCAAAAGTAACCGGTATCGTTTTCTGTGTGACGAGCCCGTAGTAGTTCAGGCTTCCACCGCTAGATGTCAAATCTCAGGCATTACAATGATTTTATTGGGTGTCATCGATAGATGACATAAAAAATTCGTGAATCCACATTTGCATGGAATTTTTACGCATTTTCAGAACTATTTTTACAATGTCTGAAAAGATGCCTGTCGTAAATTGAGAGAAAAGTTGGAAGTTGATCCAGACCTTTTTACGAAGATCATCATTGGTGAATGGCTATGACCCGGAAATGACGCAGCAATTGAGTCAGCGGAGATAAAAGTCGAATGACCCCAAAAAGCTCGTCAAGTGAAGTCCAATGTCAAGACGATGCTGATTTTTTTTCTTTTATGTGAAAGGAATTCAGTCTTTCTACTTAGAGGTCTTGAAACGTTTCCAAGACAAGTTGAGACGAAAAAAACCCTGACATGGAACCAAAGTGGAGGTGGTGGTTGCATCACGACTATGCGCCAGCGCACACCACCTGATGAGACAGTTTCTGACCAAGAATGATTGAATGAAGAATTTCAAATTTTTTTTTAAAAAGATACGGGTTCAGGGTTAGAAGAAAACGACGGAATCATTAAAAGCATAAATTTCAAAAGACTGCTTTTGAACATTTGGGAAACACATTTTGGACGTTGCATATTTTGTTGAGAATACTTTGAAGGTGATAGAATATATTAAACCTGCAACAATAAATGAATAAAATTATATGACTACAATTTTACTTTATTTATATGTCCCTCGTGAATTTCCATGAGAACATTGTATAGAATTTAGATGCACACAACTTATTTATATAATATATTATCACGAAATATAATACATTAATTGGTAAATGACGGTAAAGCGCACAAACCTATTTTTCTTCTGTTTATTTTCTCAAAAAAGAGATTTATCCTGACTTTTATTTTTGAATTTTCGTTCAGGAGTAGATTAACGTCGTCCGAAGAGTCGCATTTGTAATGTCGAAACTTTATTGCAATTGTGTAACGATTTTTATCAAGTTTTAATATCCTAAAATAAATATGTAGCTCTACAATGTATTGAGATCTCTTTTAAATTAAATTTTAACTACAGAGGAATTATACTCCATTTTTCTCATTCAGTGTATATATATATATATATATATATATATATATATATATATATCTGTGTAATATATTACATTTCATTGAATAAACAGACATGAAACAAACTATTTCTTATTGAAAGTTAATATATAAACCTTGAAAATGGACTAAATCAAATGAAACGAGCGCGAATAAAAAGAACTCTAGGGCAGTTTTTTCATCTAATTTATCATCTGAATAGAAAAGACTGTTATTTCTCTTTAGAAACTGTATAAAAAAAAAAAAAACCAAAGGACCTTATCTGCCATATTCAATGAATCTTATATATATGAAAGAATATATATGCCTAAAAGATTGTATGTATATATATCTCTATCTATAAAAGGCAGGATGTGTGTGTGTAATGAATGCACGGCCGCAATTTTCGACGGATTTACACCAAAATTTACATGCTGTTGCAGTTAGTGGGAAGGCCAAGAGCGATTTTGCATTTCCCAACTCCCATCGATAGTGGAAATAATCGGTTTTTAATGCTTCTACGGCAGTTTTCATGTAGTTTGCAGCCATTTTCTACTGGCCAGCGTGAGAGCCTATAACTGGCTGCCACGAATAGGCAGGAAGATTCTATTGGCCAGCGTGAGAGCCAGCACCTGAGTGACACGAATGTTAACTAGCATGTTAGCATGCAAAAAAATCGATAGATGCATTCTTCACAAGTGGGAAAAATTTAACTCTGCATGGCACTTTGCTCCAATTGGCTCATTCGCTTGCTTAAACTCAACGTTGATTCTCATTCCGCAGAACTGGGTTGGGTTAAAAAAAGTATTTGTTGTTAACATTCTTTTTTCATTCGGTTTTTCCAGTTACGAGTCCTTTTTTAAAGCTGATCGTTTTGTGTTCATTTTGTTTTAGTTTTTTTTCGTAACAGATTTAATGTTTAGTATAGAGCTTAGAAAAATTTGCAGTGTGAAATAGGCAAGAAGTAAGGCATGTAGCAACATCATCACAGCAAAGGGCACTCCTTTAATGGTAAGGAACAGCCAACAAATTTAAATCAAGTGAGCGATTGCTGTATGAGTCGTACGATTTTTGAATCAAGCACGGGCAACGCCGGGCCATGTTGCTAGTATACACACACACACACATATATATATGCCTTACCGATCGGCCACAAAGAAGCGTTCGGTAGACAAGGTCGAATTTACTGCTTATAAACTTCAATCTTCCATGAATCTCGTACATTCATAACTGCTCTGGCGTATCAAATGTAAACAAATGACGTCATATATTAAGAAATGGACAAAGTCCGACAATTTATTTATCGATCGGTAAGGCACGTCAGCGTAAATGACGGTTCCGTATAGGATCGGTTCGAATCCTGTCAAAGAACGAATATTTTCTATGAAAATTTCTCGGACATTCAGGCCGGTAAATGTTATTTAATACTGTTTATTATAAACAGAGCATTTACTTAAATACTTGTATCTATAAAAAAGAACGTTAAACATAAAAATGTCTTTAATAAATAAATTGTCGGACTTTGTCCATTTCTTAATATATATATATATATATATATATATATATTGTGTGTGTTCTGTGTAAATGTCTCTTAATCCCTGTACTGTCAACCATTTACACTAGGTCGGAAAGTAGCTTGTGCTCTGCTTTCTTTTGTTCACATTCAACATGTCCTATGTCAATTTTTACGAACCTTCTTTCCCAAACAAATTTCAAGAAAAATGTCTATTTCTGATGATACTTTTAAGTGTCTTTTTTTTATTTCCAGTTAGACTTAAACGTCGTCGCTACCGATGTTTTCAGTCCATGACATTCGCAGTATCCTTTATTGAACTACATTTCTGTTGCTTCAAATTCATTTGTGAGTAGATTATCTAAACATTCCGAAAGTATAAATATTTACATAAAAAATAATTAATTACAAAGGTATTTTGTTTTCTGTCCTTTTGAAAGAAAGGAAAATATCGTGAAAAATAACAGCGAATTTCCAGAAAAGCTGCATAGTTGTTTTATGGTAAATGTGTAGCATCTTTAACACACCTTCTGTCACTGTTCAGCCGCATAGATTTACTTAACGTTATAACGATTCTTTTAATGGTTTCTAATCTGAAAGTTCTTAAATTATTTAAAACCCAATACGATTCCCAGCCTTGTCAAATATATTGCTGATTGATGTTATCAGTCAAAATAAAAACAGAAAGATAATATCTAAATTGGAAAAGTAAAGTAAGTGAAGAACTCATTTCTGCCAAAAGACATATTATCTATTGCTCTTCAAGAGTAAATTAATCGACATCTGCCGTTCGCCAGGAAAATTAATCAAAGTTTGCAATGTTTATTTGAACCGTCAATCAAATTGTTAATCTTTACTGTGAGGATTAGAACGACTAATTGCTCAGTTTTCTTTTTAATGAAACAAGGGCACAACAGTATTAGTGACGACCACATACACCGGATAGTGTGCCCCCCCCTCAATTTTAGTCAAAGATTTATCCTTTTCTTGTTTTCAAATCAGATTAAGCACAAAACATTTGAACACATTATCAGTATAAGGGAACAAACCACAATTAGACATTCATTAAGCTTTCTCCACACTAGGACATTAATCAGTATGGAAAATAATGATTTTTTTTATCGTTTTAAAATGAGGATGACCTCTGTTCTTAATATAAATACTGTTTTATATTTTGGCTTCTTAAAGCGATTTCTGTATGTTATTAAAGTTTCAGTGAGTTATGTGCCATGCTTCATATATGCTTTGGTGAT
>CAHIKZ030001322.1:0-40000 GCA_903632075.3 Acanthosepion pharaonis
TAACTGCGTGTCGATTGAAAGAAAACATTAAGTGAATTTTTGGTCGCGCAGAATATGTAAGGTTTGTAAACGTAATACAGTTTTGACACTTGTGTTTCGCAATGGTGCCGGCAAAATTTAAATGAAATAATAAACACACAACACTTGAAAAAATCAACAGTATGGCCCATAAATATTGAAGTTTAGGAAACATTTATGTTAAAGACTTCTTTTATATACCATAAACCGTCAGGACGTGACCAATCTTGTCTCTCAATAGGTCCCTGTCCATTGTAACTCCAAGCAATAGTTTTACCCTTGCCATCACTCCAAATCCCTGCTCTACCATCCATTTACATGAATTCATTATGCAGGTTATTCACTGCTTCTTTCTGCTCGTCTTGTATTCAGGTCCTCTGAGTGTTAAATTTGTGATACTATTTATTGTTACCGTGGTAAAATAAAACCTAAGAATGTTTTCTTATCAATAGAAATTTTTAAGTGCTGGGAGACATTGAAACGAGAAGGGTAAATACCAAAAACTCGTCGAAAGAACTGAGGATTTAATTCATACATAAACGACTTGAATTGTATGTCGAGCAGTTTGAACAATGGGAAAGTGACACAGACTTAAGGGGCAATGTTGATTGACACACAGCTGCAAATGCAAGATGTAAGGCCAAAACTTCATTTTTCGTGATTCCCCTAGTTGAAAGTTGAGTTGAAATACCAGGATAAGTTTGATAAGCCCTGTTTGGACCAGGGAAACATGAAGATACCTGCGACGATTCGATCTTAGCCTCCTTATGATCTAATGTAAATGACAACGTGGAATAAGGCAGGTCTGAGATCGAAGCGATCTTCATCGATCAGCCGCGGTGTTGAAAGTCTTTGGCGACTGGAGAGATTGTGTACGATTACAAATTCTTCAAACCCTCTTTCTTCATTATTTCTGAGAAATGGAATTCATTATAATATATGTATAATTTTTATTCTCATTTTCCTTAAATCTTAAAATAATGTAAACAACTTCATTGTCAATCCACTTATTTCAGTGTAGAATAACAATTGCATAACAAATATAGTTCCAGTTCAAATTTCATCTAATAACGAGATATCTGGCTACGAATTCAGAGGTCTACACTCAATGTATTTATATATCTTTGGAAAACTATGGACTGAATTGATATCTGATGTTCTATGTGATATCGACGCTAAAATCTTTTTTATAGATTCGAAAAAAATTTGAGTTGGTCTGTTATCATAGTTGTTCTGGGATCCAAATGGGTGTTTGTTTGCAATCAGTGGTTTCGAAAGTGGTTCCTCAATCCAAGTAATGAACACGCAGAGCCTGGAGGTATGGTGATACTAGAAGGTGGTGGTTGTAATCAATGAAAAAGATGCACAGGAGCGTTGTTCTCGTTGAATAATGAGTAATTTTTGTGACGCTGGGATTCTTTATAAATATGAAGTGCAGTTGTCCATCTAATATGCAGTTTAGATGGGCGATGCCACTCCAATGCGATCAGACGGCAGCACATTTCTTTGGGCTGATCCTCCACGGGCGGATGTTAGAGAAATTGTGTCACTTTGTACCGTTTGTTGTTGAATTTTGCCACATAAAACCTCTCCATACTACAGGTTGTTTTTCTTTCTTACTATTTTTCAGTTAATAAAACATCCAAGAGCAACTCAGTATATAGATTTACTGAATGGGTTGACTTAAGATTATTGGGATATGTAGCGTAGATAACAGGTAATGGTACACACGAAGAGGTTAAGATTTTTGGATCTAGGCGCCATCATTTCGGACATATGACATATGAAGCAGGGGCCCTTCAGAAGAATCAGTTCAAATGGAACTTCTTAGAAATGGAACACGAATAGAAGGTGGAGGATTCGACTCTGTGTCATGGCAGATCTTATCTCTAATGGTCTTGATTTTGTTTGGTTTAGTTTTTTTTACGGCATATCAATCCAATGGGTTATTTAATGTCGGCAATTGTTATTGCTGGTAATAGATTTTCCTTCAAAAAATCTATTTCTGGTAATATGTCTTTCTTCAAAAATCTAGTTCTGGTAATATTTTTTCTTCAAAAATGTATCGCTGCTAATATGTTTGCAAAAATGTATAGCTGAAAATAATTTTCTTTTTCAAAAATGCATAGCTAGTAATATTCTTTTCAAAAATTTATAGCTGGTAATATTTTTTTTCAAATATGTATTGCTGGTAATAATTTTTGGTATGAAAATCTATTTTTACAATATCATAGTGTTTCGACACCAGTTTGATCAGAGGCCTTGCTGTCGGACGTAGTTTATCGTCTTACCCAGGATTCGGATATAGTTTATCGTCATACCAAGGACAGTTTAGTAGAACTATGGAATTAAGTCATCAGATCATTTTGCAATGAAAAAGCAACAGGTTAATATAAGGGTTGCTAAGTTTCGTCTGAAGGAAAGTTTAGCAGTGTAGAAAATAATTACTTGCAAGGCTTCGTAAATGATTTTGAAATCTTTCAAGACTAAATAGTAAGGATTGGTCTGAATATACTTATATATGGCAAAACTACTGCATTGTCGGTCTTATCTGTGAAGGTGAGAATGTTGACCTATATATATATCGACCAACCAGCCAAAATATCAGTATACCTTAGATTTTGATATCTCCAATTCATAGCTCGCATATTAGATATGTTCTGTTGTCGACAACCATTGTCTTCCTTATATCTGATAGTCATGTCTACAAGCTTTCGCTTAATATGTTGTTGCCAAAAGGAATTTAAATTGACCCCAGTAAAAGAACAATATCTAAGTATTTCCTTTAATACAAGCAGTAAATAGTGATTGTTGTGCTATTGAAAAAATATATTAACAATCATCTTGCAGATTCACTTTTTTATTTTTTTATACACGGTGTTCCTTCATTACATTGGCGATCACGGCTCTCCACAATTTCCTTTATTCGTAGCTCTTAATAAATTTTGTCTTTTTGCTATCTCTTCTAATCTTTGTTCGGGAAGCGAAAGCTTGTAGTCATGACTATCAGATATAAGGAAGACAATGGTTGTCGACAACAGAACATATCTAATATGCGAGCTAGGAGAGATATCAAAATCTAATGATATTTGGCTGGGATATATATATATATATATAATCTTCTAAGTGATATTTTATATATATATCCCAAGCAAGGCAAGGGGAAGCCACTAGGATGCAAGGGGTTACAGAAAATTTAGAGCAAGATCGGATAGGAGTGATAGAAGAAAGTATGAGGGTATTGGATAGATCAAGGCAACTGGAGATGTCGATTGACATTACACTTGAATAGCTGGAGATTATAGCTCACAGGGAAACTGGAATAGGAAGGAGTTCCACGGGCGAGAGGTGCGAGACATGAAGCTATTAGGAGTAGAAGAGACGGCTACATTTACGAGTTTCGACAGTGAAGGGGTGAAAGCGGGATGCCAGCCTCGTAAGGCGCTGGAACTCATGACGTCTGGGAACCAGCGAATGCAGCTCCTCGGAGCAATTTCCATGAAAATATTTGTAGAACAGACAGAGGGGGGCGACGGCGCGTCTGTGAGAAAGTGACTGTAGACGAGACGCCAGGGCAGGGCCAACCACATTGCATATCCGCCTCTGGGGCCTATCATAAAGCCCGAGGCAAACAGAAGGGGCACCAGACCATATATGGCAGCAATACTCCATGCAAGGGCGAATTGTGGATTTGTAGATCTGGAGGATCGACTCTGGGGAGAAAAACTTCCTAGCGCGGCTCAGGGAGCCAACTTTCCTTGCAGTGGACGAGGCAATTGACTCAATGTATTTATTCCATCTATATATAAAATCAGAACGAGGCTGTTGAGTTTTCAGGGACACAATGTAGAAAGAAGTTCTGGAAAATTTGGGCAAAGGTCATACTCAAGAGAAAGGTTGTTAAAAGATACATGGCTAGGTAGTCGTGAAGAACTATCATGGTCTACATTCTGAAATGACGAAGTACACGGATGAAGAAGTAAATTATATATATCCAGGTAGTGTTACAAATGTCAACGGGTAATGTGGAATCGGTGTACGTAGATCAAATTTCGAGCATGTTAGTTGCGTTCACAACCTCATTATTGCTTAAAAACAAGACATGGATATCACTTCAACTCGTGGCTTGGGGGTTAAACAGCATTGTAGATTGCGCTATATAACCTTGATTTGTAAGCAACCTAAGAGAAAGAAAACGGGGAATTCTAAACCATGGTGAAATTTAAAAGAAAACATACCATTATCATTTCGAATAATGCACGGTAAGAATGAAACCCACGTAGAATCGTGACCGCTAACGTCCGAAAGATGCACGAACATCTGAGCAACCATAAAGTTTTAGAAAAAATGAGAAAAAAAAAGGAAATATAATTAATACCAGAAAAAAGACTTGGCATTTCTAGGGCAGATTATTATAAAAAGAGGGTTTGGCAAATGTGTTACTCACAGGACAAATTGAAGGCAAGAGAGACAGAGGAAAAATAGATTGCGGAAGAAGGTTTAGGCGAAATAACAAAGGCAAAATATATTAAAAGCTAAAGTGACAGGAATTAGTGGAGATCCATGATCGCTTACGTTCTGAGGGGGACACACCGTATAAACAAAGGATAGAGATTCCAACGCACTGCGAATACACAACCACATAGACTCATTAGCCATAACCTATGTGAGGCTACTTTTCCAAGCCTCCATTGTTAGCCACATTTGTATATCGTATATACATTCAACCAAAGTTTAAGAAACATTGTCAGCAAATTTAATTTTTTTGTTGTCAGTCGATTTGAAAAGAAACCTCTTCCATTTCTCCCTATATTTTTCTAAACAAATGAGGATCCATATTTTTCTTACTTGAATTTTTCTTATAAAAGTCTACTTGCAATTTATGGAGGTGTTATACGCACTTGAAGCGTTTTTTTTTTTATGTACCATTTCTTCCGCAAATAAATGATGCGAGAGTCACTCAAACTAGAGGTTAACTGATAAGTTGCTAAAGTTGAGTGACTTGTGTGATAAGAATAAGAGTTGGAACCGTTATACCCCGGCCATTACTGATCAAGGTTATCTTGAAACTGTGAGAAATACATGAAAATAGGAGCAAACATGGATATTTAGGAACATTTTAAATCGTTTATAAAAACGTCGGCTAATATCGAACTTTGTCAAATTTTTATATTTTAAATAAGGGCACTAAAGAAGATAAAATAAATGTTGTATATAAATAAATATATTTATATTATATATATATATATATATATATATATATATATATATATATATATAATATATAATTGGTATATATACAAATGAATTCAAAAACCAAATATTAAAAATTATTAAAATTAAATAAATCAATACAAAAGTAAAGCAGATATAATTATATTTTAGCAAAAAAATTATAATAAATTGCTTTTATGAAATCATTTTAAAATATAGCCATTTTTTTTTAGCCATGATATCTTATCATGGAATTTTGATAATACAATCTGAGGGGAATAAAAACAAAAATGGTTTTTGTAGAAATTTTATAACATATTTATTATATTTTATAAAAAATTTTATATATATATAATTATATATATATATATATATATATATATATATATATATATATATATTTATGTTATGAAATTAAAAATCAAACAAATATTTTAATATATTTAAAATAGAAAAGCTATTTTATTTTTTATTTTTTTAAATATAACACTTAATCAAATAAGTTGTATCCATAAAAATAACATATAATCAGAAAATATATATATTATATATATATATATATATATATATATATATATATATATATATATTTATAAAAAAAACATATATTGGTAGTATTAAGAATTTTTTTTACAACTAGATGGTATCAATGATATCTTTCACCAATAATCATATTACAAAAATAATACACCTCTTTGTAAATATCTTTGGAATTTAAATTTAGTTGTTAAAAGGGGAAGTATTAAAGCTAGAACGTGTAGATCTTTAAATGAACCTTATTTCTTATGCATATAGGAAAAACCAGAAATTATCAGATTTACTGATAAATGTCCTTATTAAATCAAAGAAGGGTATTAACTGTAAATTGTAGACGTCTATTGCCAGAAATAGGGAAACAGGACTCTGCACCAGGCCACAGCATCAGGAGAACCCGGTCTTGACTGTCACACAATTTCTGCGACAACATCACTCCTTACACCTGGTCACCTTCCTCACCAGACTGCACCCACTTGCTTATTATGTGTGGGAAGCAGTTAAGCGAGAGATCAACAAAACTCTTTTCAAAACCAAAGATCAACTGAAGGCAAGGATTATGAGACCATTTACCAACTTACAAAAAGACATGATGCAGAAGAGTTGTAGAAGACCCCGAAGTCGTTTGGAGGCCGGGGTTGAAGCCTCTCTTCACTATCAATCAGTCTATATACCTACAGAAGAACTCAATCTGTTCGTATCTTTCTATACTAGTCGGTAGCTATCTTAGTTCCATGGAGCAGGAAGACAGTTCCCCAGGCGAGAAGTACGTGAAAAGAAACTGTTAGCAAAGTACTTACGCTTACATCTAGCCGATTCAAAGGTAAAATGATGAGAACTTATTGCCACTCAAGCGGAGAGTTCATCCAAACAATTACTTTATCCCAAATATTTGCAATCAGTTGTATTGTAATTCCACTAATTCTGCGCATAGGCAAATATTACTTCATTTTTATTATACCCAATGTATCTTTTGCATTTTTTATATAAAAATGAATGCGTAACAACAATAATAGGAAAATAATTTTTATAAGTTTCATAATAATATTTCTGATTTAACTGTGTATATAATTATTTAGCACTTTACAATATTGGGCGTTTCTGAGATGGATAGGTTTGTGTGTATAAAAGGACGATAAGAAATGACAAAAAAGGTGATGGCATTCTTCGATTTGTAATTTTGCATAAAGTTTTTGTATTTCTATTCAACAAAAGTTTGATTGTGACATTTAGCAAACTTAATTAATGACTTAAAGGCGTTCAGGAGAATTTGAAGAATTTTTTGGCATCTAAACAAAATTCTTACATTCTCTGTTGTATTTAATTAGTTATGATTTTATTAAATTTATAAATATTATTTGTTTTGGAGTTACACACACACACACACACACACACATACACATATATATATATATATATATATATATATATATATATATATATATATATATATATATATTTCTGTGACCATGATGTATGTAAGATGTAACTGTGGCTAAATTTCAGTTGGCATCCTTCTGGTTGCAGGCTTACGGCCATATCACTCCGAAACACCGCTTCTAGTCCGATTACAGAAGTTAAGCAACGTTGATCCTTGTCAGTAACTTGATGGATTAACGCTTAACAATAGCAGGCGCTGCATGTTTGGAAGTTTGGGTATTATAATGTATAACGAGTCAGAATTGGTTATCGAAGAGCCGGTTTCCAATTCCATCCGGGTTAGTTATATTCATTTACATGCAAAATCTTTTAGGATTTTTGGTTTTTTCCGTTAATGTCCCCGACTATGGTCTAAATAATAGGACTTATATCAGTAAATCATTATTATTCCCTTAAAAATAGTCCATCTTTAAACAAACTTCAAAAGCTTAATAAGCCGTATGAAACAACATAATTAATCATTTTGTGGTTTGCAAAGCCTTAAGTGTGAATCAGTAAAAACTGACAGAATTTGTAACGGTTAAAGAACATTATCTATAAAATATCTGTCAGTAACTGACAAAATCTGGCCTAACACTCTGAGAATGCATAGTTCTTGAGAATTAGTGAGGCGGTTGAATGTACTTGGACAACAAACAACTGAACAAACAGGAACTTCGGAGAAGATTCTTGAAAATTTAAATCCCGATATCTAACATTTTATTCGAAAATTAGAAGAATGCAATAATATATTAAATAGACAAAACTTGACGATTGAATTTCTTTGTTGGCATAAATGCACACATAATTAATTATATATATATATATATATATATATATATATATATATATATATATATTCGAAATAATATCCCATCGAATATATATATATATATATACGAGTCAAAAAATTCGACGTACCAAGCAGAACTCTCCTAGGAAACCGACAGCAAGACAACAGCACATGAGATTTGATTATAGTGGTGAAGGTTTCGTACAGGACCATCCACACTTTTGAATGGAATTCAGAAACCTGGTGAACTAGGTTCCCAAAACGACCCTCCGCAGGTTTTGAATTCAGAGTTGACCTTCTCCTAGACGAGTTGCCATCCAAGGCTATAGAACCCAGTCTGTACTGCTATTTACCCATAGCTGGAGGGAGAAGAAGAGGATTCACACCTTTCCCAAGGGTATTAGGACGTAAGTGGATGCAATGGATTCGACTGGTAATCGAAATCGGCCCTCCGATTCCACAATCCAAGCCGCTATCAATTATTCCCTCATATATATATGAGGGAATATATATATATATATATATATATATATATATATATATATATATATATATATATATATATATATATATATATATATATATATATATATATATATATATATATATATATATATATATATTAAATTAACTCAACCCGGCTTTTTTTTGTTTTTTTTTCCTCTCTCTCTGGAGTACTTTTATAAGAGGACGAAAAGATCAGCTTCCATTTTATTTTTTTATTGCCATTCTCCTTTTACATATATACGCAATCTGATTTTTTAGCGCACACACACACACACACCTACATATATGGTGGGTATGGAATTCTGAGAGTGATAGTATGCCTTTATGTAAGATCTAGACCAATATAATAAGATATAAGGCCAATAGAATCCGAAATCGAGAGAGGGCGAAAAGAATTTTAAATCGTCGGCATGCTTTCCATATCCAGAATCCTTAGAGATAAAAGGTTGAGCCAACGTGTGAGCATGCGTTTCCTGAAGTTCTTGTTCCTGCTACCTCAAAAAATCAATGCAATTACGGCTGTCATTCTTGGAAAATTAAACGCAAAAGAAGGTGTCGTTGTTGACTGTATAGGTGAGAAAATTGGCGCCACAAAACACAGGAAGGGGATAGTGATTTTCTAAGAATAGCTTAGATGTGGCACAAGACCGCAATTTAGGGGGCGCCCAGTGAGAATCGAACTCACAACTCAACCGTAATAGTTCTAGCGAGGCAAGCTTGCTAACCATTACACCACCTCGAGAACACGGAAGGGGATATATTAAGAGCCAGGACTAAAATAAATTTATTACTAAAAAAAACAAAATCCGTGTCAATAAGCTCCGAGTGAGTATAAAACAGAAAAAAAGCTACGCCTCACCTTACAAAAAACATTCATTAAACAAACGGTGGATGAATATCATTTAAATAGCTTTTATATATATATATATATATATATATATATATATATATATATATATATATATATATATATATATATATATATGAATTTTTTTTCAGAGTAAACCTATAGAAAAAATATAATATTTATAAATGTAAAGACAATAGGAAAACTCTAATATTGACGACGTTTTCGTTCAATGTGGACTTTCTAAAGTAAAAACGAAATGAATTCATTAAAACATTTTTTTGTTATTAATGGTTACTTTGTTTTAATAAATTCATTTCGTTTTTGCCTTGAAAAAGTCCACTTTAGACGAAACGCGTCGGCTAATATTACAGTTTTATTACGCCTATATATATATATATATATATATATATATATATATATATATATATAGAGAGAGAGAGAGATAGATAGATAGATAGATAGATAGATAGATAGATAGATAGATAGATAGATAAAGAGTATTCTAAACCAGGAACTATCTACCTAGTTTTTACCTAAGTTTTTCGGGGTAAGCTGAATATATATATATATATATATATATATATATATATATATATATATATATATATATATATATATATATATATATATATATATATATATATATATATATGTGTATATATGTGTGTGTGTGGTATACATTTGTCCTTTGTTGTTTATACAGCTAGTTTTATAATTGCAGAACATATAATTTTAAACCTGATTATTTCATTTACATTTGTAGTTTGATGTATTTAATTAATCACTTACAATATATCAACATAAAACGTATTCTCGCTACAGCAGAATTAACATTCATATAACAGAAAACTCTCCAAATTTCATGTTTTCATTTTTATATGGTTTGGTCAGCTTTCCACTTCCGTGCTAACTCATAATATCTCGGAAGAATTGTAAACAATGTGTAACAGTCACTTTTTCAAATATAATTTAACCCGGAGATAAGAATAGAAAATTTGGATTTCTACCTTTCCCAAAGGTATTTCCGCGTAAACTCAACGGTCACTCTAACTTTTGAATTGCCCATTTACCTATACTAAAATTCCACCATTGTATCTCCCACACATCTCCAAGCGATCACCAATTTAAGAACTGATCATGTTTCCACTTTGCTAACCTCTACATGTGTACATCTCCATAAGAACCATTTGTAGCCATACATTCAGTTAAACCTTGTCTGGCACAAGAACCAAATCTATAAGCAGTATTTGAAATCAATAATTCTTTAAATGGAAAATGTCTGCGCATCACTGAATGCTTCACCCGTCGTCAGGAGTCATAATTATTTATATATTATCTTAACTGAAACGTACAATGATAGGTATCCCATTAAAAAAAAATGAACTCACTACTATAGGTAAAATAAATAAATAAATAAATAAAAAACATTGCTCTACGGCTGATGCAGGTATCGAGAGCAGAGGGCATAAATACGCGTTTGTCAGTGGAGGTGAATTCCGTCTTTGTCGGCCAAGCCATATCAATTCTTAAAAACGAAGAACGAGAGGCAAGCTGTTCTTTACTGAATGTTAATAACGTCCGCCATGTCAGTTAGAATCAACTTCAAGCTCATCAAGGGACGAGTCTTGGACGTGTATTGATTCGAGGAAGAGAGAATAAACAGGTTAGAAGTTGTGCAGAAAGTTAGAGGAGAGAAAACATGGAGAAAGTCTAAACTGATTCGGAGGATGAGATGAGAGGGAAAGAATAAGGAAAACTTGAAGGGGGGTCCATTTTTATGAATAGCAGGAGCATAATATAGACTCTAGATAAAAGAACGGAAGAAAGAAAGAAAGAAAGAACGAATGAATGAATGATTGAATGAATGAAAGAGTGACGAGATGAAATCCGAAATAAAGGATGAAAAGAAATATAGAATGGAAGATAGCAAACAATATAGAAAGAATGAATGAAAGAAATAAAAAAAAACACACACACAGAATATCGAACATGAATGAAAGCAAAATAATCAAGAAAGGGAGAGGGATGAGTAACAATGAATACAAAGAAAGAAATTAAATAAATGATAAAGTTTTAAGTAAATTAGAAAGAAAACGAACAGAATAAAGAGTTCTCAAATGAATGAAATAATTACGATGGCTTCCCAATTCAAAAGTAATAAATATGGAAAGATCGAGATGCATAAATAGAGAGAAGCAGACACAGATAGATAGATAGATAGATAGATAGATAGATAGATAGATAGATAGATAGATAGATAGATTAAAAATTGCTAAAAAACTGGTATGGACAGAAAGAAATTAATAAATGGGGAAAGAAAGAAAGAAAGAAAGAAAGATAGATAGATAGATAGATAGATAGATAGATAGATAGATAGATAGATAGATAGATTAAAAATTTGCTATAAAAACTGGTATGGACAGAAAGAAATTAATAAAATGGGAAAGAAAGATAGATAGATAGATAGATAGATAGATAGATAGATAGATAGATAGATAGATAGATAGATAGATTAAAAATTTGCTATAAAACTGGTATGGACAGAAAGAAATTAATAAAATGGGAAAGAAAGAAAGAAAGAAAGAAAGATAGATAGATAGATAGATAGATAGATAGATAGATAGATAGATAGATAGATAGATAGATAGATAGATAGAAAAATGATAGAGAGATAGATAGGAACGATTGATAGGTAGCTAAAAATGAAACTGGGATAGAAATAAATTGATAAAATGGCATAGATAGATAGATAGATAGATAGATAGATAGATAGATAGATAATGAGCATCATATGATAGATAGATAGATAGATAGATAGATAGATAGATAGATAGATAGATAGATAGATAGATAGATATGAACAGACTTTGATATAAACCGACATAGATAGATAGATAGATAGATAGATAGATAGATAGATAGATAGATCACGAAAATACACATACATTAGATAAGAGTGAGATAGAAAAAATGATGATTTTGATATATGTGGAAATATTGAGATCGATCGACACACACACACACACACACACACACACACACACACATATATATATATATATATATATAAGTAGATAGATAAATAGATAGAAAAGATCACGAAATAGATAAATATGGAATCAGAGTAAGACAAAGAATGATTTAGATATATTTCGAAATATTGAGATCAATCGATATATATATATATGTATATATGTTTATATATACATATATATATATATATATATATATATATATAGATAGATAGATAGATAGATAGATAGATAGATAGATAGATAGATAGATGTAAAGTATTGAGATAGATAAAGATTAAAACATGTTAGAAAATATTAATGTAGGAATAATCAATACAAGATATATATGTGAAAAAGGTCGTGATAGATAATTAGTTGTTTAATGGCATATCAACATCTGTAGCTAGATAACACCCTGAAATAGGAAGATATATTTGAACAGACCGTTGTAAATATTATAGATATGCAATGAGAGACAAGCATCTATCAAGATATTATTTCTTTTTTCCTAAGCGTAGCTTTTATGTGGGTTATCGCCAAAGGTATGAGGCATCAAATGTGGATCGACCTCAGTAATCAGTCGTAAATGCTCTTGCGAGACAAGATTGCTAGCAGTTGCAGCACATTGAGATGCCCAAGATAGACAAGTATTAATAGATAGATAGATAGATAGATAGATAGATAGATAGATAGATAGATAGATAGAGAGAAACAAGCAGAAAGGAAGGAAGTTAAGGAAGGAAGATGTTTCGTCGCCGTAACAAACAAAAGAAACAAATAAATATAGCCAATCAATAAAAAAAAAATATAAACAACTAATTAAGCAAGAGAGAAAAACGGAAGGAGAGACAAATACCAAATTTTAAACAAAAAGGAAAAATAATGGGGAAAAAGAAAGCGGGTAAATTCCCAGACTCCATGAATTTAAGCGTCCTACGAGGCTGACATCCCGCTCTCACCCGTTCACTGTTGAAACTGTTAAATGTAGCCGTCGCTTCTACTCTAATATCTTCATATCTCGCACCTCTCGCCTGTGGAACTCCCTTCTCTTTTCCTGTTTCCCTGATAACTATAATCTCCAACTATTCAAAATATATATACAAAATGTCTGTGCTGGGAATTTCATATTGAAATAGATGGAGAAAAAAAAAGAAAAAAAGAAGGAAAAAAGATTAAACATTTTGGTAGAAGTCTGATAGAAAGGAAATAAAAAACCGGAAACCCATTCCTTGTGTAAAAAAAAAGAAAGAAAAAAAAACATTGTATAAAAATCCCACCCTCTATTACCGAAAAATAAAAGTTCTGAAAGAATTTCTTGGGAAAAATTAAGTATCGAACAAGTAAAAACAAAAATGAATGGATGATAGAAGCCGTACAAATAGCAACCATTTTCCCACCATGTCCTGTTCAGTGAAAAACTCAAAAAGTGGAAATATTTTAGCAAACGTTATGACAGCCGGCGTGAAACATCGAGGAAGATGGATTCCAACCCGCTGTTTGTCGACACATGCGCACAATGACGTCCTGGATGTTACCAGTGGGGAAAAATGAAAACGCTTGGAAATCGAAAGGTAGCATTTGCAGGCTTCTGAATGTCCTTCCATTCATCTTGTTGCATTTTTCTGAGGGCTTAAAAGGGAAGAAATCTTGCGCTGAATTAATCAGTACTTCTGTATTTTATTTCTTTTATTTAGAGTTCATTTTTTTTAAATACGTCTTATTTTAGTTTCTTGTTTAAGTGAAAAAAATTTCCTACTTGAAAATACGTCCTTCATGTCTTCTTTGCTCTCGATGTTTTTGTTGAATTATTTTCATTTCTCTTCTTTATTTATTTATTCATTTTGAGTTATATTTAAATGTTGCTTTCATTTTATTATTTTTTCAAATTTGTTGATCATTTTTAAATTTTCGTTTCTATGAAAAACCCCATACACATTTAAAAAAAGGATTTGGTGTGTAATGTCTAAATAAGGAAACGGTTTGAATCCTAACGAAAATACATCTCGAACATTTAATTCAAAAATGAATCCTGATTTCCATTTTTAACAGATTTTAATGTTAGAATAAATTGCTTGGTTAATATCTGAAAGTCAGATTGATACATATTAACTTCGGAAGAAGGTGATAATTTCAAAATTATTTAATCCCGACTGACAAAAATACTATTCCACTGGCCAAAAAGATCGCCTTTTTATATCTAAATCACAGTGAAATTATCCAAATTTAACTAATGTCATTTTAAAAGGTCGCTTGTAATAATAGACAATCTGATCAAAAAGTATCGAGACTGTTGCTGTGCTAATGGATCTTTAGTATTCAAATGGAAGTCGATTGGACATATTGACATTGATCTCTGTTGCGCATGCGCCCTAAGTTATAATATTCTCGTTCACTTCCGTTCCTTATATCAGTGCTTGAAAGAAAAGTGTGTAGAGTGTTGTCGGTTCATCATACCAGAGAGTTTATATCGGTGCTCATGGCAGAGAAACTTGCGAAGAGAATCTTCATCGAATTGGTTACGGCTATGACCTCGAAACCAAGGCTAGGTCTTCGTAGGGGAAGGACTTAACCCCACTGAAAAAGCACGAAAGATTCGAAGTAATGTGTATACACTGTTAACGATTTTCTACGACAAAAAAAGAGCATTGTTCACCAGGAGAATATTCCACCTGGTCAGACGATAAACTACATCCCCGCCCTGGGTATGACGATAAACTACATCCGCGTACTGGGTAAGACGATGAACTACGTCCAACAGCAAGGCCTCTGATCAGGAGGTTATGAGGAGCGTGGAAACACCTGTTAATTGCTGGTGTTCCCACGTCTACCGTGATCCGGAATCTTATCACCTAGTTAGGGTCCCAGCTATAGGAAAATAGTTAACACCCATACTACATCCGCGTCCTAAGTAAAACGACAAACTACATCCGCGTCCTGGGTAAGACGATAAACTACGCCCAAAAGGCCTCTGATAATACGATTTTGAAAACATAATGTTGCCAGCTGTACGTTTTTGAAAGAATTGTGCTGCCGGCTATAAGTTTTTTGAAAAAATAATATCCCCAGCTATACATTTTTGAGGAAAAAATAGATTTTTGACAAATCAAAAATATTACCAGGAAAATAAAAGGTTGTCGGCATTAAATGACCCATTGAGGTATTGATATGCTGTAAAACAAAACCAACCAAACCAATAATCAAGGACTACTACCGTGATGTGTTTTGACGTTTGCGAAATGCTTCTCGTCGGAAAAGGACAGGATTGCATGCATCCGATGAGTGGCAGTTCCAGCATAACAAAGTACCTGTCCATTCAGCACTGCGTCTACGAGAGTTTTTGGCCAAGCACAAAATTTCCCAGGCACAGCAGTCACCCCATTAGCCAGATCTCTCTCACCTTGCGTCTTTTCACCTTTCCAAAAATCAAGTCCCACTTGAAAGCTACAAGATTTTAAGACGCCGAGGAAATACAAGAGAATACGACAAGGTAGCTGCTCGATACCTATCCCCGCAAAAAAGGATGTCCAGGACTGCTTCGATCAGTGGAAACGAGGGTAGATAAAATATATCTTCAGAGGGGGACTACTTTGAAGGAGATTAAATGCCGAATTGATATCTGTTGTAGTTTTCCTTTTATACCACCAGTCCCAATACATTTTGACAAGACCTCGTATTGTGATAACAAACATAGATTCATTGAATATTAATATAGTCTTATTTTATTTCTTTTACAAATACTTGTATTGAAGATGGCAAATGATAGGTTTTATTTACATTAATTCAATTTTTACAAAGTTTAAATGTTGACTCGAATATAATAATTAGTTCATACATTTTGTGGAGATGGGTACTCTGAAAGTGATTTCAGATAACATTGTCCTGGAGGTTGTAAATTTTTCCACGTTCGGTTAAATGAGCTGACAATAATAGTACTTAAATCAATACTCGAGAATACAGTGTGAATGATGTATTTTATTTTTTTGAAAGATCCAGAGATGGATATACAATAGAATTGGCCCCGATCTGTCATCTCGTCTGCAGTCGCTCTCTCGCAGACACGCCGTCGCCTCTCTGTGTTTTTTTTTTTTTACAAATACTTTGATGGTAATTGATCCGATGAGCTGCTTTTGCTGGTTCCCAGACTTCCCGAATTGAAGCGTCCTACGAGGCAGGCATCCCCCTCTCACCCATTCACTGTTGAAACTGTTAAATGTAGCTGCCTCTTCTACTCCAATAGCTTCATGGCTCGCACCTCTCGCCTCTGGAACTCCCTTGCTTATTCCAATTTCCCTGAGAGCTATAATCTCCAACTATTCAAATGTAATGTCAAGCGACATCTCCAGTTGCCTTGATCTATCTTCTATCCTTCTCCTCATCCTTTCCTCTATCATTCCTATCTGCTCTTTCTCCAAATCCTCTGTAACCCCTTGTGTGTTAGTGGCTTCCCGCCTTGCTAGGCGTGAAATGCTTAAAAAAAAGAAAGTGAGGCGATCATGACTCTCCACAGCTTCCATTTCGTTATGATCTCTTAATAATCATACATTATGTGAAGAGATAGTGGAGCTGTTTCCTACTATCCTCTCCACGGTTTCGAATACAGTGTTTTCCTTCATTCCGGCTAGTTGCGAGTGAACCTATTCGACTCTAATATTTAAACGAAAAGTGGGAGGATGTTGAAATGTGGATTCATTTCTTACTTAAAGAAAATGGTTCGGAATTTGAACTCAGTTTGATGATTTTCCATTTGGCGCCAATAACATTTACGCTATCCACACACCCGGAAGAAAAAAACGACATACTCAATCTATTCAAACACTGAGAATCAATCATCCCAGTGGAATTATGTTAGTCGCTTTGGTGTGTGGCATCCCCATAAGCAAAGAGATTACAGACCCTTCTTTTTTTTATAGGTAGTATCTCTTTCAAGAGGTTGGTGATCTTCGCTCTTCACAGCCTCTCTTGTTGCGCGAAGAAACTTTTAACTCTTTGGCATCCCTCTTTGTGCTAAATCTTCCATATATTCATTCAAGATAGATATTAGTATATGGCGTGTATATGCCACACAGAGTTTACTGACTATTCTATGTTAGGTAGAATAACGCGTTCTAGCCTTCAGTAGCACAACGATACTAATATTAGCATTAGCGTAGCCATTGATACACTAACACTGAATGCGAATATGAAAAGACGAAATACGCGAGCGTAGCCAATGAAACATTTAATGTGGCAAGCAGCCTTCGTAAATATATACACAAGATTTATACATGTCCCAAAACAAATAATTGTTCATATTGTCCCAAAGCAACGAGGAGGTTAAACAGAATTAGAACAAAGAAATAACTTACCAATTTCATGGCCTTTGGTCGTCCCCAAATGAGTGAAAGATTTTGTTTCGTTAGGCCGTACACAGGTTGACCAGTTTCCACGTGTGTGGACGCTCTGTTGGTCAGGAAGGAAAAGAGGCTGTTCCTCCCAGAACGGAAGTGAAGACAAAATAGGGCAGAAGAGTTCTACTCACTAAAAGGGGCCACAACTCTCATGGGCTAATGCAAAGTGAAAACAACTGTGATATCCCTACATAGATATCTTGCTCGTCGTTTCTTTTTCCTGTCTCCGCTTTCTCAACAATGTCCTGTGAATGTTACATTTTTCACGACCCTTTTTCTCATAATTTATCCAAGAATTTTCAATTGTCACTTTCTCATTTTAATTATAAGGATCCCTCTGGCTGCCATTGTCTTTAGACCTTCTTCATTTATTACAAGTTTAATCCATAGTATTCCCAGCAATTGTCTGTAGAGCCACTTAATCCTCGCTTTCAGTTTTTTCATCATCAGTAAGAAATTTCTCCAGCAGGCGCTGATATAGAACAGTAAGAAGTAGTAGAAAATTTCCCCTATCTTCATAGTTTCTTTAATTTCTGGAAGGCATATTTCCCTATTCCGAAACGTTTTTGGATGTATGTTTCACACATACTTTCATCTATTGCTACATTATCCAGATTCAATATCTGTAGATGTTTGTAATTCAAAGCCCAGACATTTTACTACTTTTTTTTCCCTTTACAATGATGATAACCTCTTACCAGCCTCTCGAGGTAGATGGTTACAGTAAGAGTCACAGTTTATACGGGAAAGATAAAGGTTAACTCTGGACTTGAAATAGTTAAGAGTGCAGTGATCAGAGAAGCATTTTCTTGGGAGTCGACTCCACAAAGTAGAGGTCCGTGGGAAGAAGCTACTCAAATTTTCATCCGCCCAATGTAATACGAAGGGAATGATGGTGGTGCGATAAAATGTACGTGACATGGCGGTTCTTTGACGTGAAGATAAGAACTGTTGAATCTAAGTAATGTAGTTCGTCTGAACATTTTCCATGGAAATAGCGATAGAGCTGTGTGAGGCTTACAACTTTATTATTGGGCGCTGTATTGCTGGTAATAATTTTTTTCTAAAAATTGCTGGTAATAATGTATTTCTAGCAATAACTCTTACTTTAAAAATTTAATTTTTTTCTTCAAAATTATTGCTAGAATTTAAACCTTTATTTACACGTTTTCACCCCATTTTGCAGATTAACTATTTTCCCATAGCTTGGACCCAAACACAAGTGCAACTACGCCAGTTCAGAGTTGGCCTGGGAACACGAGCAATGAAGAGTAGGTTCCATGCTCCTCAAAGCCTCCTGATCAGAAGCCTTGCTGGCGGATGTAGTTTATCGTCATACCCAGGACGACGTATATTCTTCGTTTCCTTTTTGGACCAGACGAAAAATCTTATATATTTTCGGCTAATTTTACATTCATAAGTCCTTCGGATAATCTTTCACAAGTATCGTATGACTAAATCCTGTCTGTTTTGCCAATTTACATAAATAAAACAAAACAGCTCACATCGTTAAAAGTTGCGTTGTGTAACCCATTGTAATTTTATATGCCCATACTCGTAAATATTCCCGGTATTAAATGGTCCAATGGGTTGATATGCCGTAAAAAAACAAACCAAATCAAATTGTACAGATGATCCCCGGCATAAAAATGTCACCTACCGACGATCACTGTCACGCTGATGTCGGTATTTCACCAGCCCACCCTCTTCAGTGTAATTAGTTAGGTGCTGCCGTGGTAGTGGAATCCCAGTGTCCAGGTATTCCTCAATGCATTTTCGAGAACTGCCCGAAGAGTGTAACACGACAGAAAGGTGTTGAACCGATACTACTTATGGTATTTAACTAAACGCTCCATTAAGGCTGGATGTAAAACGAGGTATTTGTTTTTTCATATAGGTTGTTCATATCCATGAATATAGTAAAAGTACAAAACATACCCATTCTCCGCAACCACTGTCACGCTGGTGTCGATATGAAACCGAGCCGATTTCTTTGAGTGTAACGAGAAAGATTCTGCTACAGGACTGAAATTCCCTCTAATGTCAATAGAACATAAACTACAATGTGAGCTCAGGCTGTCGACCAAGAACCAAAAAAAACACGCATCGTTAACTAGAAATTTTTTGCTAACCTTTACACGACTTCGATATGGCCAATGCTGGCAAACACGCAAACTATTTTTATATTAGGTTTTAAAATACATTAATAGCACACGGCTTTTACACCATAAGACTTAACAATTACTTTTCTTAATGACATTTAAAAACATATTTTTAATAAATATTTAATGTGCATTATTTAGTCTTAATCATATTTTAAACATTCCTCTATATGGAAAATGTTTCAGTCGATAAAGTGTTTTTTTCTTTAATTTATCGTGTTTGCACAGAATGTACTTACATATTCCATGTAAAATTTCTACTGTAATTTAATAAAGATATCAGTACGCTTAGATTATGAAAGACATAAAAGAAATGTATCTTGATTTTTAACATAAAATAAATAACTGAAAAATATTATTTTTTAACAGAATTCTGTAATTTCAAGCACAGCAGTGATAGTTGCGGTCTTATTACATGCCGTCTTCGTAGTAACCATTGTTGTCGTATGACATTTCATATTACTACAAATTAATCTGGCACAGCTTAAACATAATGTTTATGAAATTATCTAAATTAGTTTTAAAATAGTAATCTCTTAAAACTTTAACAACAATTAAAAGACTTGAAACTAGTAAGTTTGCAGAACTAAATTTTATTTTTAATAGTAATATTAGAAACATTTTCAAATGTTTATATTGTATTCCTGTTTATATTAGAATATGCAAGTGAAGTTAGCGTAATCTCTAAAGAAACAATATCAAATTGGTTTCTTGTTGAAAATGTTGAATGTCCCTGTTGTGCAGAAGTTTTATTGAGGTTAGGAAACATTTATTACAACATACATTTCTTTGCACGTAGAGTGAGTATCAGGCAAGTTATTAGTATAAAAACATTTTTATTCCTTTGTTAAAAAGAACCTAGAACTGTTCACTGCTGGGAAAATTTACAATGTTGATAAGATTATATTATAAATTTGACTAAAACGCATCAGACGATTATGGAGTGAAATAAGTTGTTCAATAAATTTCATGTTGACAAATCATTTCTTTTTTTAATAAGCACCATCAATTAACCTGTACAAGATTCGGCTGAACAGTTCATAGGTTGGCCAAAATATTCTCATGGAATGTGACCAAATATGGGTTATTATTCTACATAATCTCTCTTGCGGTCCACACACTTCTTCCATCAGGGTTGCATTGTCTTAATACCATTGGTGAAAAACCTTTGATCCTGTTGGTTAAAAAGTCATCAACAGCAGATATTATTATTTCTCTCACGAGATATGCTCATAGGATGTGTTATTTAATTTTTAGTAGATTACCTGTCGTCCATCACCATGTGGTGAGCACGATCAATGTTTTGCAGGGCATTCAGACCATGGTCCCCCTTCGAGACTCTCCCTTCTAAATTCAGTTGCCCACTTTTGCACTGTTGATAAAGCTGGGGCGTTATCCACTAATGTAGCAAACATGTCAGCATTAATGTTCTTGGATTCTAAACCGTTTTCCGTCGTTACTTCATCACACTATGATGCCAACTTTTGTCACTTTTGAAGAGTAGATTTTATTAGTTACTTTTGAAGTCAGATATCAGTTTACCTGGAAACAAACAAGTCAGCTTATCAATAAGAAGAGTTGAAATTAATGCATGTAAAATGTCAAAACTCTAGCATAACTTTAGTATCACTCTTCATAGTCAGCCTAGGGACTTTTCAGCCCACTCCTTTAAAATTCGCATGCAAAATGTCAAAACTCTTGCATTACTCTAGTATCACTCTTCGTAGTCAGCCTATAAAAATTTTCAGCCCACTCTTTTAAGTGTTGCATGCAAAATATCACAATTATAGCATTACTCTAGTATGACTCTTCCTATTCAGCCTCTGTTTTTTTCAGCCCACCCTTTTAAGTGTTGCATGCAAAATGTCAAAACTCTACTATTACTCTAGCATCACTCTTTATAGTCAGCCTATGAATTTTTCAGCCACTCTTTTAAGTGTTTCTTGCAAAATGTCAAAATTCTAGTATTTATCTCGCATAACTCTTCATAGTCTGCGTATGGACTTTTCAGCCCAACCTTTTAAGTGCTGCATGCACAATGTCAAAACTCTAATATTATTCTAGCTTCACTCTTCATAGTCAGCCTATGGATTTTTCAGCCTACCGTTTTAAGTGTTTCATGCAAAATGTCAAAACTCTACTCTAGCATCACATTTCATAGTCAGCCTATAGAGTTTTCAGCCCACCCTTTTAAGTGTTGCAGGCAAAATGTCAAAACTCTAGTATTATTTTAGCATCACTCTTCATAGTCAGCCTATGGATTTTTCACCTACTCTTTTAAGTGTTGTCTTTTGTTACTTATGTATTATTCTTATCACACATCATATGAGAAATTCACAGTTTTGAAGATTGCAAATGATAATCATTTTCAATTGTAACATAAAAAAGACGCCATGCTGTAAAACCAAATTATGATGAATTCATAAATCTTAGAGTTGATTACCTCCTCCAGGCCCATTTTGAAACTTTATTTCTTTAAATGTCTTGAATATTTTGTTAGTGCAAGGATATCGAGAAATCAGGAAGTTAGGAAAAACAAAAATCATCTCTCAGCTACTTTTTTTTTAATTCAATTGAAAAAAAAACAAAAAAAAACTTGCAATTTTCTTTTCGGCAGGCAATAGAGTCAATTGCTTTTACGTTTGAATACTGTCATTGCTAATGTCACCGACTATGTCAATGGTTAATAAAAAATTAATTCAATTCGTTTAGAACCTGCCTTAAGCGGTTTCCTTTCAAAGTCAATCTACTTCCGTTTCATTTAATTTTTAATTATTTTCAAATACTAATCATCACTAGGCTGCACTATTATTATGATTATTATTATTATTAGTAGTAGTAGTATTAGTATTATTAGTATTATTATCATTATAAATAATATTAAAGTATTATCAGTGCTTCTGTTCGGTTTATTCCTTTTATTTCCGTATTCAGAAAAGGGCAACATTTCTCTAATTCGTAATAAGGAATATAAACACATTCATAATCAAGAGATTATTATTAGAAATCCAGATTAGATTTTAAATTGCTTCATTCACGACATAGGGTGTTGCGATTACAAAAGTTCCAATACGATGGGCTCTTCTTGCTTTCTGTTAAAAAGACGTAAAAAGCAAAACAAATCATTTCCTTATATTTATTTAGCGTAAAATCAAGTAAAACATGTGTTTTTTTTTCAGAAATCCAAAACGTTTTAAAATTGACAACAAAGGTTTATGCAAAGTAAGGCCTTATACATTAAATATTGGTTTAATCTATGCCGACATTTTGAAAGATTTTTATACATTTCTTGCTAAGTACGTCAAATTAATTTTGCTATGTACAGAGAAAACTGACTCATTACGTAGATTCACTTGAAAAACTATTGTCATCACCGGAAAGTAATTATATATGTCAACCAGTAAATTAGTTTCACTTATTGCTAGATAGTAGCAAACTGGATTTAAGTATTAACATAGGCATTATGTTAAAATGTTAGTAATTATTTTAAAATAATTTCACTAAATGCAAAACACTAAATCGACTAAGACGGGAGAGGTTTACTGAGTGCGAGAGAATATGAGAAAACAAAACACTATTAAAGAGAGATAAAAAAAAAACAAGAATTAAGGATCATTTTGCGAAATTGAACGAAACAAGGAGTTTGTAAAACTCTACAAACATATTAGTGGTAACTGTAACAATACTAAATATTGCAAGGATTTCAACACGGGCCAGCATGATGCAAAAATTATAGTGTTCTTAAATAGCGCGGATCTCATATCGATGTCATAAATAGCACTAAAACCGTTCAAAATATCTAAATTACCAGCTGTAGCCAAGCGTTTTCTCAGATCATTCATTAAAATGAATTCCAACGAACGAGAACTGTAACGAAGACAGTTCTCCTCCGAACCTTAACAACTGGCGCCACAAAATCACATAAAAAGGAAGTATACCAATTACCAGAAAACCGTAGGGGACAACGATTGAAACATTTCTATCTCGGTTTGAAGAAATCCGATGTCTAAACACATAATGATCTGTAATGATCTGTCATATTTCGAAACAGTCTTATATATATATATATATATATATATATATATATATATATATATATATATATATATATATATATTCGATTCTCCCATCGAATATATATATATTCTCGACTCTCTTGTCGAATTCGACGTATCAGGGTCAAGCAGATCAGTTCCCAGGAAACCGACAGCCCGATAACAGCACAAGAGATTTGAATATAGTAGCGAAGATTTCGTCCAGGACCATCCACACTATTTGAAGGGCCGAATACAGAGGTCTGGTGCACTAAGTTCCACAAGGTCCCCAAACGACCCTGCGCAAATTTTCAAATCAGAGTTGTCCTTCTCCTAGACCAGTTGCCGTCCAAGACTATAGAACCCAGTCTGTCCTGCTATTTACCCATAGTTTATAACTCAAAAATAATCCCTATACTAATTATCAGTAGTTATGATCATAATGTAGATACTATAAACATGTATATATGGCATAAATAAACATATACTTAATAGATAAATTAATCAAAATAAGAATAATAATAGATTTCTCAAAGCTAAATATTACACGCGCGCTAATATATCGTAATTTATATACTGTACAGCCATCTTTGTTTACGATTTAAAGGCCAGCCTTAAAGATGTTACTTTGAGAACTAATAGGAATCATTGTGCTTAGTCCGCAAATTTTGAGATACATCGCTGACAATTTGGATTTTTGTTTTTGCTCCATAACGTTTTTATTTTTTCCTGCAGATTTTGTCTCTTGCATCCAAAGTCTGTTGACGAGGGTCCATGGATAAGAGGCTTATCCTATATATATATATATATATATATATATATATATATATATATATATATATATATATATATATATAAACATAAAGATAACTAAAAAAGATCTTTAGTATAGACATTGTCCTTTTAAATAGATAGTTTTCCTAGCATTGTGCCTTCAGCGGGCCGACATTATAAGCCATCAACCAACAAAAAATGGATTTAAAAAATGATAAATATTGCAGTATTAATCAAATATCCAGGCTGATTTATATCAAACAGCTCACCAGGAGTTCTTTATGACATCATCAGATCACAACAGATATGTTTTGCATTTCGCTGACGCCAAGAACTGTGGCGCCATCAACGAATAACATTACATATTGCTAAATTTAGAATTTTGTCTCGTAAGTGTCGAAAAGACTCCTGCTTGTTTTGAGAGAATTTTAGTGAAATGAAAGCGAACTAAGATCATTATTATAAACTAAATTCTTTTGGTGGGGAGATTTAATTTACTTCCATGTTACAGCAAAAAATTCGATAATGATCATAATCATGAAAATAAAAAGAAAAACAATTTTAGATTACGCCACTCACGACCAAAATTAAAATTAGCAAAACTACAACTAACGATTTGGAATGGAAAATATTTTCATTAAATATATATATATATATATATATATATATATATATATATATAGGTAAGATGAGAAAGAACAGAGTAGAATTCCAACGTTCGTAACATTAATGTAAAATATATATATATATATATATATATATATATATATATATATATATATAGATAGATAGATAGATAAAAAGGATAAATAAATATATATATATATATATATATATATATATATATATATATACATATATACGTGTATGTATATATATGTGTATGTGTTTGTGTGTGCGCATGTCTGTATGTATTCACTTAATAATGCCGATCTAGCACAAATGTGGCTGATACAAATGTACAAAATAGGAAAATAATAGATAAAAGATAAAAGGGGAGAGGCTCATGAAGAAGAATTCTGAAGAAAAGGAAGAAAGACAAAAAGAAAAATTTCCTGTTTAAGTGGGCCTTTCGGAAAAAAATAGAAAGCGAAGGAATAAAAGTAAATCGAATGCTGATTTTCTAAGCGTAGCCTTAGAAGTGGTATAAAGCTTGAAGCTTTGGACACCCAGATGTTTGAATTCTCTATTCAGTCATAATTGACCTAGCACGACAAACTTTCACTACATCAAAATGCCGGATAATATAAACTACCCTGCCTGAAAATGAGGCTCGTCTCTACCTGCGCGTAAGGCTGTGATATTCATCGCTATACTACCGAGAAGACCAGCTCAAATGGCGTGAATATTACAGAAGTTGAAGTGAATTATGGGAAGAAAGATTGAAATTGAAAGCCGGAAGAGAAGCAAAGTTTTAAGTAACAGGTAATTTTAGGTAATTTTTAAAATCCTGACTTTCTACGAGAATAGTAAGTGTACCAAAATAATAAGTAGGTGAAGGAATGAAAGGGCAATTAAATAAATGAATGAATGAAATAGAAATAAAAGGCATAATGTCAGAAAAAAACGAAATGGGAAAAAGAAAGAAAAAAGAATGAAAGAGATATGATCAATAAAATGAAAGTAAGAATGAGAATGAATGAAATAAAATAAACGACAAAATAAAAGAAAGAGCAGCAAGTTCAAAAGAAAATAAGAAAACAAAGTATGAATGAAAAACAAATTAAACACAATAACACGTCTTAATGAAAGAACAAAAATTGAAATTGAAAGAAACAATGAAAGAAAAATGAACGCCAGAATGAAAGCAAGAATTAGAAATAAAAGAAGAAAGAAAGAGAAAAAAAAGGAAAGGGGTAGGAATATTAAAGAAGAAGAATTCTATTTGTCAAATCTTGAACATCTCAGAACAGAAAATGTTAACGTAAACGTGTGGGAACACGAAGACGAGAAGTGATGAAAGAATGAAATGAAGAAGATGAAGAAAAATAATAGTCATGAGGAAGAAAGAATAACTAATCGTTGTAGTAGCAGTATTAGTAGTAGAAAAAAGTTGTGGAAGAAAAGTAATAAAAAGAAGAAGAAGAAAAAAAAGAAGAAGAAGAAAAGAAGAAGAAGAAGAAGAAAGAAGAAGAAACTGAGGTTGAAATTGATCTTAACTTTCAGAAATTGATTAAAATATAAAAGAAAATTAGATGATATTAATGTAGAAGAAGAAAAAAGAAAAGAAGGAGAAGTTTGAGGAGGGGGTGGTTGGAAAATCCTCAGTTAAGTAAAGAGTATGTAACAAAGGTTGGTCAGAAATAAGAAAATGGAAAAGAAATCATGACAAGATGAAAACTTGCGAAGTACATGATATATGGAAGAAAAATAAAGCCTTAAAAGAGAAGATAACAAAATATGAAGAAAATTTCGGAGACAATAATTAGAAATAGATGGCAGATAAAAAAGAAACACCATTTTAAAAAGAACAATGATATTGACAAAAAATCCTGTTTCTGATAATGAAGTCGAAGAAACTATGAAAGAAAAAAAGTTTACTATTTAAAAGGTTACTTCGTTTATCGACGTAATTTATTCTTTTAAATTATGAAGATCGAACTTCACTCGCCCACGATACATGTCCTTTCGTTCAACTGAGTGCTTTTAAAATCCGAGGCTAAAATCCTGTTAAATCTTCTAAGATTCACTGACTAGAGGCAACAACAAAAATCACAAGACGAAAAATCCAGAGATTTTAAAGAGTTGAGCGAGCAAGTGGCGTCAAACTCTTAATTAGTAAGGCAATGACGAAGGACGAAAGAAACCAAAAAGGCGCGAAACGATATTAGAATATGACTTCCATGTGTCACGAAAACGCCCGCGAACACACATTTGGGAGAATGTTTTTTTTTTTTTTTGTTTTTTTTTGTTCTTTTTTTTTTCTATCTTGTTCATTTACGGTTTATTTTGTATTATCATTTTAATTTCTGTTTATTTATTACTAATTCTAAATCATTATTATTATTATTATTATTATTATTATTATTATTATTATTATTTACTTTCTCATCTCGCTAAACACGAACTATAAAGTTACGTGCAGCACGGTTTGAATTTGTCCCGGTCCGGCATTCATGGAAAAATCTTAATTAGCGGTAATTGAACCTTTCTGAATAGAGCCCGCACGCCACGCCTCTACACCACCCACTCTTTATTTTAATGATCAACCTCCATCTGATTCGCAAATTCATTTTTTTTTCTTCTTTTTCTTTGTCTCATCGTCTTTGTTTTATCATATTCTACGTTAAGTTATATGCATTTTCTTTTTCTAAAACATATTTTATATCAGCATAACGGGAATTATCATGCTGACAGAAGTTTCTTGTGAAAATTTAAAGAGAATATTTTATCAATATTTCTTTAACGTCTTCCTCCGTTTTTATAAACTTCACTTGTTATTACTTCTTTTTATTTCTCTTCAACTTCTAATTTATCTCTTTTTTTATTTTCTACAGTTTATCTATGTATCTACAGTTTCTATATATTCATATCACAATTTCCTTTTTTTGCTACTTTTCTTCGTTTAATTCTTCATTTGTTTCTCTCACTTCAACTTCATCATATTCCATATTTTCTATGCTATTTTTTCTCTTTTCTTCACCATATTTTTTCCATACATTTTTTTGTTGTATTTACATGATCTTTCTTCGATTTCATTAATTTTCTGTCGTCTTCTACTCATAACCATTCGATTCTTTCGCTCTTTTTTGTATACCTTCTTTATTCTCATAATCTGCTTAAAAACATTTCGGATCTGTCACTATCTCAGCATTATTTTCTGCTCTTTTTACATCTCCACCCTATTATTTTTCCTCATATTCTAATCTTCTTCTTCTTCTTTCTTCTATCTTCTTCTTCTTCTTCTTCTTCTTCTTCTTCTTCTTCTTCTTCTTCTTCTTCTTCTTCTCTTCTCCTTTAATCCTCAATGTCCTATTTCTCATTTCTTCTTCTTCTTCTTCCTTCTTCGGGTTAAATTCTTCTTCTTCTTAAATTTTGGAATAATCAACACTAACGTTAACAAAATGTATTCCAAAGAATAGGTACACAATATTTACAGTTTTTGGTATATTCTTGGGAAGACTGTTCCAATAATGGGTTGACTAAATCGCAGTCGGGCAGAGTCTCTGGAAAAATTTCATCTACTATCTTCTGTCTTCCGGGTTAAACCCAGTATTTATATGGAGGTGTATCTTGATAAATAATACACAATCTATTTTTAGCAAGTGTTAATCTAATATTAACTGGCAAAAAAAAAATAGTATCTTACAATCCAAAAACTAAATTTAAATGACACAGAAAGGGTGGATAAGACGTAAAGAAGAAAAAACAAACAATTCATATCGCTTGTAAAATTTGCTGCATTTTCATTTTCAAAATTTTATATACTATCTTTTTTTTTATAATTTTCCTCCATCTTGCTTTTTTATCTTTTCATCATCATCATCATCATCATCATCATCATCATCATCATCATCAAAATCTCATTTTATTCTCCCCACTCTCTCTATATCCAACATTATCTTCGTATTCTTTGTAATTGTATTTTTTCTTCTCTTCCCCGTTATCTTACTTAACCTCCTTTTCTTCTTCCTCATAATCTTTCGCAAGCTTATTACTAAAGCTATTCCAAGTGTGATCTTACTTCAGTTTATCTCTTGTACAGAACGCAGATCCAAACAAAACAAGTTCCCTTAACGCCAAAGGCATAGCAGATACAGAACCCATAGACGCATCGTAACTACACTATATCGGGGGCACGTATTGCAGTTTAGTCATTTGTAAATTCGGAACGTTGACAAAAGCTGGTGGTTTCTGTTTTTGATGTGTGTCCAATTCTAGTAGCCTTGTACAAGACTAAGCTGGACTTAGTAACTATCTAAACCAGGTCTATCTTAAAACGATGATCTGCAAACTATCACCAGTATTTTTATCCCTGTTTCACCCGCATTAGTGTGTAATTGTAAGAAAAAACTTGTTCATGTCTGCCATCAATTAATTTAACGTTCTCAATTTGAGAGAGGATATCTAAATTCCCTATATTATAGTATTATTATTTTTATTTCCTTTGTTTTCTGGCGTTTACACATTTCTTTCCGTGTCCGGCCCAGGGACACAAGGTTAGAAATGGTAGCATTACACTTTCCACTGACAAAAAAAAAAAAAAAAAAAAAAATTACTTCGTAAAGTGTGGACTGTACTTGTCAGAACAATTTTTTGTATGTCTTTGAGGCATGGACTTCCAGCAATCCCTTCAATTAGTCTACTGGTATCTTTTCCAACCAATCCGAGGGCTCCAACTACAACAGGGATTGTTGATGTTAACATATGCCTCATTTTTGAGATTTCTATTTCAAGGTACTTGTATTTTGACAGCTTTTTGAATATCTTCAAGATACATTGCAGTCTGCAGGGACTGCCATATCAATAGGGAGGCACTTTTTTTGTTTGTGGTCTTTAATAACAATATCCGGGCGGTTGGCCTTGATTGTTCTGTCAGTGTGTATTGTGTAGTCCCATAGAATTATAACAGGTCCTATCTCCGTATCCGGGTCTGGGTGGTGTTCATACCAGTTTCTTTCAATTTTCTTCTAGTAGAAGTTGCAAATTTTCCAGTGCAGATATTGGCCCACTGTCATACTCAGACGGTGCCAATATCGTCCAAGCTGATAAAAGATGATCAATTGTTTCTGGATATTTATTACGGAATCTGCATTTTGGGCTAACACAATATTTTAGTATATGTGCTTGATAATTCCTAGTTAACATGCATTGGTCCGCAGCAGCAAGTATAAAACCTTCAGTTTCAGCCTTCGGCCCTGCACTACGTAGCCACTGCTTTCATGTTCCTTGACACATACCATCATCCAGTCTTCTGTAGTTTCCAAGTATCTTTGGAGGCCAATTGTTGTGGTTTTGTAGGACAGCTCTAGTTGAACTAATCCTCTGCCTCCTTCGGATCTGTGCACATACAGACGATCAACATCAGCTTTGGGATGATGCATGCGGTAGCAAGTGAGAAGCTTTCTCGTTTTGTTATTATTATTATTATTATTATTATTATTATTATTATTATTATTATTTGCTTTGATATCTTGTGTGTGCACATATATTTCCGGGTCCCGCCCAGACAACTAATGTCAGAAACGGCATCATGACATTTTCAACAGACCAATTAAAAAAAATAGACCAACACATATTTTACATAGATAAAGCGCTTCGTAATGTTTGGACTGTACTGGTGAGAACAGTTTTTGTACTTCTTTAAGGCAAGGGCTTCCAAGAACCCCTCTTTTCCAATCAATCCGAGGGCTCCAAATGCAACAGGGATTGTTGATGTTCCCATATATCACATTTTTGAGATGTCCACATCAGCTTTGGCATTATGCATGCGGTGGCAGGTAAGAAGCTTCCTCATTTTGGTGTCCGTTCACTTAATGTCTGCTATGATCCAGTTAAGGAAGTTTAAACTGTACTGCACCACAAGTACAGCCAAGGTATTTATGGCTGATATTCTGTTTTGTGACTTCAGATCGGTATTTAATACCAGACGCTCATGACTGTAGTACTTCTTTGTTAAGTTCTCCATCATTTAGGTATGCTGTATTCCAACTCCTTCGCTAATACCCAGAAAAGTAAAGGCTTCTTTTACTTCCAATTCCATAACTTACGTGACAAAATCTAAATCTCTTGTGTGTGTGTTTCTGTAATCCTCCCTTTCTTGAATATTACTTTTGCACAATTATCTAATCTAAAATTCATAATTATATCATCAGTGAAACATTTTGCAGTACATAGGAGACCCTTCAAATCATTGTCGTCTTTGGCAAAGATTTTTAGTACATCCATGTAGAATAGGTGATTGAGTACTTTTTTGTTTAATTTGTTACCATAGATATTATTGTCTAGTTTATGCTTAAGAGAGATTAAGGACATACAAACCAGAAAAGGAGACAAATTTCTTTTGTATTTCTTTAAGGCAAGGGGTTTATACATGAATCCCATCAATGAGTCAGTTGCAATCTTTTCCAATCTATTCGAGGGCTCCAACTACAACATCAATTGATCTCATGTGTCACATTTTTGAGATTTCGATTTCATGGTCCTTATATTTTGATAGCTTTTTTGAAAACCTTCAAAGATACATACATTGTAGCCCGCAGAGACTGACATATCAATAAGGAGACATTTTTTGTATTTACGGCCTCTCTGTTATTATTATTATTATTATTATTATTATTATTATTTTAAATATTTCTCCGTGCTCATTAACACAATCCGTTATATTTCACACAAACTTGTCTTATCATTATTATTTGTACTATTATTTGCCATTTGAACAAGAGTTCCCTTCTTTATAGACACAAAGCTACATTTCTGTTCAAACTTTGATAAAATTTTACGGCTGGGATCATTGGAGACAAAACCAAGCACTTTATTCAGTCCACTGGATTCGATTCTTTTTATTCTGAAGATCATTCTAACAAACATAAATCATATTCGTCATAGGTCATTCCTAGTTCATCCTTTCTTACGTTGCCGCATACTTTAGGTCCACTGATAAGCTTTTAACGACTTGAACCAGATCAAACCAAGCACCTAATCAGCGCCTATATCCACTCCGCCATTTCCAAGCAGAAAATGAGCAAATAGTACGATTCCGGTGCCTAAAACATAATACGACTTCTTTCTTTTTTCGAGGCGTAAAATGCCGTCCGAATATGTGTTAAGAATACAAATATTTCTAATCGACTTATTCTCCAATATTCCTCGCTATTATTTTGTACCAGGGAATTTAATTATCGAAGCTGTTATAATTTGTGGCTTTGATCAGGAGAAATTTTCAGAAATATTTCAGAAAATCTGATATACGACTAAACTATATTACTGCTAGCTTATCTCCTCTCAACATTTTCATGTATCTTCTCAATCTCACCCATATCCCTTCGAATCTTTTTCGTCCTTGTTTTTTATCAAAATGTCAAGCTAAAAGTGAAATTACTTTTAAATGAGAAAAATATAAGGCTGGCATGTAATTATGATTTTATTCTATTGAATTCTTTTTTTTATCGATATTTTGTTCTATTGCTCCATGAGTAATGGTTTATGTACAGCAGTTTTTATTCTTTATGCGTGCCATTTAATCTTTCAGTCATTTTCTGTTGAAGTCTAATCAGTAATAAGTTATGGTTTAACGCAATTTAATTCTCTGTGCCGAAATAATTTTCCTTCTTCTCACTGACATTGAAAACTTCAAAACCACAAAACAAATTTAAATTATCCACCCCACTGTGGAAGGTATAACCTATTTTTATAATCATCGGCTGATGCCGTTCTCCGAGAGAATTTAAGGGCACATCATGATAAATGAGAGCTTAGAAAAGCGGAACCTCACAGAACATATTTAAAGCAAAGGGGATGCTGGGGAGAGCCGAGAATAAACGACGCAAACAACGTTTGTAAATGGTTGACCAAATAGAGATTAGGAGAAACAACAAAAGATTAGCATTTACGAAGGATGGTGTTGAATGTGGATTAAAGAGTTTTAAACTTTTTATTCTACATTCAATACCATCACTTGATAAGACACCAGATGTGTTGAAACAAAATTGCTATTTTTGTAGTGATTTCGTTGGTTCTGTGCAGCAAGGATTAATCTTTATATTTTCTCCTTTGATATATGTTAAGAAAATGATTTACTTAGACTCATTGATGTGATTCATGCATAAATCCCTTGCCTTAAAGTAATGCAAAAAAAAAAAATGTTCCCACGAGTACAGTGCACAAATTACAAAGTGATTTTTCTCTGTAAAAATGTGTGATTTGTGATGAATATGATAATAAGCCACAAATATTATCAAACTCAAATTATATCAGCTGATGTTATAATTTTTAAATCATAATATAATATATATATATATATATATATATATATATATATATATATATATATATATATATATATATATATATATCGTATTTTTGTGTTTTTGTGTCAGTGTGTAGATATATCTTGCCTGTGAAAGATATTCGAAAGGTAAAAACAAACAACAAACATAACAATACTGATAATAAGATTAATAATATTTATTGAATATTAGTAAAGATCTTTTATCCGAAAATTCCGATTTGTGACATCTTTTCTTCATGATTCCATTTGGTCATCAGTACAACTGATATACACTAAATATTATTAGTTTTATTATCAATATTGTGATTTTTTGTATCTTTACCTCTCTAATTACATTCACCTTCATTACTATATCAAAGTATTATAAGAAGCATATGTGTACGATATATATATATATATGTCAAATAAATAGAAAGAACAGTGAGATTAAGCATCCACAATTCTTAACATTTACTTATTAAAAAGGTAATCGATACAACGTAGAACAAAATATTATAATAATATTTTTATTATAAAATCTTTTACATCGCAACACAATAATTGCTATGTTCCATCTTATGCTGAAAATGATTTACTTAGTTCATTTTCATTTTGATTATGATGAAAATGATTTACTTAAATCATAATCATTATGAGTTACTCAGCATGGCCGGAGGATTGAATATATATATATATATAGTTTATGCAAAACTAGGTAATCCGTATGGGTAGACCCAAGGAGGATGATATCCAGAGAGCTTAATGTAAATTCAGAGCAAATAAATTTGAATAAAAACAGACCACTTTAAGGTTTCATGTAATAAATTATTTCCCCACAGCCCTTTTAAAAGGCTATGGATCATCAGACTTTACTTCCAAAGGTTGAAATGAAAAAT
Organism: Acanthosepion pharaonis; assembly: GCA_903632075.3. Taxonomy (NCBI): domain Eukaryota; kingdom Metazoa; phylum Mollusca; class Cephalopoda; order Sepiida; family Sepiidae; genus Acanthosepion; species Acanthosepion pharaonis. The sequence goes on from CAHIKZ030001322.1 coordinate 34,532, forward strand.
GAAAAGAAATTTACACTTTTTTGACGGGCCGTGCTGAAATATGTAAAATTAACGAAGAGAGGAAGTGAGGGGGAAGAGAAGACATGAGTGAGTTAGATGTACCATTTCAATTCTTTATCCTTAATATATATATGTGGTCCAGACGACGCTTAACTTAACGTATGTTATCTCTAGATATAGATGGGGGAAAAAGAAGAAAACCGGCCTCAAAGGAAAAAGATACAATAAAATAAATCATGAGAGGTGGTTTCACTCAAATTCTTATGTTTTGTTATTTTGTATTGTTTAGATATATATTTGGGGTTAAATTTATATATATATATATATATATATATATATATATATATATATATATATATACTGATTATCCACAGACAGACTGTTTCACAGTTCCTCAGTGTGACTAGATGTCTGATTTCTTCAAGCCGGGAGATAAACACGATTGATTTAACATCAGTCCGATATCTTGCCTCTAGGCTATCCTAGCACGACAGAAAGGAAAGGAATTCTAACGATTTTCTCTATGCGGAATACGTCACCGGCTTCGGGAACGTAATTCATACTTGATATGTAATGCTTAATAGCGGTAGGAACCGCTGTTTTTTTTTTTTTAAAAAAACCTTTCTTAGAGAGCTCATCCGGATTACCAGGAGCATGTATAGTCATCTACAGACAGATAAATTTCGCTGTATCATAGCTCATCTGTGTGGCTAGAAATTGCTTCAAAATGGATCGATCTTCCGACTTATAAACATCAGCCAGATATATATATTATATATATATATATATATATATATATATATATATATATATATATATATATATATATATAAATATAAAATATATGTTATTTATATAAAACAATTAAAAAGCCCAAATTGCTGTTTTTCTCAGGGATTTGTTTGGGAAGGATTCATTTGAAGCTTGTTAGAAAAATGGATGAGTGTTCAATATCGAAGATTGAGATAGAGCGCTAATAGAATTAATATGAAAATGCTTTTCCATAAATATATATATATATGTGTGTGTGTGTGTATGCGTGTGTGTTTGTGTGTGTGTCTGTATGTTTGTGTCTGTATATATCCTTTCATTCTCCCTTTTCTCCATCCAACATCTCCACTCTGCTCCTCTTCCATATCTGCCTCTTCCTCCTCTCTTTCGATTTGTCCTGTACCTTCCCGATTAATAATACTATTATGATAGAAGCTTGTAGCTGACTCAAGTTTAGTAGATCTGCGTATGTGAGAGATACAACTCTCTGAGCGTAATGGTAATGGTGATATAATGATTATGTGGGAACATTCGACAGTGCTACAAGAGTTACGCTTTTCTTTACTCTCTTGCAATCGGGCTGAGATCACAGTGCAAAATCTGTTCTCTTAATCCGTAATGTTAATGGTAATATAAGCTGCTTCATTATAAGGAGGCATTTGACATTCATTGAGCGAGCAACCAGAAGGAACAATGTTTGTGAAGCGAGTCATACTCGCTCGGAAAGCAAAAACATGAGCGACAGATGTCTGCGGACCGTCGAGTAGAAGAAGAAACAGTAGCAACTCTGGAAGAAGAAGAAGAAGAAGAAGAAGAAGTTGATGTGAAGAAGAAGAAAAGTTGATGAGAAGAAGAAGTAGAAGAAGAAAAGTTGATGAGAAGAAGAAGTAGAAGAAAAGTTGATGAGAAGAAGAAAAGTTGATAAGAAGATGAAAAAGTTGATGTGAAGAAGAAGAAAAGTTGATGAGAAAAAGTAGAAGGAGAAAAGTTGATGAGAAGACGACGAAAAAATTGACGAAATAGAAGAAGAAGAAAAAGAAGAAGAAAAGTTTATGAGAAGATGAAAAAGTTGATGCGAACAAGAAGAAGAAGAAGAAGAAGAAGAAGAAGAAGACGAAGAAGAAGAAGAAGAAATAAGACTTGGGTGGAGAATGATATATATATATATATATATATGTGTGTGTGTGTGTGTGTGTGTGTGTGTGTGTGTGTATATTTGTGTGTACTGCAACATAGAACATCACAACACTAAATCAATAAGCTCAAAATATACAGCAGCAAATGAAAAATCTGAACATTAATATTTTTGACGTATGCGATTATTACGTGGGTAAGCGTTGGCATTGAAAAGCAACAGATTTACATGATCATGCCAAAAGGTGCTGAAAAGCGAAAGGATACAGACTAAAGTAGGACGCATATTGGATATAGGGTTGGCGTCCCACATTTCTTATCAGTTATCGAAGGATCTATCATGACATCCACTAACTGCTCCAGGGTTCCAGTCCTAGCTTCCTCAGTTCCCAATTCACACCATATTTCTCATGAAACTGGTGACCAGTCACCTCTCAACTCTTTGGAGCGAGGTCATTGCAAAAAGGGAGATGCAGGAACAACAAATAAAAGCTCTACACCAAAGTTCATGAAATACAATGTCCTATTGTCTACAGCATTAACTTTCTAAAACACCATAGCTCGGGTTTCAGAATTAGACATTTGAAATCTGGCGGCAACAATGCAGGACCAAACAGTGTGGAAAGTGATTGTCAATGGAGTTCCTACCAAACATGGGGAGGTCGAAAGATGACCATGATGATGATGATGCTGACAATCATGATGATGATGATGCTGACAATGATGATGATGATGATATCTTTTGCGAGGACACATTTCTTTACTGGCAAGAGCGTAAATCTCAGATATAAGCATTTTATAGCAGATTAAATGACATTTTAACAACTGGGTGTTTACATTATTTACATGTGTGTTATTGACTTCGTTTTTTTTGTTGTTATCACAACGTTTCGGCTGTTATTCTCTTCGGCCTTAATCGGGTGTATATCGATTCGTGAATCTGTTATGGCCCGGTTCCTTGTACCACGGTGATAGTCCAAGGTAGAACCAATAAAGAACCCGAAGGCGGATATGGAATAACACAGATATATTACAAACAGGAATATATACAGAGAAGTAGAAAGTGTTAGCACGAACAATCAGGTTTAGTAGTAATTGTCTGAACGCGACTCTGTTTCGGACTGCCTCTGACTCGACTGACTGACTCACTCGCTCTGACTGACTCCTGAAGGACTTCACTCCAGACTTCAGACTGAACTCTTGCTACCTCTTGAGGTGCAGTACTTATTACATATGGAATAGTCAATTATGTTATTATGGGTAAGGTCCCATAACAGAATCCTGCAAGGGATTTTGAACTGAACACTATAACTGTAACGACGAGCCAATTCTGAACGTACTCAGCACAAGACACAATTATACACTGGCAGAACTTTGCGGTAAGGAGAAGAGATTGGACATTGAGGATCTGTAGACAGCAATACCGGACAGAAGAGTGTGAAAATGGATTGTCAATGGAGTTCCGACCAACTATAGGGAGTTCGAAGGATGATGATGATGATGATGATGATGCATATTCAACAAAGACATAAAGAAATGTTCTCTGGGATGCTGTAAATTATCTGATAGTATTCATATCGTTTTACCGAAAGGGAAGCTTTTTATTATATTCATTAGAGTTGTAATTGCTCTGACATCACAAAGTATGGAAGAAACTGAAGAGTATTAGTGTACACTAGACAAGAAAATACATTCGTTATGGAAGACTTGAATGCAAAAGTAGGAAAAAAGCAAACTGATAATTAATTTGGTGAAATTAGACTAGGAACCCATAATGAATGCGGAAAAATTGGGTCCAATCGTTATTGGGCAACATCTTGTTTCAAGAACACCCATAACGTTGATGGACATGTAGATAATGTGAAGAAAAGAAGAAGTAGAATACATTTTAGACAATAATGTTCACCTTTTAAAATGTCGAAGTGCAGCTCGATGTAGAGGATTACAGAATGAGCGCCACATTATATGCAAATATTTGTGGAAGATAACGATTAATCCAGACTTAATCAGGTTAAGATAGTAGTGAACGAGTAAACCTACACTGGCGGCGTGGGCGTGGTTCCAAAAGGCACCGGTGCGTGGGAAGAATCTGCTCGAGTTGAACCGCCATTTCACTAACAGAATACGTAGGAAATGACGGTGGTTCGCTGCAATCTGAGTGGCATGAGAGGACTTAGCCATGGCTGTTGGAACTGGTTCAGCTACGAAATGTTGTTCGTCTGAACACTTTCCATGGAAATAGCAATGGAGAGTGGCTTGCAAAATTTTGTTTGTGGGAATGGGGTGTAGAGTGGAAAATAATTAATCAGCCACAAAACTTCAGAGACTCTATTTAACTCTATCGAGACTGGGAAATAAAAACTGTACAGCTCCTTCCCATTATGGCGACAGTACTTCATTTTCAGTAAGATAAAGGTTTAGGATAGCAGGAATCAGGTAAATAACGATAAATAAGAGAAATGCAGTTTCCCACAGGTAAAATATACTTAAGTACTGACTGCGGAAGCGACCACCCTCCAGGGCTACGTAAATTTTGAATAAAATTAAAGAATTTGTAAAGGGCCAAATCAGTGCCCAAATAACAATATGACAGTGTTGTGGTAGGATCCACCTAATTTGCATAGTGGAGTACCGACCATATAAATATGGTTAGTACCGGGAAGAGAGGGAGGAATCAAGAGATTCAACCAGAGACTCTGCCCGATTGCGACTCAGTCAACACATTCTCCAGGAACGGTCTTACCAGGAATATACAAAAGACTATATGTAAATATTGTGTACACTTTCTTTTTTTAATACATTTTGTTCTAAGTACATTTTGTGTTGCATTATTATTCCATGCATTAGTCAAGTTTCAACAGACAGACTCCTGAATCACCAGAATTTGACACACACACACACACACACACACACACACACATATATATATATATAGATAGATAGATAGATAGATAGATAGATAGATAGATAGATAGATAGATAGATAGATTTAAAAGTAGGTAAAAGGATAACTTTCAAAAACTAAGCAAAATATTAATAAACGGGGAAGTTTTGTTAGAACCATTGAAATGTTGTTCTACCGAAGGATCTTGAGAATATCATCGAGTCAAACTATGAACAACAAAATTTCCACGGAAAATGGAAACAAAATGATAGATATACGTAGAAACAGAAAGAAGCAATTGAAGGTTATAGGACATATAATTTGAGAAAAAAGGCTTGGCGAATTTGAGAATCACGGGACATACTAAAACAACAGGGCAGAATGAGATAGTTAATAACAAAGCTAACAAACTTGCATAAATTGCTGGAAGAACAGAGATTAGGAAAGTCAACAAAAAGCTAAAAATTACTAAGAGGTAAGAAGTTAGGGATGTTGCGGTGACCCATGACTATCTATATTCTGAAGGGATACGGCACACATGAGAATTTCTTGTGCAGCATCTTGATTATATCTATGTTCACTTCGAGGTACATATCCCATCCAACTTATTCGCTGCTACATAAAATAAATCAGAATAGTTTTAAAAGTCACTAGATAATCGATAAAACCGTTGGGTTTCA
>CAHIKZ030001322.1:45000-50000 GCA_903632075.3 Acanthosepion pharaonis
AATTCATTTTTAAACAAAAACAAATACTTCTTTTCAATTTCACACCGAGCATGATTCCTTCTTTTTTCTTCACCTTATAAGGTTTTATTTTTATTTTTTTCCTATACGGGATATATTCCCATACTCATTTGAGAATAATAATGAGATCGCTCACAAACTGTACTAGCTTTTACACATTTTTATTGGTTCATTTCTTGCTTAACCCTTAGTCTATTTTTCCGATTCACTTAAATTTATCTAATAATTAGCAGGTCAATATTTCAACTAATCTAAACATTCCAAACAATTAGTTCTTGCCTGTCAGTTATAGAGGCACACACACATATACATATATATATATATATATATATATATATATATATATATATATATATATATATATATATATATATATATATATCAGTGGCTACTCAAGATCATCAGTGCTTGTCGGGCTCATTGCAATTTTTAATAAGCTAAATAATGCTAAAATGATTACTCCAAATATTCTTTTAAAACTCTGTGCATGAAATAAAAATATCACATCATGGTATTGTAATATTAATTGTAATAATTCTATAAAAAAAACATATATTTAATAAATATTTCAAGACATGTAATAAACATGAATGAGAACAAAGTCTTTGGTATGTTGGTCTGTTTATTGCTCCTTTCCACTTTTTACTATTTTTTTTTACAGGTTATCAAGTCAAGAGATAGGGAAAGTTATTGTAGTATCAGAAAGTAGAATTGTATATTTCACTCACTGAGGATTAGGATGCGGATAGACGTGATTACATTTTTTTCAAAAGTTAGTAAGTTAGGAGTTTATGTTTGGGTCTGTGTACGTGTTTATGCGTGTCTGTGGGCGTGTTTATATATTATATATATATATATATATATATATATATATATATATATATATATATATATATATCTGTGAATTTTTAGTTTAAGTTATTGAACGTTTATGATCAGTTCTGGTGACTGTTATCATATTTCTTCAACATATGACCAAGTGACACCTCACTTCAAACTTTAGCTTGAGGATTTATGGCTGCCACTTTCTTTGCCTTCTGCCGACTTTATGTTGGGTCATATTTAAAATTCTCCAATAGATACATTCCACTATAAACCTTATACTGAACAGAATAAAGTATCCAGAATGGTCATTTGAAAACCGAAAATACAATAAAAAAGTCTTCATGGACAAGACGAAATAAAAATCACAGGAGATTTTTAAAAAATTATTTATTAAATTAAAACAAGGAATACATTGACTATTAAGTATCTGTCCAGCTCGATATGATTACATCTACACAGCCGCATTAGGCATATCAATTATATATATATATATATATATATATATATATATATATATATATATATATTTATGATATTTCATAATAAAGAAAACAGAAATTTAAAAAAGGCAAAGAAAGAAATAAAGTATATATATATATATATATATATATATATATATATATATATAACTAATTAATTTTCTGGTCTTTTTTCTTTTTTTTGATAAATTCATAATAAAGAAAACAAAAAAAAGGCAAAGAAAGAAATGTATATATATATATATATATATATATATATATATATATATAATAAAATAATAAAATAATAATATATATATATATATAAAAATAATATATATATATATATATATATATATATATATATATATATATATATATATATATATATATATATTACGTAATTTCTTTCTTTGCCTTTTCTTTCTGTTTTCTTTATTATGACGAATATCAAAGAAATATATTTCGGTCAATATTTTGAGGTACGGAGTTGAAACAATTTTGCATCCAGCTGAAGTCAAGTATAAAAACGAGGCACTATGAAAGATATTCGTTGCTTTGAAATAGATATACTTGAAAGGTGACTAACTCGGGCTGACTCCGACAAGCCCGACCTCCGCTGTCACCACTGATATATATATATATATATATATATATATATATATATATACTGAGACAGTTTATTAATTTTCCAGCAAAGTTTTATTTTTTCCACAACTATTTCTTCTTCTTCTTCTTCTTCTTCTTATTATTATTATTATTATTATTATTATTATTATCATCTTTTTCATCTACTTCTTCTTTCACTTCTTCTTTTCTACTTCTTCCACATTTGCTCCTTGTTATTATTATTATTATTATTATTATTATTAAATCAACTAGTTATTTTTCATTTGGTTTTCATTTTTCCAAATATTTTTGAATTACAGATCATTTATTCCTAGTTTTCCTCGAAACAAACTCTGTTTTTCCTCCTTCTTCCACAGTTATATATATATATTCCTTCTTCTCTCCTCCCCCTCCTCTTTTCATTCCTTTTTCTTCTTATTCCCCTTCTCCTCATCCCCCTCCTTCCACATCAATTATTTATTTTTCTCTACTTCTTCTATACCATTTACCTTTACTTCTAACGCAACCACAAGTCCCCCTCCCTCTTAGATTGTGCCATAAATTTCTGTGCAACACAACAGGAAACGCAATACGAAAAGGAAATAATAAGATTTTATTTGAGAGGTGAGGAAATTGAAATACAAAAAAATCGTTTACAAAGAGAAGTGCGCTTATCGAACGGAGGCAAAAATAACGCAACACAAATTGGAGCGAAAATGATGCAAGGATTGGGAAATTCCAGACGACGAGGTCCCGTGCAAGGATATAAATTTAGCTGTTACAGATTTGAAGAAAGTTGCTGTCATTGAATCTGATGATAATAACTTGGGAAAAAATTCAATGTTTATTTCAGCATATGAAGTTTGAACAGGTGATTTCTTATCATATTTGACTGAAATTTAAGACATGTATATTATGACAATTGGCATTTCAATGAGTCTTCCGCTATGATCCGAGTATGGATTGTGAATTGTAAAGAATTTTAATGTAACACTGAAAATGATGAACAAACTACATGCATTTAGATCTTTTTGCATTTCTCTGAAGATAAGATGTTTGTCGAAAGTGACATTTAAATGTCGGTAAGTGGCAAAAAACGATATATAAACAGTGAAATGAGAGTAATTTTTGCTGATTCGGTAATGGAAATAACCATCTGAATGAACTGGGACATTTCTGCAGTAATGAGGACGCCGGTGTTGGCCAAATCGAAACGCCGTTTAAAAAAACCAAAAAAAACCGTCGTCATACAACACGGGACATCACCCCGGGTCAAGATGAACCTGAAAACAACAGCAATTAAAAAAGTGGTTCAGCGTTCCTTCAATCCTCCCACCTCCCGATCAGAGGCGCTGATGCCAGATGTTGTTCCCACCTCCCGATCAGAGGCGCTGATGCCAGATGTTGTTTATCGTCATATCCCGGAAGAAATGCAAGAGACAGAAGGTAAGAGCTTGTAAGTAATAACAGAACATGGAATGGGATTGATATTAAAGGCAAAAAAAATTGTTATGGTCTACGAAGGATATGAAATTGTGGAGATCCCGGAGAACCAACGTCGTGAAGTATATATAATTAGAATTGCGAGGCACCTTGAAGCGGTGTAATGGTTAGCAAGCTTGTCTCGCTAGAACAATTACGGCTGAGTAGTGAGTTCGATCCTCACTGAGTGCCCCAAACATTTGGCCTTGTGCCACATCTAAGCTACGCTTGGAAAATCACTATATAATCAGAATTGCGAGAAAATAAACTACAAGTATTAAAAACGGTAATTTCTATAGCAAATAAAATCCTAAAATAGATATATTGGGATTTATCGAAAGTTTACTTTATTTTAATATATTATCGCTTAAAAAATACAGTTTATCTAATATGGAAATGTATTCCTTCATATTCTTAGAAGAATAATACCTGTAGGACAATTTCATTTATAAAACGATAGTGTTTCCATGGTAAACAGTATCGAAATATTTCTATTACAGGCGACCTAAAAATGTCTGCGTGTAGGGGGTGTCTGTGGGTGTGTTGTGTACGGAAATGAGTGGGAAAACGTTATATACATTTTTAGATTCGAAGAACAATTTTAGGCAGAAAACGCTATGATTATGTGGCAAAAGTTTTCGTGTGACACATTTGATCCTCAAGGACTTAATCGGACCAAAGCGATGTGTAGGTTTATACGACTGCACATGGGCGGGAAGGAGAGGGAACGCTGAGAACATTAAATTCGATATTTTATTTAATATATGTTTCGGTTACATAGTCTATCCGATTTCTTAATAAAAGTTGCGGAAATTAAATGAAATCAGGTAAATTATCTCATACATACATACATATATATATATATATATAGTCGACTCTCCCGTCGAATTCGACGTATGAGGGTCAAGCAGATCAGTTCCCAGGAAACCGACAGCCCGACAACAGCACATGAGATTTGATTATAGTGGTGGAGGCTTCGTTCAAGACCAGCCACACTTTTTGAAGGGCCGAATTCAGAAACCTGGTGCACTAAGTGCCACAAGGTCCCCAAACGACTCTCCGCAGGTTTTGAATTCAAAGTTGTCCTTCTCCTAGACCAGTTGCCATCCAAGGCTATAGAAACCAGTCTGTCCTGATATTTACCCATAGCTGGAGGGAGGAGAAGAGGATTCACACCTTTCCCAGAGTATTAGCCCGTAAGTGAATGTAATGGATTCGACTGGAATTCGAACTCTGCTCTCCATATATATATATATAATTATTTATTTAAAATTATAACATAAAATGTAAACATGTTGATGTTGAAAATGTAAACATGTTTATGTTGAACGTGTAAACCTGTTCATGTTATAATTTTTGAATAAAAAATATTTGTACTAATCTGTATTGATTACTCTTTTAAGAATATCTTTTTTTGCCTATTGGGATTTTTTCCGTCTACACTAATCCTATACTTGGTTACATATACATCTATTTATATATATACCATAAGAATCAAATCATAATTTAAACAATATTCTTCTTTTTTTTACAAGTATTCACCTCAAGCAAGGCGGGAGTGCTACCACTAGGGCCGTCGATAGCCTTGGGGTTAGAATCTCCAAATGA
>CAHIKZ030001322.1:55000-57500 GCA_903632075.3 Acanthosepion pharaonis
CACACACACACTAACACACGCACACACACATATAATACAAACATATAATATATACATACTTACATATATATATATATAATATACATGCATATATAACATACATATATAATATACATACATGCGTGCCAAATTATTATCGAGATAACTTTTTTCTAATATTTCAAAAACCGTCCAATCAATTCACACAAAATTTCCACACAATGTTGGCAACACTAAGCTGTACAATAACTGAAATTTTCGTACTGATCTTCCCAATGTAGAAAAACTGGCGCCACATTTTTACCAACACGGTGTTTTGAGCGTGCTAAATTATTAGAAAAGTATAAGAATTTAGTGAAAAGATGGGCCGTAAAAACAGTTTAAGTGATGCTGAAAAGAAAACTATTCCCTCAGAACTCTCAAAAGGTAAATCTACCATAGAAATATTTAAAATGATAGGGAAGTGTCATCAAACAGTGAAAAATTCACTGCCGACCCTACACAAGTACGCAAAAGGGCATATAAAAGCAAGCCGAGTGTTATTTCACGTAGTCTCATGTCACGACTTAAACGAGAGGCCACAAAGAACCCTGGACTTACCAGTCAAGAGCTTTTCAGTCGTATTGGGGATCCTACTGTGTCTAAAAGTACTCGGTGTCTGTATCTGAGGGAAATAGCAACAACAACCAAACCTGAATCGAAGCCTCCGTTGACGAGAAATCACATTCAAAATCGATTGAAATGGGCCGAGGACAATATGAAGATTGACTTCTCTAAAGTTTTTTTCACAGACGAAACTCGAGCAACACTTGATGGGCCAGATAGATGGTACAAAGGCAGGATAATGAACGGACAGAATCGCCATCAATGTTTGAGGCGCCAACAAGGTAGTGGAGGCATAATGATCTGGGGTGGTATTATTGGAAAAATATTAGTGGGCCCATGGAGAGTACTAGATGGCGTCAAAATGACTACTGATGCATACATAGCGTTTATGAAGGAGCATCTTGAACCGTGGTTGAAAAAGCAAAGAGTTGCCTTCAGAAGGGCAGTTGTTTTTTTATGCAAGATAATGCTCCCTCACACGCTGCTCACAAGACTACTGAATACTTGAAAGAGTTAGGTTTCGATGGACCTCGAAAAATGAAGTGGCCAGCAAATTCTCCGGATTTGAACCCAATCGAAAACCTTTGAAGCATCATGAAGCAAAGACTGTACGCCAACGGACGACAATTCAGGAGCAACGCTGAGTTATGGGAAGCAATTCTTGACATATCTCGCGGCATTACAGAAGATGACATCCTACAATTAACAAATTGTATGGATCGTCGACTTTTTCAAGTAATTTCAAAACAGGGAAATCACATTCCCTATTAATTTGTTTAAAACTGTACCTTTTTTGTATCTGTTATTATTTGTTTGATTATCTTATTTATTAGCTTCTTTTGATCATAAACATTCACGTTCAACATTAATAAACGTTTTCTTTGCTCAATTCTGGGAATTTTATTAAACCTTTCTAATAATTTGGCACGCGAAAATCACCGTGCTGATAACAAATATGGCGCCAGTTTGTTTAGATTGGGCAGATCTGTACAAATATTTCAGTTAATGTGCAGCTCCGTGTTGCCACTATTGTGTGAAAATTTTGTGTGAATAGATTGGACGGTCTTTGAAATATTAGAAAAAAGTTACCTCGATAATAATTTGGCACGTAGTGTACAATATATATACATAAATATACAATATGCATGCATACATATACAATATACATATAATATATATGCTTATACATACATATACAATATACATACATACATACATCTACATTATGTATATGCAGATAATACATAGACATATATATGCAAACATATACATGTATACGGTGGTGTAATTGTTAGCGGCTTGGATTGATGAATCGGAGAGACGAGTTGGAAATACATTACATTACATTCACTTACGTGCTAATACTCTTGGCAAAGCTATGAATCATCTTCTTCTCCCTCCATCTATGGGTAAATAGCAGGACAGACTGGGTTCTATAGCATTGGATTGCAATTGGTCTAGGAGAAGGACAACTCTGAATTCAAAACCTGCGGATGTTCGTTTGGGGATCATGTGGCACGCTGTACACCAGGTCTCTTATTCGGTCCTTCAAATAGTGTGGATGGTTCTACACAAATACCTTCACCACTATAATCAAATCTCATGTGTTGGTGTCAGGCTGGATTAGAAACTGATCTGCTTGAAATCAAGTATTTATACGACAGGAGAAAAATATATATATATATATATATATATATATATATATATATATATATATATATATATATATATATGAAATTTGCAAAAAAAATCCGGACAATTATTCTTAAGACATCTTTATATAAAAAAGACGAATAAATATAAAAAAAAATATCTTAAAAATAATTGTCGTACTTTGTCCATTTCATAATGTGTGACGTCATTTGTTTAGGTTTCTATACGCATCGAGCAGATATTAATGTATGACAGAAAATCA
>CAHIKZ030001322.1:62500-155000 GCA_903632075.3 Acanthosepion pharaonis
TCAGGTATTCAAATCTTCCGTTCCAACTTTGTAGGTTTTCGCACATTTCAGACACCTGCGCACAGTTTGATAGGAGTGCCAGCATCGAGGTTTCTTGGTGTGACGAACGTTGGATAGGCTTCATGTCGTGGCTGCCACTGCGGTCTTACCCCCGGGGGCCTGGACGAGGTAAATATTGGCACGAATACGGAGTTTGTGTCACGTAAATCCAACCTTCCGTTCGTTTCTCTACTGAACGCATTGAGCGACTTATTTCAGTGGTCATAGTTACAAGGGTACTGGGAGGGCTGGTTAGAGATAGAAATGATAGGCAGTGGCAAGCGTGTGCGGCTTTTTAGCTTTTCTACCAAATGCTTCGAGAGGTCTAGAAAAACGTAAGAAATGACTGGACAGATAGAGCGAATGACATCGATAGAGAATGAAAAGAAGTAGCACTGAGTGATTTAAAAGACAAAAGAATTGTAAATCGATGGGGGAAGCGAAACATTCGATGCAAAAAGAGAAAGAAGCGTGTTTCTGGTGACGAGAAATATATTTATAGATAGTGGTAAAAAGAGGTAAAAAAATAGCTTCAAAATAGATATAGTGTTAGGAATAGAGACTCAACAACGGAGACACGGACAAACAAATATATTGATAAAGACTGAGAGACAGTATGAAACAAGGATGCAATGTAGGCATAAAGATTTATTAAGAAGTCGCATCTGCTTTTTTTAAACTATTTTTCTTTTCTGAAAGTGAATATTTACGCCACAAAAAAAGAAAGAAAATATGAAAGAAAGAGAAAGATATGGAGAGAACAGTTAATGTAGAGAGAGAGAGAAAGAGTATTTTTCTTTTTTCTTCTTTTTAATTTTTTATTCAATGTGTTGGACTTCTTTTCTTTTTAGATAGAGAATGTGTTTAAAACTGAAAGAACGAGAATGAAGGGAGTTTTTTTTTGGTGGGGGGGGTTGTTGTTGTTTTTTTTTTTTTTTTTTTTTTTTTTGTCTTACGGCATATCAACCTCATCACGTTACTAATGCCGACAAGGTTTTTATTGCTGGTATTTTTTTTTTTTAAATGCATTGCAAGTAATATTTTTTTCAAAAATGTATTGCTGCTATTTTTTTCCAAAGTTGTATTGCTGGTAATGTTTTTTTTTTGTTTTTTTTCAAAAATGTATAATTGGAAATATTTTTTTTCAAAAAATGTATTGTTGATATTAAAACCTATTTTTTTTTACACTTTCATAGTGTTTTGATCCCAGTTTAGCTATGTGTCCATAGCTGAAACCTTATCAGGTGCTATCACCCGTGTCAGGCTGAACCTGGGAACATCAGCTAATAATAAGTTTATCGTCATACCCAGGACGCGGATGCAGTTTATCGCCATATCCAGGAGGGTGCGTGAATAAAAATTATCATTGCTTCAGTAAGAATCCAGTCTGTTGCAAGTAATATTTTTTCAAAAATATATTGCTGGTAATATTTTTTTTTCTAAAATGTTTTGCAGGTAATAATGTATTGCTGGTAATATTTTTCTTCGAAAATTTATTGCTGGTAATAATATTTTACAAAAATGTATTGCCGGTATTAAAACCTATTTTTACACTTTCATAATGTTTCGACCCCAGTTTGAAGGTTAGTTATTTGCCTATAGCTGGGACCCTATCAGGTGCTACCACCCGCGTCAAGGTGGATCTGGGGACATCAGCTAGTAGTAGGTGGTTCCACGCTTGCTGTCGGATGCAGTTTATTGCCTTGCCCAGGACGAGAAAGAAGAAAAGGTGAGATAATGAAGAAGAACAAATATTCATAGAGAGGAGAAAGTTTTACAGGACGTAAAACGTGGTGAGGATAAAAAAAATAACAGAATAAAGACAAGATAAACATGAGAAGATTCAATGATTTTTTTTTTGTTTAACGGTATATCAACTCCTTATGGGTCATTTAATGCCGGAATTTACTTTTTTGGATGGTTTGAAGTAATAAAAATAATATATATGTTATTCTGCTGTCACAACTGAATACATGGTAGATGATTATCAGGTTTTGAGCATATTCATGTTAGTGAATATTATTATTAGAGGCGCTGATATGTCTGTTTTATGTTGTATTTTGTTTAAATTATTTTGTGTAATACAATTTGATTTAAGAAATTGTAGGACATTATAAAAATTAATGTCATGAAAGATCTTTCATGTTATTTGGTCGAGTTCGTTTCGGGGCATATCAACCTATATAAGTTATTTAATGCTGTATTCTAAATATTTTGAACAATTTTATGACTTTAACTAAATATATTTTTAACAAAACTGTATGCCTTCAACTAAGGTTAAAATGTATTATTGGTAATCTTGCTAAAAAATGTAGTAGTGGTATTTGTGTTTCAGCTATAAAATGTATTGTTGTTCATTTTACTATAAAAAAAAACATATTTTTATACCATCATAGTTTTTTTTTTGTATTTTACCTGAGGAAGATCGCTATTTACCCATAGCTTGAACCCTAGCAGTTGCTACCACCCTGGATCAGGTGGACTTGTGAACAACAGTAATTAAGAGGTGGCTCCACTCTCCTCAAAACCAATCCATCAGAATACTTCCTGTCGGGTAGAGTTTATCGTCATACCGAGAATAATGTGTAAAAGGTGAATGAATATATGCGTAGAAAGATAATAAACATTTGAGAAAGAGAACGGAAAATAAATAATGTGAGAAAAGTAGAAAGAAATGACAACCTGAATTGATTATTATTATTATTATTATCATTATCATTATTATTATTATTATTGTGTCGTGTCCCCTCAGGACGTAGGCGATCATTGTTTTCCATAACTTCTTGTACCATGTTGCTCTTAATAAATGTTATCATTCTTTTTATTTATAAATACATTATTCCGCGATCCATTTACTTAAGATCACTAAGTATGCAATTCTTTGGTTTCATTTTTTCTCTTGCCTTCAACTGGTCCCCGGAAAACCGGACTCTTAACACCCACTTTCCTCCTTATTTGTCCCAGAAACCTCAACTGTCTCTTCCTGATGTTAAGTATAAGTTTTCCTTTTGTTTCCATTTTTATTGGGTGCTCACATATTCGGTCCACAGCATCCTCAGTATCCTTTTGTAGAATCACATTTCTTCTCCTTCATGTCTCTTCTTCATCTTTGAGGAAATTGTTCAATCCTCACTGCCATACAGGAGGACAGATATCACCTAACAGTTTAGCACTGTTTACATCGTTTCTAAGGAAATTAATTATTATAGTGAAAAAAACATGAAGGTAGAAAATCAAGAAAGAAGAAAGAGAAGTGAAAGAGACGATAATATTAGAGAAAGAGAGCAATCTTTTTTTATCGAATGCGTCCATTTAGAAAAGCATTTACATTTTTCTTCTGAGATGTCTTTTACTTATTAATTACATTCTGCTTATGGCCTCTATTTTTTTAATACGTTGTAACGTTATTCATATCATTCATTTGATTCTCTTATCACCTCGATTATATTTTCATTCATTATTTCTTTCTTTCTTGCTTTCATGATTTCGATCAATTCCTTTCTTTCTCTTTTCTTACTTTTCTTTTATTATTTCATTCTTTCTTCAATTTTCAAGATTTTTCACTTACTTAAACACATATTTTTTCTCCAAAATTTGATTTTCCCAGATTGCTGTCTTATTCACCTTCTTCTTTTTCTTTTACGCTTTAGAAGAAATAAATAAGAAATGCAATGATTCATTGCAAAACCTACCCAAGCGCCGGCTGCGGAAGCGATCATCGCCCTCTTATGTGTCAACTAAGATTGAAACTGCGGAAATTGAAGAAGCCTAACGCAGCACCCAAACTGCAATGCAACAAACTCTTGAGCGATCCTAACCTAAAAGAAAAATATATGGACAATATGAAAAGAAGATACTAGGCATACAATGGAAACTCAAAATGGGACGCACTAAGAGACATTTTAGTGACATCAGCAAACGATATCATCCCAAAAGAGACAGGACGAAGAAGTAAAAATGAATTGATGACTTATACGATTTTCGCCATGATGGAAAGAAGACAGAAAACTCGGCCATGATACGGAACGGAATATAGAAAATTACACAATGAAATAAAGACCAAATGCAGGCAAGCTAAAGAAAAATGGCGAAACGAAAAATGTGCAGAAATAGAAAGATTGAGATCTAACAACAAAACATGCACAAAGAAATGAGACAACTAACAGGACAAAAGACATGCTCGTCAACAGGATGCCTAAAATCAAAGAATGAAACGGTCATATTAGAGAAGGAAAACATTCTTCAACACTGGAGCGAGTATATTGGAGAACTCTTCCACGACATAAAGAAACAGCCAGTAATATACAAAACTACCGATGGACATGGAATTTTGAAAACCGGAGTAAAAGCCCATCTGGACAAATTGAACAGAAAAATAGGCAGCTGGGCCAGACGGAATTCTAACAGAAATGTTGACAGCCTTAGATGACTTTGGCATAGAAAAGATCACCGAAATAACAGATGAAATCTACAACAGCGGGTATATACCAAAACACCTCAGCAGATATATCTTCGTAGCTATATCTAAGAAAAAAGGCGCAAAATAATGCGAACACCACCAAACAATAAGTCTAATGAGCCACGTAATCTAATGATCAGAGCGCGCATCAGAATCAGCCCAGAGATAGGACAAAGAAAAGTGAGGGTTCGTTATAGACACCGGAACATAGAGCACGATATTCATGCACAGGATTTTATCAGAAAGAGCGATCCAGATGCAGTAGGACGTGTACCTATGTTTCATAGACTACGCAAAGGCCTTCGACAAAGTATGCCAAAAGGATCTGATAGTACTGGTCAGCAACCTTGATATATTCGGGAAAGATATCAGAAAAATCAAGAACGTGTGCTCGCAGCAAACAGCATGCATGCGCACAAGGAACGAGTTCAGCGAACATACAAAAATAGAAAGGAACGTAAGGCAAGGATGCGTCCTTCTCCATCCGATAAGTTCAACCTATACAGCGAGGCAATTCTGAGAGGATTGGAGACACTACTGGGATTTAGCATTGGCGGACATAATCTTAACAACATAAGATACGCAGATGACACAGGACTGAAAACAGACACGGAAAAGAAATTACAATCTACTACAGAAGATAGCGAAAGAGAGCGAGAAGAAAGTACTATGCATAAACTACAAGAAGATAGTCTACATGGTCATCTCTAAGAGGATGAGCCTGAAATGCGATTTAAAGGTCGGGAACACTAGAATCAAGCAGACGCGGAAGTTGGAATATCTAGGAAGCTTCTTGACAGAACATGGTAAGTGCAATACTGAGTTCCGTAGATGTATAGGGATATCAAGGACACATTCCAAATGTTGGGCAGAGTACTGCGAAACAGGAGGATGTCTTTGGTAACAAAGAAAATAATACTGAACTGATATGTGACATCTGTCCTTCTTTACGGCAGCGAATATTGTACGATTTCCTCAAAGATGGGGAAGATACTCGAAACAACAGAGATTTGGTTCTACAGAAGGATGCTAAGGATAGCATGGATCGAGCGCGTGATCAACGGCGAGATCTTAGGTGTCAATCAAGGATGAGGCTTATACTTAATATCAGAAAGAGGCATCTGAAATTTCTGGGACACATAATGAGGAAGGAAGGCCTGGAGAATCGGATACTCACGAGTCGATTAGAGAGAAAGAGAGACAAGGGAAATCAACGTGTGACGTACCTGGCGGACTTAAGCAAGTGGACGACAAAACGTGGTCTGTGGAGGAAGCAGAGTGAAGGAACTTGTTGAGACCTGCAAGGGATAGAGGAAAAGGTGGAGAGCCATGATAGCCTACGGCCTGGAAGGACGTTGCACATTAAAAGAAAAGAAATAAGAAATTAAGTGAAAGAATGAGAGGGAAAGATAGATAGATAGATAGATAGATAGATAGATAGAAAGAGAGAGAGAGAGAGAGAGAAGGAGAGAGATGTTGTAAGTCTTGAATTTTGATTTCTTTTACATTCACTCGAAGAAAATCTCAGCGAACTTAACGTAGTAGAAGACAGTGAAACTCGATTATATTTCATTCTTTCAAAACTATTTACATATCTATCTTGTTTTGTTCCTTCCTTCCTTCCTTCTTTCCTACCTACCTATCTATCTATCTAACTGGTTTATTCCTTCCTTCCTTCCTATCTATCTATCTATCTATCTATCTATCTATCTATCTATCTATCTATCTATCTATCTAGTTTTTTTTTTCCTATCTATCTATCTATCTATCTATCTATCTATCTATCTATCTATCTAAATTGTTTTCTTCCTATTTGTTTCTCTGTCTCTATGTATCTATTTTATTTTGTTCCCATCTATCTATCTTGGTTTATTCCAATCAATCTATCTTGGTTTGATTTGTTTCTATCTATCTATCTATCTATCTATCTATCTATCTATCTATCTCTCTCTCTCTCTCTCTCTCTATATATATATATATATATATATATATATATATATATATATATATATATACAAGACGATCTCACACCATTTCTCTCAAAGTTATACACCCACATTTCTCTCTCATTCTTTCCATCTTGATTTTTCTTAGGTTCATCCAGTTTGTCATAAATTTCGATATTTCTTTGTTTATTTTTTTTTCTCATTTCTTTCCTCATTTCTTTATTTATTTATTTATTCCTGCATGACTGCCTCCAGGTGCCTTTCACTTTGTTAACCTCAATTTCATTTATCTTCAAGAACGCGCTTTTGCCAGGTTTCATGTGTTTAAACAATTTGGTCTCCTTCTTTCATGTTTTATTGTCAACCTGTTTTTTATTGTTTTTCTTAGATTCACTACATTGGTCATATTTCTACATATCTTTCTCTTTTTTTACTTTTGCCCTCCTATGCTAAAGACACCCGCTTTCTCAACAAATAACGCGGTTTGTCTAAATTTCTTTTCTTGCTCTTATTTGTCATTCTTGATTTTATTGTTTACTTTTGCTTCATGCACTTTTCTCATGAATCTCGATTTTTCGTTCTTTCTTTTATTCTATCTTTTCTTTCTTTTTCTCCACCTCTTTTCAAACATTCCCCTCTCTATTATACCCTTTTTTTCTCTCTTTTAAGAGAAGCGCCATTTTTATCAACGCTTCTTGTTCTCTTTTGATGCATTCTTTCAATTTCCCCATTTTCACATAATATTTTTTAGCTTCGTCCCTTTTATCTCTCTTTCGTGTTCCAGCGAGGGAGGGAGGGAGGGAGAGTGAGAGAGGAAAGAGAGGTGACAGAGAGAGAGAGGGGGAGGAGAGGATAGAAAGAATTAGTTTTGTTCTCTTCAATGCATTACCTCATAGGCTATAATAATGAAACAACGAAAGAGAATGAAATTAAAATTAGAAACACATAGAAAAAATTATAAAGTTATATAAACAAAGCAATAAATATATACACGTCTAACACTGAAATAAATATGAGATTTAAAAACAATATCACTGAAATAATTACTTAATTCTGGGACACCCGTTATAACAATATTAATAATTCTGTAACGAGACAGTTGAAAGACAGATATCGTTCCATATTAAGAGTTCAGATTCCAGCCAAGCATAATTCGTTGCATTCAGCTATTGTGCAAATACACTTGGGAAACGTATTTGACTATCTATTCTCCTACCAACTATGGGTTAAATAGCAGGACACGTTGTACTCTCTAAATATGGATGTCGACCTCAGTTGGAAAAGAAAAACTTTGATTTCGAACATTGCAAAATATAAATATTTACGCTCTAAGCAATCATTATACCAATTCTCTCTCTCTCTCTCTCTCTCTCTCTATATATATATATATATATATATATATATATATATATATATATATATATATATATATATTTTTGATATATATATATTCATATATATATATATATAATACATACACACATTATATATATTATATATATATATATATATATATATATATATATATATATATATATATATATATATATCGTCATCCATATATATATATATGTGTGTGTGTTTTTTGTGTGTGTGTGTGTGTGTGTAAATTTTATAAAAATATGATTCAATCGCTACATAAGAGTTCTCATGTTTTAAAAAATTAGCTCTGTTTCATCCTCAAGGGAATTTTGGAAGATTGCAAAATTCACTTTAGGATGAAACAGAGCTGTTTTTTTTTTGCTTATATTTTTGAAACATGAGAACTCTTATGTAGCGATGGAATCATATTTTTTTCAAATAATTATAATTTAGGCTCTACTTCTGTATCGGGCACTGTCTTTTAAAAATAAAAACAAAAATACTAAAGAACTTTGCACATTCACACACGCACACACACAGGCACACGTGCACAGTTTGCACACACACACACAAATATATATATATATATATATACATATATATATATATATATATATATATATATATATATATATATATATATATATATATATATATATATATATATATATATATATATATATATAAATATAAAAGTGAACATAGAAGTCAAAACATAGAGCTGACCTTGTTTGTCAGTGTCAGTTGACGTGTATTTTTGGGAAGTCAGCTAAACTCAGGTGATCCTCTTTGTCAAGACGATGATTGTTAAAACGATTACTGTAATATCTTGCAGATGTGTCCTTAACAAAACATCATTTGACAAGTGATATCACTACAACACGAGCACTGGGAGCTGGGATTTGAACTCCGCGATTAAAAATTCAGAGGCGTTATCCATTACACCACCGCACACAGTAGGTTAAAGCACCTAGTATTTGCAAACGGTGACCCATCAAGTTGGGCTCGCTGCTGCTTAAATTCAGTGTTCGTTCCTGAGCCGCTGTTTTAACGTGATGTGTCCGTAAGCCTTTTGCCTTTTATGAAATACTTACATCTGTCCATTTCCTCCGTTACTTAAAACCGTGAACCAGTTGCCATTAATTCATATAAAAAATGCCTCGTTTCCAAACTTCAAAATCACGTTCAGCTAAGATCTATGACTGTCTGTCTTAATGTCAACGACCAACATTTATTGTCTGTCGTGGCTGGTGTGAACGACCTGAAATACAATAGAATGTATCGCTTGATACTGTTGATTGGTTGATTGATTTTTTTTTTAGCGGCGTATCAACCTTAATTGGTTATTTAATGCCGATGGTAAATAATTTAAACAAGTTTATAGATTCAACTAAATATATTTTGAACGCTTTCAACTACAGATATAATGTACTGTTGGTCGTATTTCTTTAAAAATATATTGTTGCTAATTTTATTATAAATCATTGCTACTATTAATATAAATATGTATTTTTTATAATCGGTCTCACTCCAAGCAAGGCAATAAAGCCACTAAGACAAAAGAGGAGATAGGGTGTGAAAGAATTAGGAACAGAAACTTTAATAATGAGCAGAAAAAGGAAAGAGTAATCAGGATACTAAATAGAGATTAACATTGTATTAAATTTTTGAGATTAAATTTAACTAAAAAGCATGGTGCTTGATGGGAGTTCCACTAGCGATAAGTGCGAGAATAGAAACTGTTAACATAGAATTTACGGTTACATCTAGCCAGCTCAACCGTAAAATGATGAGATCCTGAGGCCAGTCTAGGACTGCGCTTAAATTATCAATTAAATTCAAAAATAGTCTGGCGTCGAGATCTCATCAGTGTACATAGTAATTTTGGTAATGTTTCTTTTTTTTCTTTTTTACATAAAAATTTCAAGGACACATGGCACAGTGGATAAAAGTGTTGATTAGATCCAGTGACAGAACACAAAGAGTGTGAGTTCAATACACGGTTAAGGCAGTGGAGAACTTTCAGAGGGAAAATTAACAGGAGATAACTGATAACTAACATCCGTTAAACATGGCACGTCTTCCCCAGCGAACGAAATAAAGGGTTCAGTTTGACATTCCAACTACCTGAAGAAGGCTGGAGCGTACAATGGCCGAAATGTTGTAATACATATGGCGACAAAGATGAGGACAATAATCCAAATAATGTACATAATACCTCATCTCGGAAATATAGACAGATAAAAATTTATTCTTGATATTTTTTCTATAAAAATATATTTATATCTTCATGTTTTGTTTGGGGGTTCCATATTTATTTTTAGATAGGAACCTAACAGGTAGTACCACCCAGGACTAGGGCGGTTTGGTTTAGTTTAGTTTATTTTGATTTACGGTATTCCAAACCCAATGGGTGATTTAATACAGATAATATTTTTAGGATGGGTTCGTATGAATAGAATATGCATTCTTTGTAAGAAATCATTTTATAGATCAGGGTTTGGATTTATTTTGTTTTACGACATATCAACATCAAAGGGTTAGTTAATGCCGGCAAGATTTTTAAGATAGGTTCGTATGAATAGAATATGCATTCTTTGTAATAAATCAGTTTGTAGATCAGTTTTATGGTCGTATTTTTGTAAAGAGGGATTTTATCGAGCGTCTGTATTATGATTTATTGCTGGTATGTTTTTTTTTAATGTATTGTTTATATTTTTTTAAATATATTGCTGATACTTTTACTATAAAAAATTATGTTTATACTTACAGAGGATTTTGAACACTGTTTGGATGTTTCCTTTTCGCTCATAAATGGGAGCCTAACAGGTGCTACCACCCTCGGACCAGGGTGGACGTGATAACAGACGCAATAATAAGTGGATCCAAGCTCATCCAAACTGCAACTGGATTAAGTTTATCTTCACAACCAGGACTTGTTTTATACTGTTCTGTTTAGGCCCACGACATTAATAATTAAAAAAAAAATACTTTTAGTTTTTTGGACGCACACACGATTTGATCATCTTAAATTATCGCAGGTGCGTTTATGTGGACAAAAACATTCTAGCTTAGAGCTTTGGGAGATTCTCGGTGAAAACAATGTAAGGTTATTGTCGCATGCGTGAGAAAAATGTTTTCGATATTTACATGAATAAAATATTGGATAAAAAATACGAAGAATTTTCGTACATAGGATTTGAATTTTGAAGTGTATAAAAATAATTCATACATCTAAATCGAAAGAAAACGCTACGTGTTCTTAATTGTGATACAATGTTATTATCGTGTTGGTTGCTAGAGTCAAAACGTTCAGCTTCTTTGTCTATCATTCGACTCCATTTCCTTATAATTTTAATGATGTTAGAATTGCGAAGCAAACACGTTATTTAATCTGCAGAGATAGACTGCGTGCATTGACGTCAATTCATTGTCATGCACACTAGGCATCGAAACGAATACTTAAGGACAACATGTTGATTTTTGTGAGACAAGGTTTATATTTACTAATTCTTCCCTAAGCACTTAAACTGAGAGAGTAAATTGTAATTATAAAAAGTAGAATCGCAAAGGCACTTAAACAGGCTTGGCGTAAAGACGAATGATTAAATTCAATGTATTATTTCTTGGTATATAAGGTGCATATCTAATAATGTTCTATCCGAGAGCACCCATTTGAGATAGTAAACTGTAAACAATCGAATCTCCCCACCACACACACACACACACATATATACATATATATATATATATACACACACACACACATATATATATATATATATATATATATATATATATATATATATATATATATATATATATATATATGTAATTTTAATTCATTTTATTTTGATTTATCTATTTATTGATATTTATCATTTGGTATGTTTTCTACTATGATATTATTTTTTTTATTTGAAGTAGAGATTATTGGTTTTAGGTTACGAGATATTATTCAAGCCTTCAATCATAATGCAGTTGTAGGTAAAGTGGTAGGTATTTGTTTTCGTGTTTGCATTTGGAAATAACTTTGATTTACGCTTAAAAACTTATATTGTGAAATTTATATATATACATATATATATATATATATATATATATATATATATATATATATGTGTATATGTATGTATATATATATATGTGTATGTGTGTGTGTGTGTATTTAAAATTTGAATATTTATTTTTATTTCATTGAATACGACAGACAAAGTGATTTGATTTATTTTTTTATAAAATTTTTCATTTGATCTAATATATATATATTTTTTTTTCTTTTCGGCAGATAAATTATATAAACATTATACAATTGTTCTTTTTATCCGAGCGCTTTCGGCTATACATTTAGCCATTTATGTATTAATGTTAATGTATTAACTGTTAACAAGAAATCTATTGTTATTCGTATCTATTTATATAATGTTTTCATTTTCAAAACCCAGACAAGATATTTTGTCCATGTTCATAGTTGATATTATTGTTAGTATATATATATATATTTAATATATATGTACGTCTGGAGGTCTTGACAAAATCCAGAGACGAATATGCAAGATGATAGGTGCTGATCTGGCATCTAGTCTACAAACGCAATCCTGCAGTCGTGCAGTGGCATTCTTCTGTCACTTCAAGAAATATTTTCACGGCAACTATTCCGACGAGCTACATTCGCTGCTTCCCAGACTACATAAATTTTAAACGAATGACCAGACTGGCATTTCGGTCCCACCCTTCCAACATCAAAACGGTTAAATGTAACCGTCTCTTCTTCTTAAACAATATATTCTCACGCACTTCTCGTCTGTTGAACTCCCTTTCCCTTACTTGTTTCTCCGGTGACTATAATCTTCAAATATTCAAGTGTAATGTCAATCGACAACTGACACCCTGAGCTTGTTCTCCGTCCTTCTGTGCATTCTTTGCTCAAACTCGCCTCTTTACTCTTGTTCACAATCCTCTGTAACCCTTTGCGTGCTAGTGGCACTCCCGCCTTGCTTGCGGTGGATTGCCTTAAAAATATATTAAATTTTTTTAAAAAAAAATATCAACACATCAATTACTTTCCATGTTTTAAGATCTGTGGTTCTGAGAGTAGAAAAACATTAAATGTTTGAATAAGTAGTATTCTTTTTTAAGGGGACCAAAACAAGATACTCTTGTTCAATATGAACCCTCTTTTGGCCTTTAATTTTCGTACAGATTTTCTCGTGTTATGTCGAATTCGAAAATATGATCAACGAAATAAAACTGCATGTTGACAGAATATTTCACACCGAAATTCATAGTTTCTTTAAGCTATTTTCACTGCCTTTTACGCGACTTCTATACATAGGCAATTGGAGTCAAAAACGTCTATTTTATGCAATTTATGTCTTGTCAGGAAATTCATTTGAATTTTGATTTGGTTATTTATTGATATTTATCATTTGGTATGTTTTCTAATAATGATATTTTTTTTTTTTATTTGAACAGATGATTATTGGTTTTAGGTTACGAGACTATTATTCAAGCCTTCAATCATAATGCAGAAAATAGGTAAAAGTGGTAAAACTATTTATTTTTCGTGTTTGCATTTGGAAATAACTTTGATTTAGAGAAAAAACGGAAATATTGTTGCAATAAAAGAGAGACAGATGTTATTTTCTTAAGCGGATTGTTGTAACTAAACCATAGTTTGGTGCATAAACAAAATTGAAAGAAAAATATATAGAAGATGCTGTGTTCATATTGTTATGCAGTCAAGTAAAATTCGTACATATCTGTTTAATATTTTTATATATATATATATATATATATATATATATATATATAAACCAAAGTCCTAAATATAAATTTGGATGTTCTTTTATCATTTTTCAAACACGCAAGTGCTCAACTAAATTTCAGTGACCAATATTATAAATTAATTGATTGAAAATATTTTTCGCAACCATGTTCTAGAAACAGTAAAAGCTTGATAAACAAGTTAAAATTGAATTGTCAAATTAATAAATTAATTTCCGCAGGATATAAATATACATATATATATATATAATATATATATATATATATATATATTACCTGAAACATATTTGTTAAATATAACGAATGCCTGTTATGTTTTCATGAGCCGTTCTAAATTAAAGGCTCCAAGTTGATTAAATAGAGGGATAAAATAAAGACAAACAATCCAATTTCGTTAGTGTTTTTTTTATTCAATGCTAAGAAATATAATCATTCACTCCATGAGGTGATATGTAAATTTAACTCACAGATATTCACTATCAAATATATTCTTTTATGTTAAAATAGAAGATTGCTTATGCTCAGATACATGTCGGTCTGAAATAGCAAACCCAGATCGTAAATTCATGATTTGCGGTTCAAAACTAAATAATGTTAGATCTCAATATAGAAAACAAAACCATAACAATGTTCAATTTTGTGTTGTATAAAAATTCATAAGAATTAAAACCTAAAGAAATACATATATTTTTAAGGAAAAAAGACAATTGAAAAATTTTAGGAAAAATATTATTAAAAAAATTTTTCAATAATGTGGATTTTTTAAAAGGCAAAATATATATATATATATATATTATATATATATATATATATGTGTGTGTGTGTGTGTGTGTGTGTGTGTTTCTGGAGTTTTCAGAAAAAAATAAGCCTGTGATTTTGTTATAAATCGATTGTTTGAAAATCGGACGAGGTACGTTAATTTTTAAACGTCTCACAAGTCACGTATCAGACTGAAGCGCAATAAAAAAAAGAATCTATCAACCCGCAAGGAGAAAAAAATTTATGAAAAGAAATGGTCAAAAAACAGGTGAGATCCAGTAAAGACAAAAAATCAAGGACCTCTATAACATCATTGGAGTGAAGGTTTTTCAAAAACTCTCCTCCACCACCAATCTCTTACTATTTAAATAACGAAAGTCTTTTAAAAATATAAAACAGAAGTACTGAATTCTGAAAATATATAAAAGGAAAATCTGAAAAATCTCCTTAGCTAAAATCAACAAATAGTTACAAATTTTACATCTCCCACAGGAAAAATCAATGAAAAATAAAAACAAAAAAACAATAAATACCAAATCAACACCACAAAGGAATATATCCTAAAACATTCGAATGCACTACGGACAGTGGACTAACGTTGGACATTTTTTGTTCTCATCAAATAGAAAAATGAAAGTTAATCTTGAAAAGTAAAAAAGTGATGAAAAACATTTCCTCACTTGTCGTCATATTTAATCTAAATTTTCAAAAACCGTTAAAGATGGCTGCCCAAATATGTTATTAATCTATACATAACGTTCGTCCCTAAAATTTTCAAATGGTTTTTATTTTTTAATCACACAAGATGTTTAATATCTAAAAAATTTTGAATTTAAAATTTTTTTTTTGGATGGTTTTTACGACTAAGACGTTTAGATCCGACACGTTTTTCGTATAAGTATAAGAAAAATCGTTTTTTTTTTCATAAAGACTGAAAAATAAAATTGACAAAATTGTTTGTTTAAGGTTGTCTTACAAATGTCTTAATTTTTTTTTTTTTTTTATCCTCACGAATCACTAAAAACTGTAAAAAATTAAAAACATTGTTTTTCAATCGTTAAGAGTCATTCGAATTGATGAATAGAATTTTATTATAAACAATTTTCTTGTAAATGGAATTTTAAAAGATTCTGAATTCAAAAAATCAGGAGGTCACTTCAAAGACAATAAAATCATTACAGAAAAAAAAAAGTGAAGTTTTGTTGAAATCGGTTTGAAAAAGAATCAAATCTCAGTCCATTTTACAATTTATGTTTTTACTTTCAGAATACAGTAAAAATATTAAAGTCTTTTTAGCAGGTGATTTATTTAGAATTCTGATTTGAATATATTTTGAACTCGTTGTTTCTAATACAAAAAATATTAACTTTATTTGGTTTATTAATTTATTAAAGTTACTGTGTTCTGAACTTAATAATTCATCTTAAATATTGTTGATAAATGTTTATGGAAATTATATAATTTTAAATTATTTATTATATTTATTTAAATATAAATTAATTTAAAATAAAACCAATGCCTTATTGATCTGGGATGTAACAAGTAAAAGATAGATCAAGTAAATCGACCATCATAAAGACTGAAAAATAAAATTGACAAGATTATTGTTTAAGGTTGACGGACACGCATGTCTTAATTAGTTTTTTTTTTTTTTTTACGAATTGGTCAAACCCAAATTCAAACAAAAACATTTTTTTAAAATCGTTATGAGTCTATCGATTGAATGAATAGAATTTTATTATAAACAATTGTCTTGTAAATGGAATTTTTAAAGCATTCTGAATGTAAAAATAAAAAAAAAGTGTGCAAGACAATAAGAAATACTACCCAAAAAAAAAAAAAGTGGATGTTTGTTTTATCGGCTGAAAATGTAAGAAATCCGATCCCATATATAAAGGAACACACACACACACACACACACACACAAACAACCTGGGTTTTTAACCTAAGTCACAACCTGGAATCGCTAAAAACATAGAGCATAGTCTGATGAAAAAGACGCCAAAGTTTATGAAAACAAAATTTTATCGTCAAAATGCTTATTTTTTTATGAAGAGGATAGACTAAATTTTTTTTTAATTATTTTTTAAAATTTTTCCATCTTTTTAGAATATTCTAAATTTTGATTTAAAAACCTTGTTT
This sequence comes from Acanthosepion pharaonis, assembly GCA_903632075.3. NCBI lineage: Eukaryota > Metazoa > Mollusca > Cephalopoda > Sepiida > Sepiidae > Acanthosepion > Acanthosepion pharaonis. The sequence goes on from CAHIKZ030001322.1 coordinate 78,995, forward strand.
CTCTTTGTCGCAACAAGGGGTAGTAAATAACATAGATAATTTTTAGCACGTTTTTTTGTATTTACACACATTAATTTGGAAAATCTTGCAAAAATAAAAATAATTGTCAGATGTTAATGAAACTTTCAGAAACTATTCACAGATGATCGAAATTATAATAATTTTTTTTTTATTAAATTCATGGAAGAGATATTTTTTTTATATTTATTAACACCCCCATAACTAATTTTATGAAAAACTCTAAAAATTCGAGACCATCGGTTTTAGTGATTACAGTAGTTAAAAGCACAAGGCTTTGAAGAATGCAAATCATGTTTTTTTTTTTTTTTTTTTTTTTTTTTGGCCAACGTACCTGAAAATCAGCTGTGAATTGTAACATACAAAACTCAATAAAACAAATATATTATTTAGTTTCAAATGCTTTTATTTGTTTTAATTTGTTTTTATGAATATGGACAATATTTTCTGAAAGCAAAAGATTTTTTCAATGAAAATTGAATTTTTAATACAATTATTTTTTATTTCTTTAATTTTAAAAAAAATTTTTAAAAAAAATGTTTAAATTGAATTTTAAAAAATATTTTAACATTAGTTAAAAGCAACATCAACCTTTCAAAATGTCCGTGTGAGATTGTCATTGTCTAGCGCTTTGAAAATTGTATAATTTGGACCAATCAGATTAGCCATGGTAATTAAGAAATGTAATTTTTGTGTTTATAGTCGGACAGTAATTATCAAGTACGGAAGACCAACCAGAATACAATTTAGTTGCATTATTTGAGTTCAGCATTGTTCTCCGCTGTTAAGCCCTTTACTTTTGCGAAACACGTATGGAGAAGTTAATTTGAGTTTTCAATTTCAACTGAGAAGGGTACCTACAAGTAACAGTATCATCTTATGAAATTTAACTACTGCTAAACTTTAATTTATATGATCTTATTTTTATATTAATCTCAGTTATGACATTTTTCCATAAATGAAATATCAAAATTAATAATAAAATGAATGGAAATACAAATAACACAGTAAAATGTAATAAATGTACATAAAATTATAGTATTTTATGTATATTTTCTGATAAAATTTCATAAGAAAGGTACCTAAATTAATTAGATACCTTTTTTCTTATGAAATTTAATCTCACTATTAACAGTCTTATTTTTTTAATTTCTTTATATTTTCCATAAAGCATCGTAAACGTAAAAATGAAAGCTAAGTACAAAAAAAAAAAAAAAAAAAAAAAAAAATAAAAAAAAAATTAGAGCGCTGAAAGTTTTCCTTAAAAGTAACAAGGTAAATAATTTGTTCACTTAAATAATTTCACTTCCTTCCATCCGTAGAAAGAATTCTCCTCCCGTAAGTTATCTAAACGTCATGAATGTGCCTTTCGTCAATCGTCAAGCGACGCGAAAGGTTATGACCTGCTTTGTTTTATTTTCAAATTACATTTTTCGGCGCAGAAGCTAAGTTAAGCTTGGTTCAAAATATTTTAAATAAACAGTATAATTTCTGTTTTTATTAAAATCAGTTTTGAAAAAAATGATAATTGATTTTTAAAAGAATATCAAAGTAAGATTTTAATCTTTTTTTATCAAATCGAAAAAAAAAAAATGATTATTATCTTTTTTTGAAAACCAAAAAAAACAATATTTTTAACGAAAATTTCAGACATGCTAGGAACGATTAAAAAATGTAAAAAAATACCCCAAAATACTTTGATCTTTCCTCTTTAATAATAATATGAACATTAGACGATAAAATTTTGTTTTCGTCAAGTTCGGTGTTTTTTTCATCATGCTATGCTCTTTTGTTTACATTTTCGTGGGTGAGTTGTCCCCTTTCATTCTCACGATGTGTCTTAATCGTGTTTTCAAATTGATTTTATTAAAAAAACAACTGTATTTTTCCCATTTTCGGCCCCGTTAGAACCACCACAAGGTAATTTTATGTAGTCCTGTGAAGTTTTGTTGAAATCGGCTAAAAAATGTAGGAAATTCGATCCAATATAAATAAACACACACACACACACACACACACACACACACACAGCGTTTTATATACATATACACACACATATATGCGTTTTATAATTTCTATATATATATATATATATATATATATATAAATAGTGTGTGTGTAAATTTGTAATTTTTTATATTTGATATTTTATGATGCTTAATAAATCCTGTTTCTAAATTAATTATTGATGAACATGTATTTTCTTTTATATTTCGATTTTCATTACGATTCTTCTATTAATCTTTATTAATTATACATTCTTATTGTTCAAAGTAGAGTCCATTAGTGGTAAAGAAAAAACCTTGAAGAATTCCAGTAAATTATCTTGAATCATTTCTAAGATATAACGGTTCATGGCTTAATCGAATAATTAGACAATATTGGAAATGGTCATCATTTTGCTGTAATACCCTATACCGTTTGATGTAAATAAATTCATAGTGATTCCCAAAAAGTTATTTGTATCAAACAAAAGGCTTTACCAAGAATATTTGTTATAATTATTCCGTAGTTAAAATCAGTATGAACACAAGAAGACCTACCAGGAATTATTATCGACGGACCTAATGGTAACAACATAAAATATGTAGATAATATTGGGTTTATGATCAAGAGGAAAACATCAAGACCTCCGAACCATTGTAGTAATGAAAGCGAAAAAAGGACGAACCATTGCCTATAACAAGACTGTGTTTTAAGGCATCAATAAAATGAACAGCAAAAAGAACGCAGGTTTGATCTTGGAATTGCAGAATTCAGAATCAATAAGGCAAAAAATTATTAGGAAGCTTAACATTTTCCTCACAAGAAAAAGAATTGTGATTCATCGTCCTAACAGCCAATACTATAATCTGTTGAATTTATAAAATCTTTTGCTTAAGAATATTTTTCAGGAAAATAGTTTGTTTTTTTTAAATTCCACTAGCTGATATTCTTGTTTCCAGTTTTGATAGAAGTTTTCTTGCTAATCTTTTATTTGAAAATAGTGTTGAAAGTAAGCATCTTGATTATGTCATTATTTTCTATTCTAGTTCCAGGTGCTATCCATTTCAACTGTTTCTCATGTTGAAGTTCCTTAGTCGATGTAGGTGTTGTTATTTGTTAAAGTTATTATTTCTCGTGATTCTTTAGCGGCAGTCCACCAAGTTTAAAGAAGGGTGGTTTTCCACAGGCTTCATTCGCTCAAAGCCATTTTAACAATTATTCAAAGTAAGCCGTTCTATGCAGCTTACGCAATTCTGAACGTGTTTGATACCATGTCTAACTTCCATATGAAGCTCTGGATATGACGAGCCTTTTTAAATAGATGAATTGAGATTTTAGGTTAATGAACAAAATTTGTTTTAGCAATTTCATACTCGGCAAGGAAAAACTTATCCTAGCGCAGTTTGATGTTTGTTAAAAATAATTTGTCACGGCGGGTCCTAGCCGAAAAAGCTATATTCATGGTGGAACCAAGGGATGAAGTTCATCCGAGCCTTTCTAAAAAATAGCGATAGATCAGTGGTGGAAATAACTTTGTATGTAATTGGGGTTGAATGATGGAAAAAGGACGCTTTTGGACTCTGTCGAGAATGGGATGTGACGAATGGGCAGCTCCCTTTCGTTTCTATTTTTCTTCAAACATCCTTATTATCCACATGTTCAGTCCATGACATCCTCAGCATTTTTTATAACGTCTTCTCTGTTGTTTCAAGTCTATTATTCATATGTTAGCAAATTATCCCGCATTCGCTGTCATATAAGAGAACTGATATGGCATTTAATATTTTTAACATCATTCGTTTATTTCTAACGAAATTCTTCTGTTTTAATCTCTCTCTCTCTCTCTCTCTCTATTATATATATATATATATAGGTTATATATATATATATATATATATATATATATATATAGATAATATTAGTGGAAAATATACATACATATAAAAATATATATCAAAAAAAAATTTCCATACATGTATATTTTCATAAAAAAATTTTTTTAAAGAGGAAGGATCCAGATAGAACTCAATGGAATAAATTATGACCATGGAATATTAATGTTTAAGCCTTTTATTATATATATATATATATATATATATATATATATATATATATATATATATATATATATATATATATATATATAGTTTCTATGTTAAATTTTAGAATTCCTGGGGCCATTTGTAGAAGGTTGAATTTGCATTGTTTAAAATTCAGTTTATACGGATATGAAATAAGGTAACGGTTAATAAAATGCATGGACAGGTAAAAATTGTAGTAATCGAGGAAACATGATCTTAGGAGTCGCTTCTACTGAATAAGGGTTCGCGGGAAAATGCAGTTCGAGTGGAACTGACTTTTCAGAAATACGGAAAGAATGATGGGGGTTTGTTAAATGTGAGTGTCACGGCGGGTCCTAGCCGTGAAGGTTAGAAATGGTGGAACCAAGGAATGCAGTTCGTCCGAGCACTTTCTATGAAAGTATAGATAGATCAGTGACGGGCTCGTCACATGCCGTATGGGAGAGACGGGTTGGATGGTGGAAAATAATTTGTTTCCCACGACGATCTCGGAGATATTTCTGTACTATATCGAAACTGGAAAGTGAGGACTGGGCAGCTACCGCTCAAATATGAAAACTTTTCTTTTTCTGTACCATGTCCTTTCAGCACGTAGACGATCATGGCTCTCCACCTTCCTGTGTCCCTTGCAGCTCTCAACATATTCCTTCCCTCTGCTTCCACCTCCAGACCACATTCTGTCATCCACCTGCTCAAGCTCGTCAGGTATGTCTCGCGTTGTTTTCCCTTGTCTCTTTTTCTCTCTATTCGACCCGTGAGTATCAGATTCTCCAGGCCTTCCTTCCTCATTATGTGTCCCAGGAACTTCAACTGCCTCTTTCTGATATTAAGTATAAGGCTCGTACTTGTTAGCAACCTCTCTAAGATCTCGTCGTTGCTCACACGCCCAACCCATGCTATCCTTAGCATCCTTCTGTAGAGCCTCATCTCTGTCGTTTCGAGTCTCTTCTTCATATTTGAGGAAATCGTCCAATATTCGCTGCCGTAAAGAAGGACAGATGTCACGTATTAATTCAGTATTATTTTCTTTGTTACCAAAGACATCCTCCTGTTTCGCAGTCCTCTGCCCAACATTTGGAAAATACGTCTAGAGATCTCAGTGTCGCACCATCCTCTGTCAAGACGCTTCCTAGATATTTAAACTTACGCGTCTGATTGATTCTAGTGTTCCCGACGTTTAAATTACATTTCGGGCTCATCCTCTTACAGATGACCATAGAATTTACTTCTTGTAGTTTATACTTAGTCCTTTCTTCTCGCTCTCCTTCGATAGTTTCTGTAAGAGGTTTTGTAATTTCTTTTCCATGTCTGTTATAAGTAGCGTTAGAGAAAATTCAGCTGCCTCTTTCTGATGTTAAGTATAAGCCTTCTCCCTGTTTGTAACCTAAGACCACATCTTTGCACACATTCTCGGTTCATGATATCCTTAGCATCCTTCTGTAGAACCACATCTCGGGCACCTCGAGTCTCCTACTCATCTTTGAAAAAACCGTCCAACATTCGATGCCATAAAGAACAGATGTTACGTAATTGCTCAGTAAATGTAGTGGGTAAAACGAGGAATCAAGTACTAACGAAAGCGATATATGGAACCGATAATCCTTCCTCCAAATGTATCGATGGATCATATGTAGGATTTCCTCTTGATGTCTGGGGTGATTTTTATGAATTATTACTATCCCAAGCCACGGAGCCTAACTAAGGCAACAAACATTCATCATGACTATTCCCATGGAATTGAAGCTGAGGTTAAACGTTTCATTCATTCTTATTGTTGTTTAATGTGTTTTTTGTTAGTATACGATTTTTTAATGCTATTATATGAAGCTGAAATGCCAAATCATTAGATTGCGATTAGATAGATTCTTAAATTTGATTGATTAACAGTGGGCGTGTTCTCGATTCTTACGAGGCGTCGGATTAGCTGCGTGGGTGTATTGGATGCACGTTGTTAGCGCATCTCTACATATCTGAGCTAAGTGTGAGTGTAGGAAATTTATTGAAGTCTGAAACACCTCTTCTTTAGCTATTTCACATCTATGTCAAAGGCGTTTGCCCATTTTGAGAATTTGTTCATAAGAGAAAAGCACCTCGTATAATTCTAAAGAGAGATGCTAGCAATCTATCTTTCTATCTATCTATCTATCTATCTATCTATCTATCTATCTATCTATTTCAATTTCTCTTGCTCTCTCGAATTATCTTTATATCATTTTGTCTTTTTCTACCTATCTATCTATGTAGCTATAAGCTAAGATGCTGGCATTTTATTCATTTATCTATTTCAATTTCTCTTGTTCTCTTCAACTATCCTAAAGATCAATCTTTTTCTCCCTATTCCTCCCCCTCCTTCTCTCTCTCTCGCTATCTATCTCGCTAGCAAGATAAAAATTTAGATTTCTATCTAATCTCAAAATCACTTGCTCTCCCAAATTATCATGTATATCATTCTCTATCTATCTATCTATCTATCTATCTATCTATCTATCTATCTATCTATCTATCTATGTCTGTCGGTCTCTCATATAATTCTCTCATATATATATATATATATATATATATATATATATATATGTGTGTGTGTGTGTGTGTGTGTGTGTGCGTGTGTGTGTGTGTACAGCGCCTTCAGTACTATAATCAAATCATATATGTTTGTGTCCGAGGTATCGGTTCTTAGGAACTGAGCTGCTTGACTCTCATACCTCGAATACGACGGGAGAGTACACCATATATATTATTTTAAAGACACTTTTACAGAAATATGATCGAAGCAAAATAATTATTTTTGTCTGGGTACAGCATGTCCATGCTAGCGGGTACTAGGTATCCTGACGTCGGTATCTTGATACGTGATAACATTCATACCTATGTTTGAGGTAGGAAATACATGAAGCGATTAGGTTAAGTATGGTAAAAATGCCTAGTGTACCCGGGTTTAAGACAACCAAGATGCACCTGTGCATGTTGTCTGAATTAGAGTCGTTTGAAGACAGTTTTATTTGGGAGCACCGCTAGATATGACTCGTAGACGGTGCCACGATAATGGCAAAGGTATTAACTCAAAGAAACTAACATCTGGAAGGCTACGTAATACAGATGGACACCCAAATATATGCATAATAAATACAGCAATTGTAGATTGCCAAAAGTTACCAAAGTAGAAGAATGAAAAAAAAGGTAATTAAAGAAGAGACAACAAGAAGTGTTTGTGAATCTTTTAATATAAAAATATGCGCCCTGCGGAGACATATTTTTCTAACAAGATTTCTCTAATATTAAGTCCAGTAGATGGCAATAAATAATTATGCTGTTTAATAAATAAATAAAAAGCAGATTACCTTCTCAAATATGGGTATCCATTAAAAATAAGGTTTAAACAAATAAACTAAAAATATATAGTATAAAAAAATGAAAAATCCATTCTCCTCACATATATATATGTTTTATTGTTATTTATATATACACAAGTATTTAAATGTTTTTGTTTATAAACAGAATTTACCGGCCTGAACTTCTGAGAAATTTCATAGAAAATATGCGTCCTATGGCAGGAATCGAACCTGTATCCTACACGGAAACGTCATAGAGCCTGACTTGCTATACCAGTTTTGCTTCTGGTTGGCATGGTAGATTTAAATTAACTACAAACTTCTCATGATTTTCATTTTAACGTCCAGATCTGCTCGAAGTGTATATAAACGACCTCACAGTACGAAATGGACTAAGTCCGACAATTATTATAAACAGAGTATTTACTAAAAATATTTGTGTATATATATAAATAACGTATACCAATAAAATATATTAAAATAATTGTTGTTCCCTATCCATTTCATAGGGTGTGACGTCATTTGCTTACGTTTAGATAGGTTTCGAGCAGATATAGACGTTCCAGTGAAGTTGTCGGACGTTTATAGATTAAAAGCAGTAAAATCGTCCTTGGTAAACAGGCGCTCTTTAATAGATAAACTGGTATACCACATCAAGCTATATGACAGCACTGTCTACTATCGTAGGACGCATATTTTCAATGAAATTTCTCGTACGTTCAGGCCGGTAAATGCTGCTAATACCGTTTATTATAATCAGAGAATTTATGTAAATATTTGTGTATATATAAATAACGTATAACAATTAAACATATTAAGTATAAAATACAATATAAAATATATTGTCGAACTTTCGTAGTACACACACACACACACATATATATATATATATATATATATATAAAAGCACAGGTCTTATACGAATCTGGCGGACGATTTCGAGAAATCGAAAGAACATGTTAGAGTCCATGTATAAAGTGACGCATTTTGTGGAGAGTAAGATTTGGTAGAGCGAGTCGCACCTGCTGCAGGTTGTTAAAAAAATCAATCAATAAAACCTCTCTTTGGTTTTGGATTCAAGATTGTTCTTCTCCAAAACACGTCTTCTATCCAAGACAAAACAGACACCCTTTTTTTATATTTTCATCCATAATCGAGGGAACAAAAAAAAAAAATTTCATATCATAGCAAAGAACATCAGTGCGAATGTGAATGCAATAACAAAGTTTGAATCTCGGATTTTCCTTGTTGATGTCCGTCCCGTCCGCGCACACTGAAAATATATTATTGTAATGCCCATGAACTTTTTGACAGTCATTCATGCTGATAATTGATTTAAAATAACAGTTTTCTGTGGCACATTTCCCAATTTTGTCATCGCCATGTTTATGCTATTTAAACGGATTGCAAGTTGCAAAATCTTTCAATGTCTGGCTTGTCACATATGTCTAATTTGGGAGGCACTATCGAATTTATTCGTAGATTTTTCTTCTTCTATTGGCTGTTTTCTCTCAGGAAGTTAACGATCATGGCTCTCCATATTTTCCATGTTTTGTAACTCTTAATAAATGATGTCTTTTTATCACCCATAAACCTTGTTTCGCCATTTATTTATCTAACTTTGTAGGTAGGTTATGAATAGGTTTCTTCTGCTTCTTTTGCCTTCAGTATATCCTGTGAGTATCAGATTTTCGAAGCCCTCTTTTCTCGATATGTACCATAGATATTTCAACTCTCTCTGCCTAATGCTAAGCATAATTTTAAATTTTGTTTCCATTTTCTCTAAAACTTCGTCGTTGATCATATGTTCGATCTATGGTATTCTCAGCATAATTGGTTTGTGTTATGGAAATAATAATAATGGACTATTCCTGACATTATAAATACTGCGCCTCTCAAGAAGTATGGAGGATATTGTAAGACTAGGAGAGATAATTGAGAGCATATTTTAAGGACATTGGAACAGTGATACTTGTCGAGACAACATAGTTCACTCTAACCAAATCTGATCGTCACTGCTAATAATTTTACTTCTTTGTATTATATTTCTGTTGTAATATATATTAGTATTCCATATCTGTGTTCATGCTATTCTTTCATTGCTTCTAACCTTGGACTATCACCGTGGTACAAGGAACTTGGACCATAACAGTTTGTTAATTAAAAATTACGTAATTATATTGTTATTTCTCTTAGCCACAAATACATCGATGAAAATGTTTATTTCCACATTTCATACATTGCACAGAAAGCATAGCAGCGTATGTTCCTCCTACTATTTTGTACTTATTTATGCATATATTTCATGTATTACTAAGATATTTTGGATAACTTCGCACTGATTTCATAGTAATGGACGTAGCAGGTTAACGTGTGGTTGATCTTATCGGCAAAGAAATGATATAGCTAAGTTTGTCATAGGGCCTGGGAAGTATTTAATAGTGTTAAACTCAGAATAATTCTTGGAAACAAACATGTTTGGTACTTAAAATATAGTTTATTGGGTTATGAGATTTTATTTAGTTTCCAAATCGTGATGTAAGCGCTGGTAGCGTAGTAGGAATTCGCTTTCGCACTTGCATTTGGAAACAAAATCGGGATTGTTTACGAGTTTATATTGTTCTGGAAGGTAGATTAATGCTATTTTATCCTATGTTTTTGTATCGGAAAGAAGTTTAAATTGATTATCACCTTTAAGAGTGATGTTACGTAGGCTGCAGATGGAAATTATGTGTTTATGCTGTGCATAAATAATGTCGAGGTCTTATGAGGAAGTTAAGCAAACAGATCAAAGATTTCATCAAATGAAAGCTTAATGTGCTGGTCACTGAATGGTTAACAATGCAGAAAGTGAAATCTCTATATTTTTGCATCGCTTTTGTATGGAGTTACATTTTTGTTTACCATCAATGAAAGCATTAGGAACATTTACGAAACAAATTATACATCGTACCTGGCTAAAGAATATTGTCATTGGCTTGTGAAAGATGTTTGTGGAAAGACGTGTGTGAAGGGACCAGAAAATGTCATAAATCCAAACGGCGAATAGTTGTGATGCCTCTAGCATCTATGTATGTTGAAGTTACCAGATATGACGAATCATACTTAAGTTGGCGTTAAGAACCACAGAATATGTTGCAGATTCTTTTCCCGCCACGTTTCCTGTTGGTGACAATTTTTGCCGCAAGACCGCATACTTCCAAGTCGTCAGCTGGAGATATGAAACTACTTACTCGTCTGGCTTAAATTTACACGATTGGGGGTTGGACTGTAACTTAGTTCAGCGTATGAAATAGGCTTCAGACCTGAGTAAATTTTCCGTATCTACTGTAGAAATATCCATTGCCAATTAAAGAAACACCGAAATCTTGTTTACATAGTTATATGCTGGCGACAATATCAGCAACTGATAGAAAACTTTTCGTCACGTCTCTCCCATTGAAAATTTAATACATATACGTATATATATATATATATATATATATATATATATATATATACAGAGAGAGAGAGAGAGAGAGAGAGAGGAAAGACAGTCATAGATAGATAGATAGATAGATAGATAGATAGATAGATAGATAGATAGATAGATAGCCTGAAGATTGCATTCAAGCAAAGAACAGTTTCCACTTGGAGTTAACATAAGTGTCCCCCTTAACATATGCATACGATCTATCACTGAAATTGAACACATTTATTCCTGATTATATATATATATATATATATATATATATATATATATATATATATATATAAGTCTCTGTGTGTGTGTGTGTATGCATGAGCAAGCGCTGGCTGGCGTCTGTATATGTGTTCGAATTGAAACCAATAATTGTTTAATCTGATGGAATGACAAAATAAATGGCATTCTCTTATTTAAAATTTTGCCTATTTGTTGCTTACTTGTGTGTGCGCGCTGGCGTCTGTATGTATGTTAGGATAGAAACAAATAAGTATTCAATCTCACAGAATGATAAAATAAGGGACATTCTCTTTAAACTTTTGCCTATTGTTGGGGCCACCCACCTTCTCATCAGAATGGACTGATCTCTCTACTACTAATAGAGTTCTGGGCAGATCAGGTGACCATCACACTTCCGTCTCTCTACCGGAAGATACACTTGGACTTTATACTCTTTCTGATTGTTACTAATCTCTCAGTTGTAAATACCTCTTCAGATGTACCAGTATTTTTCCCTACGTATGTTTTTGTCCTTATTTCAATACACGCACGGGGAAACACTCAACATCTCCACACCTATTTGTTGCTTACTTTACCATATATATATATATATATATATATATATATATATAGAGAGAGAGAGAGAGAGAGTGACAGAGAATGTGAATGTGTAATGGAGAGATGTGTGTGTGTGTGTGTGTGTGTGTGTGTATGTGTGTGGTGTCGCAAATAGATTTATGTTATCACATTTGTGATGGACATTTTTCAATAAGGAAATTTTATTTTTGTTCACCATGTTTTTTTTTCTCTTTTGCCAGCATCCTGATATGTTCTACATACACAGTAAGTACTTATCAACGCTACCGTCATTTTCTTTTCTAGAACAGGCGTAAAGAAAACTATATTGAGAAAAGTGAGCATGACGATGGCGTTGCATTTGAAAATTGACAGAGGGCATAGCAAAAGGCTTTGCACAATTTCAGTGAGACGTTCCAATGTCTTCTATCGGAAAAGAAATCTGCAAAATGATTCCTTGAATGCGATATTCTGTAAAGAGATACGGAAGATTAAAGAGTCAAATTATCTTGCATGTGATGCACCTGAGCTCATTACGTTTTTCTTTTTTTTCTTTTTCAGCTGTTCCACTTACGAAAAATATGATAGAAAAGCCTTCGTAGAAAGATAATCATTTTAAAATCTATACGTTGCCATGTTATTCTATATCGTATGAGCGACCGTTCTACATTTTGGAATCATTTTATTTCATTTCTGAGATGCGGAATCGTCAGTTTAGTTTGGTTTAATCGCAAAATTTTTCGAATAATTTGATGCGTTATAATTATTATACAAAACATCGTTACGGCTAACTAACTAGTGACTAACTTCAAGTGCCCTCAGAGTCTGTCTATATTTCTGAGATGAGGTATTATGTACATTATTTACATTATTCGGAATATTGTCCTCATCTTTGTCGCCATATTTATCACAACGTTTCGGCCGTTGTACGCTCCGGCCTTCTTCAGGTGGTTGGAATGTCGAACTGAACCCTTTATTTCGCTCACCGGGGTCGACTGTTCTATTTCCCCGAGCTATGTTTAATGGATGTTAGTTATCAGTTATCTCCTGTTAATTTCCCTCTGAAAGTTCTCCACTGCCTTTACCGGGTATTGAACTCACACTCTTTGGGTCCGGTTAAGGCAGTGGAGAACTTTCAGAGGGAAATTAACAGGAGATAGATGGATAACCAAATCCACTGAGATAAATATAGCATGACGGAACTAGATTTAATAGATAGATAGATAAATAGATTACTTGAAATACCCTATATTTTAACTGAAAGATGATGTGTATATCAACGGTTCTTATTGTGATATGTTTGGTCACTGTGATACAATTTTTTATGCGTTGCTATTGAACGAGATTATATTTATTTCAATACCTTAACCAGGGATCGAACAAGTTAACAGCAATACATGATTAACTAACGCCGATATATAAAACCTTACCGTCCACATAAACGTCTTAGGCGTAGTTCATATTATTTTCATTACTTTTTTTAAACATTTTCGATTGATTTTTTTTCTACGGCTTTTCAAGCTTTAGTTGGTTATATAAAGTCAGAAAATACTGTTTTTGAGATGATAATTATTTACCAATAGAAATACTAGAAAATACCTCGTATCTATTGGGGGAGAAGAGGTGATGTTTGCGCGTAAGACAAACTCGACAATAATTCGAACTGAGCTCTCCGATTTCCAATTCAAAGCCGTTATCTATTACACAAATGGTACATTCAAGCATGCAGTATTTGGTATTCACAAACGGTCTCGGTGCCGGACAGGCTCGTTGCTTAACATTGGTGTTTCTGTGTGATATGGTCGTAAACTTATTTTTGAGATGAGTAATTGTCAATGTACGTTGATTTAGTCGCAGTATTTTTCTATTTTCTGACTTTTATCGATTTCATTATAAACTAAACGTTTCGGCCAACTGCACTGTGGAGCGCCTCAGGTATCTATTTGTTTAGCGATTTCTGATGTGGAATTGTCAGTATAATTTGATTTATTCAAAACATTGCTTTCCTAACCTCAAGCCGTCTTCAGGTGTCAATAATTTCCGAGTGATAAGAGAGAGATCTTGTATGAGTTCGCCATTGTGTTATTTTTTGAATACGGCAACACAGATAAAAAAAAAAAAACATAAAGTAATACAATGATCAGGTCACAAAAGATATCTTCTAATATTGAAAATAATGGACATTTGAACATGGTCAGAAGGTTTTTAACGGAAACTATGTGTTTATAATACAAAGTAGAATAGCCAGAGATGTGCCAAATGTTAAGGTTAATCGTAATATTAACCATTTCCCTATAAGGAAACATGAAGCATTCATTGCCCAGTAGCCAATACTGTTTTGAAATTTATAAAACCATTCTTCTAGAATATTTTTTTTAGGAAAACAGATCTCAGAAGTCCAGTAGCTGTTATCGTTCTTTCCAGAAAAATGTGGTTTCCTTCAACTTTCTACTTGAAGTTCTGTGAAATGCTAACATCTTGAATTTCATTTTATCTTCAAAGTTATATATGCTATCCATTTTAGTTTTTTCTGCTGTTGATAGCGTTCCAGTGATGCGGTTTCTGTTATTTGGTGCAGTTCTTTATTGTGATTATGTAGCGACAATTCACAATGTTCAAAATAGGATGAATTTTGGCAAGACCCTCAGGCTTTACTCGTCCAAAGCCATTTTTTCACCATTGTTCATAGAAAGTGGTTATATACAGATGACAGTTTAAATATTTCTGAACATGTTTGACACCATGCTAGACATCTATATTAAAGTCTTGATCCGACGAGTACATTTAAAATATGACTCAGGATTTCCGGTTGATATTTCGTTTTGTAGCAATTTGCGGTATTGGGTGAAACTAAGTCTGTCACAGCTTATTTTTTGTTAAATTTCTTTTTTTCTTATACTTAATTTGTTATAGCCGATGTATCTAGAGTGTTTAGTAAAGAAAGTATATTGATAAATACTCATCTCAAAAATTACCCCCAAAACGATAAAGGCAATACGAACCATCCATCGTAAAGAAATACTTAAACCAACTTAAATTAGATTAAAAAAAAAACTTCAAAAATATGACTATGCCATCTTTCAGAGTGCTAGCTTTATTTGCAGATGTCTGTTAATCAAGTGTTTTGTTTAACTCGTGCTAGTGAATAGAATAGAATTCAACCGGAATGAACCAGAAAAGGTATTTCAAGAACTAAAATGTCACATTAGTGTGCAGGCCAAATAGCTCTCATGCCGCTCAAAATAACGGACACCTGACGATGGCTGGAATCAAAGCGTGGTATTTCTTCTCATTTTAGATTGGAGAAGGTGCCTGGTTCCGGGGATTCCATCGTTGGAAAATACGTCATTCCTTATTGCCCTAAGAAAGGTAAGGTTGCTGTGATATCGACACCAGGATGACATTCGTCACGGAGACTGTGCAACGTTTGTCCTTGGCCTATCTGTACCGTGTATGGGCTTCCCATACGCGGTACAGATTTTGAATAAATCTAACCTTCTGCCACATTCTGCCTTAGTCTTGAGGTGAGGTAAATCAAATATCAGAAATAAGGTAAAATTGACTTAAGGCGAACACAACATAATAAAGATACCGTCTTATTATTTATGTACTATGTCCCCTCATGGCATAGGCGATCATGACTCTCCACAACTTCCTTTGAAGCTCTTGAATAAATTTTGTCGTTTTGTTATTTTTCCTAAATCCTTTTTCTTCCTGCATTTACTAAAGCTTACTAAATATTTTATGCGCTGTTTCTCTGTTGTTCTTGCACTCTGTCCTGTGAGTATCATATTTTATAGCCGTCTTTCCTCATTACGTAATCTAGAAATTTAAATTCTCTCTTCCTGATGTTAAGTACACGTGTCTTTTTTGCTTCCATTTTCATTAAACATCCTCGATGCACATATATTCGGTCCATGGTGTCCTCAGAATCCGTCTGTCGAACCACATTTCTGTTCTTCAAATTTGAGGAGATTTTCCAACACTCTATAAACGAGGAGACATATCGTAACATTTTAGTACTCATTTCCTAGCGAAGTTTTTTTTTCTGTTTCATAGTACTCCGTTTATATTTGGGAATGTCTCTTTGGCTTTCCCAATATACATTTTCACCCCTCCTATATTGAATTAAAAGGCTTCGACAATACATCAATTATCCAATACAAAATGGCGTTGTATTGTAGTTACTGGTTAATCAGTTACTATGTTATCCAGTGATAATAGGTTTAGGTAGTGCAATATATATCAATTGGTTCAGTAGAAACATTTTCACAAGGCATCATATTCAATGTAGGCATACACAGTATATATCGTGCTGGTGCATAATTATCAGGCATTTTTGTAGGCGTGTTAATTGTTAATAAAAATTGATGTTTTGTTTACTTTTTTAATAAAAAAAATATTTTATTTTCCGTTTATAAAATGCGTGTCGATAATCATACGTTCCGGAATAATCATTTAAAAATGTTATGGTTGAATTGTTTTCTTGAATTGTTTTTTTCATAATAAATATTGTTTAAAAAATACGCCTGATAATTATGCACCAACCCAATAGATAATATCTCTCAAAAATAAAGCAAGAGTCATGAAGCAAAAAAACATAGAAGAGTTGGTTGAAAGGTATTGTGTATAACAACGTATTTTTATTTTACGACCCTTGCAAATTATTTAATGTCTGGAAATATTTTAAAATTATAAAATTATTTCAAATTATATTTTTTAGATTATAATGGCTTAGTGATCTTATCTTTACTGATTAACCCATAGCTGACGGAGAAAAGGTGGATTCATACCCCTACACGCAGCCATCACACTGACACAGGGTGGCATGCTACTAGCGTTTACCGTTGGTGGTCCGATGTTTGATCGCCGGCGTGTTCGTCTAGGCAATTTTACCGCTGGCGGACCGATGACGATCCCATCGACAGCCCGCCAGCGGGACACTATCGGTTTGCGCGTAGGGTCGTTACCTAATGGTATTTGCTCATACGAAAATATAACGACCCCAACCGGAATTGGAACTTGGCTCTCCGATTTAGAATTCGAAACCATATCCATTACACCACACGCAAATGGAAGCTGACAGCACGTGGTATGACCAAACAGTCACTCATCTAAGTACTGACCAGGATTGACGTTGCTTAACTTTGGTGGTCGACTGGAACCAATATTTAAACCTGATGTGCCGAAAGGCCTTAAAATATCATCTATAATAACCAGAGACTGGCGGGAGAGTGTAAGTAAATCATTTTTTTTTTTTTTTTGTCTAACCAATTCGAAAAAAAAAAAAAACTCACGGAAATTGTTCTAGAAGTCTTCTCCTCATCTTTTTTTTTTCCTTTGAAATTCCAATTCTATTTAAATTTAATTTTCTTTCCGGGCTAATGTGAAACATTTGCTTCCTTGTGTTGGATTTGTTCATATTTTTTCCACGCCGTCTGCGTCGTCTATTCTCACTTGTGCATTTTTCAAAATGATACTGAATATCTCGAAATGGGAAAAAGCTTTTTCTTTATTGAATAAAGAAATTAACGCCGATACCGAATTATAGTTTGAAGCACCTAAGAGAAATGGTAATATTTAATTACTTTAAGATTATATTTGCTTAAAATTTGAAGTCTTACTTCTTGTTTTATTTGGACTTCAACCAATATCACTAAATGAATAGTACAATTCTTCATTATACTAATGAAATATTTGCTTCTTATTAGTAATCTGGTTTATAATCATAGTTAACATCATTCATAAGTATCAAAATTACTCTTACTATTTTCACAAAAATTGCCCCATCGAAATGATAAAATCGCTTTTCTTCTTGATTCTTTTCTAATTTTTTCTAATTTTTTCCTATCTCGTTTTATCTTTTCAGTCTAGATTTGACCTTAACTTGGCGCAATCAATCTTATTATAGCCAATTAAGTGTGAGTCTATGGATCGCCACAAATTCCTAACTTGTTTTGCTCTAAATAATTTTTTACTCATTTCCACTCTTCTTTCTCGTCATTCTGCCATCCACTATTTTTAAGTAGTTTACTCGCAGTTTCCCCTTCCTACTCTTGCCTTCATTATATCGTTTACGCATTAAAGACTCAGGATGCTCTTTCTTAATTCTAGATCCGAAAATATTTTTTTAATCATTTCATCCCAATAAGACCACTAAAATGCAAAGGGTGACTGAGTGTTAAAGAATATGAGTAAAACATGTAACTGGGCAATGACTTTATGCAAAGGTTTAATTGTATGAAATTGTGATTTGGCTAACTCATAATTGGATATTAATCATTCAGTTAACAGAAGAGTAGGTTCCGCCCAAAACGTGTATATTCCATCAGGGTTGTGCATAAGTCCCAAATTTGGGGTTTGATTACATTCATGCTACCTGTCCAAAAGGCGTATATTTTTACATAAATGACCTAAATTAATTTGAACAAAGAAGGCATATGGGCAATGCATAATTACCAAAGTTGGGGTTTGGAATTAAATTTGTCTTGCATTTTTTAAAGTAATTTTGAAACAATGATTAGGCAATTAAAATTTAATAATGTAATTTAAAATATCTCATATTTTAAGAAATCTTAATTTGCACACACACACACACACACACACACACAAACACACACACACACACACACACAAACAAACACACACATACATATATATAAGTGTGGGGGTATGTGTTATCTCTAAAGATTTCGTAATTTTTGTGCTTGAATAACTGTGATGAATATTTGTTATTTACTTTTGGACTATTGTTCTTAACTCTGTTGTTACCACAACGTTTCGGTCTTCAACATGTCTATATCGATCCGTGTAACCCACAAGGTATTTCGAACTGAAAACTTTATTTAATCTACGTGGGTAGACATTTCTCGTTCCATTGCCGACGTTAAGGGAGACATTTGTCTTGTTTTTATTTTTAGTACTGTTCAGTTATTGTTCGTCCTGTTTCCAGTGGGGCCATGTAGTCTCTGCCTGGCCCAGCGATTGAAATCCAAATTACCGTCAGCAAATTACCGAACCAACGCTTTCATCCCCTAGTTTATTTTCCCGAAAAGTTATTTTATATCCTACATTCAGCAGTCTATTAATTTTCTGATTGTTCGTATTGTGCCAAGCAAGCAGGATTTCTGAAACGCACTGATACATCTAATGATCTCAAATAAATATGCAAAATACTCTAACAATGTTCCTAACGTTTCCATTACTGTAGACAGAATCGCTATCCTTTGGTAACGTCATATTCATTTGATTTCGTCCTTTAAGTCGGAAGAGTTCTTAATTTTTGCTCTTTTTACTTGACTATTTTGTTATCAAACGTTAATAAGACCAAAAGCTTAATCTTCATTGCTAATAATACAATCTACAGCATTATTCTTCTATTTCTTTTTATTATTATTCATTTCTACATCCGTTTCTTGCGAAAATTTATTTCTGCAAAATTATTACTAAAATGATCTATTTTAAGAAATTTGATCTTAACTTTGGCCAAATCATTTATATCAAAATTGTAAATCTCCATTATTTTACCCATCATGACGATGTTTTCATTATTTATTCCTGTATCAAAAAATGGTAACAGTTTTGTATTTTCTTATGAGAATGGATGGGCATGTTCTAGACAAAAGAAAAAAAAATCTAAAAAAAAAAAAAACGTTAACTTGGCAATGCCGTACTTAATTAAAACAAATTGCAATTTTTAAAATTTAAAAAGAAATATCTGTCAACAAATGGATTTTCTAAGTACATAGGATATATATTTTAAAATAAAATCTAAATAGCGATATTTGATGTAGGAAAATCAAAGTTAAAAAAATTGATACGAAAAATAAATAAGTTGATTCTATCAGATACCAAACTCTCCCGTATCCTTCCTTATCTAGTATTTTCACGTCATTTCGCAGAGACTGATGATTACCCTTTTCCCTCTACGAAGGATCATGTATAAGTGTTGAAACTCTGTGGCAACAAATATGAGGAAATAGCCCGCATGTAAATTATGTAATCTCATAACTCTTCATGCCAAATGTTCAGATAAATATCTTTCTTTTATAGGGATTTTATTCTTTTAGTTTCGACATTAGAAGCCATGAGCAGTTTGGATTTCAATCCAAATCCAGATCGAGAGTCTTCTCACTCCCTGGTTAACCGTCACCACTTCCTAGCTCTGGCTATAAAAGGCAATGTGGGACCGAAATATCGGCTTTGGTCTGCGCACCATCTTTACTTTGACCGCGCTCTAGTCTTTTGCCACTGATTGGCGCCAACTGTGTTGCTCAATCTATGATTGCCATTCTTGAATATCGCGATTGTGTCTTCCACCTTAGTCTGCTGTCGAATCTAAGTATTGCTCTCCTGACATGTAAATTTATACCGAACGTGATTCGCTCCATTTTACGTTGGGACACTGCAAGTGTCTCTGCAGTGGTGGTGATGTGCGGCCATTTCTAACTTCCATAAAATTTCACTGGCAGAACATATTCATTAAACAACTTTTTCTACCCTTCGATTGTTGAATGGGCACTTCTTCAGATTCTATAAACCATTTCCAAACTTTCCAGAACTATCCTTCTTTTGGCTTCCAGGACTAAGACGGAAACTCTTCCTAACTTGTTTCCGAGGTTCACGTAACTGCCTACTTCAACGATGGTCTTTCCGTCTGAAATAACTAGTGATGATTTAGATAGACTCTGCATATTTTGATGGTGACAAATGCATAGCATTTTGTCATTACATTATATTTCTGATAATATACATACACACAAATTTACTGTAGAGTACTGTGTAGTAGCAGGCTTCTCCCGCTCGCTATCGATTCGCAAAGTAAGATATATTCACTACTTGAAATGTTTGAAATAAATTTTTTTTAATTTAATTTATAAATTGACTTGTAGTTAAGGAAAGTTTTACAAATAGATGCCAACTTTTTGAATGCCAAGTAAAATGTAAATTTCAAACATTTATTTAAGAGGATATTCTTAAACAGAACTATTTTTGATATGAAAATCAAAACAATCATCGATTAAAAGAACAGTAATTAAGGACAGTTAGTTAATGAAATATATATATATTTTTAAATCAATATGCAAATTAGTTAAACCCGAAGAGCGATATTGCTTAGAAATAGCTAATATATAATACAGATATTGAGCCTTTAATGTGTAAATTAATATATAGTTGAGCCTTTTTAATCTCAGAATTAATGGGAGAATTGAGCTCCAATTTCGCATTTATTCATATATATTCCATAATATAGGGTTTACTTAATTAGCTATTATGTTTCTCTAACTCTTCAAATGTTGACTGTAAAACTAACTCTAATTTCTGCTTTCTCCATCTTCACACTATATAAATTTTATCTAATAAATTGTCCCCTGTTCTCTCACCCATGACATAAAAATAATTGTTTGTACGGAATAGAAGGATCTAAGTACATTAAATCGTTTTTAAATTAAGTAGCAGCAGACGAATTACCGTTGGACCTTTAAAAGTTAAGATTAAACATTAATTCCATGCAGCGATAAATTCTGAGTTCTTCTGTAGTTTAGTGATGCCTATCGCATCTACTTTCCCCTAGCTATATTTATGATGGCCAAACAAGGACTCCTCCACAGGAGGTAGATTAAATATCTATCCAGCATTCATAGTTATGTTTTCAAAAAAAGGAAACGAAACAATATCTAATTAGCTATAACATATATTTTACATAGTTTTTAGATAATTGATATCACTTCATATATATATATATATATATATATATATTTATATATATATATATATATATATATTCATTTATTCGAAAATAATAGCATAAAATTGTTATAAAATCACTACAAAAATAGTCATTTTGTTTCGACATTTCTGGTGTCTTATCATGTGATGGTGTTGAATGTAAAATAAAGGATTTGAAAAGGTTCGTTATCACGTTTTGAATTCTCATATACTTGTATTTTGATTGGTCATTTCAGCTTATGTAACAGCGTTTCCCCTAGCGAGGATTGTTAGATTAATTTGAACCTTTAAAACCTTTTATTCTGCATTCAACCCCATCCCGTTATAAGACAGCAAAAGTGTTGAAGCAAATGGCTATTATTGTAGTGATTTTATAAAATTTTTATCTTTTAATTTTGGAAGAAATAATTATATTTGCTCTACTCTCAAATGAGCACTCTTTTAAGAATAGTATTTGTTGGTTATTGGAATTTATTCCGTATATACCAATCTTATACTTGTATATATATATATATATATATATATATATATATATATATATATATATATGTATCAAGAATTAGTAAATGACAGTGTATGTCTAAAAACCGGAAGTTAAAATGCCTACATTTGAAACGGAAATAGGCTAATGAGAGAAAAGTTTCAGAATTGAGTGTAAATTTAATAAAACAAAAGGGACAAATAAACATGTTCTACACATCCGCCCAAATGCACACACGCACAAATATATTATGAATATAAAGATTGTACCAAGTGCCTTTAAAAAAAGGAGAAACGAGAAGTATAAGTAGCCATTTGCTGATACCCACTAACGCGTGGACACTGTGTCGATTTTCTAAGCGTAGCTTATATGTGGTACAAACTCGAAAGTATGGAACACCCAGTGAAGATCGAACTCACTACACAGTTGTCAATTCTCTAGCGAGCCAAGCTTGCTAACCATTATACAACGCCGAGGCGCTCAAGTAGTGATTTTCTAAGCGTAGCTTAGATGTGGTACAAGGCCGAAAGTAGGAGACACACAGTGAGGATCAAACAAACTACTCAGTCGTTATTCGTCTAGAGAGACAAGATTACTAACCATTAAATCACGTCGAAGTGCCAGGACGAGTGGACCGTGTGTGGATGTGCCCGCGCATATGTTTCACGTATGGTTTATGTAAATGGCGCCATAATTGAGAATCGTCCTCATAAGTGGTTTGCTAGATTCAGAAGTAAAAATCTTGATCTGGAAGATCTAGAAATTTCCTTATCAGGATACGACGATCAAAATCGTTGATGATGAACAAATCGAAACGTTGATTTAGATAATTCAATTTACAAAACACGGGATATCGCAGAGAAACACCACATATGAGCGTTGTAAAAAAGTATGAAACACGGCAATCCCAACGTTGTTTGGATACCTACCGACAAACATTAAATATCAGACATTGAATTCAGACTTGTTTTTTTTCCCAAAAGACTGCATTTACCTTTTAATCTTAGAAACCTTTTAGCTTAGAAACCAAGAAAGCAAATATAAGTTAAAATTCTCCGAAATGTTTATTTGATAAGTCTTCCAGACCTAGTCCGGTAAATATTAATTAAGAGGTGTTTACGGAAACATACACGCTCATTAATTATATCGTTTATAGCAATAAGAAATAATGTAGAATTAACAAGACAGAATTTGCTTAAAGATATAAATGTGTGTATAAGTTCTTAAATTAAGCTCAGTGCACTGAAATTAACTCAGAAAAAAACAGATACGCATTTTTTTGCATTTGATCGAAACTCACCCACCTTAAACATAATAGTCGTAATGATGAAACGCTCCCACAAGAAATATATCCATTATACCTTCCTTGCGAAGACAATTTTCGATGGTGAATCATCAATCATGTGACTTTTCGATATCTGAGAATCAAACACAGCGTCAATCATTTCTCAATCGAAGTGAATCATAAATTAAATAGTCTGTCAGCGTTAAGTGGTTTGCAAGGCATCTCTGTTCGTTCGATTCAATACTTTTTTCACAAAGAAGATTTTTCTTTCTGACATAAATAAGAATTTCTCTACCACCACCACCACAATTGTTCAGATTGTATGCAAGACTTGTTTTGTAATTTGCCGTAGAAAAACCGAGTAACTAAAATGTAGCGTGTGTGAATAAAGTTTCTCAGAACTAGGAAGTTCAAAAGCAGTTTCTATCCATTATAACAGAAGTTCTAATCGAATATATAATAAGTAAACGAACAAAAAAATCATTTGATGAAAATTTCATTAAATAAATTACAACATTTTCTTATGAGTGTTGCAATAATTGGGAAATATTACTTATTCTAACATCATTAAAATAACATTAAAATATTGAACAACTTTACGTAACGTTAAAATACAATAATATATATATATATATATATATATATATATATATATATATATATACGTACACATAGAGAAACACAAACACGCGCACACACACACACACACACATATATATATATATATATATATATATATATAAATTGAACAAAAGATCAACCAGGAAAATGTTTAAAAGTGCTTAATAACTTAAACTTTGTAATTGAATCGAATCATTTTATATTTGTAAACGGTTTCATATTTTTAATTATTTGACTGATCTGCTCTCTCTCTCTCTCTCTCTCTCTATATATATATATATATATATATATATATATATATATATATATATCTGTGTGTCTCTGCGTGTGTGTGTGGGAGTGAGGGTGAGGGTGTGTTTGTGTTTGTTTATTAATGTATATTTTAAGCATATTTCGTTAAATATGGAAGACAAGGAAAATGAAAATAATTTCTTTATTTAGTCTTTTTCCAGCGTTCTTACGGTTTCCGTTTGGTGGGAGTTAGAAAGCATTCAAAGATTTCTGATAACGTCCACTGTCGCAAGCAATTTCAACGAATTCTTTAGTAAATTTCCAAATGGGTTTTTGATTTAGCCTTTCTTTGTTTCATTTCATGTTTTGACTGTTTAAGTTCTACTTTATTTTTGTGCAGTTTTGAATACTAACCGGTGTGTTTATTCCGAGCTTTCGTATATTTTGTGCGCAACTCGAATACGAGTGAATGTTTTTTCTATTAAAAAAAAAAACACTCCCTTCAATCTGTTAAATAATGTAAGGTTGCTAGTAGGAGAGAAATGTGTAATATACTGGGTCTCTCTTATAGTGTGATGTTACCGGTAATGAGATTTGTATAGAATTTTTGGTGTTTTCGACCAGAACCTTACATAAGGGTTTTTGTAAATTGTGTGTAAATAGAATTTTTTTATTGCAATTTTATCTGATAAGTTACTCGTGAGACGGCTATTCATAAATATTGTAGTAAGTCCGATATAAGTAAAAGATTTGTTACACGATACAAAGGCTTCTACTGGGCAGTGAAAATGATACAGGAAATTGGTTTTCACCAGACTAGACTTGTGACGGTTATTTTAATAAGTGTTAATAAGATTTGCGGTTTTTCCATTTTCTGTAATGTATTATAAGTTGTACATGTTTTTCAGGATTTACGGCATAAATATTGTATTTAATGATTCTTCGAATAGCGAATTCGTACTGCTTATTATTATTGTGCAATTGTTTGCAGTAAAATATGTTGATGTTTCGTTGTGTGATATTTTTTATTACAGGTTTCATGTATTTCTTGTGTAAGAATAATTCTATTTGTTTAGCGATGTTGTAATTGGGAAAAGTATCAAGATTTTATCAATTTAAAGGTTACTTTTTTTGCGGATACTCATATTTGGGTAGACGCTCCATATATTCATTAAGCAGTAGATTTGTTATTTTGGTCTACCAGCCGGAATACTCGAGGAATCTTATTAAAGAGAAATTTATGTGCTTTCCGGTACTAAATAAGAATTATACGATATTCATATACTGTTAAATAATTAAACGAAACCTCTACACAAATATGATTATCTACTTATAAGATTTTAAAGTGATAAAATCTGTCGGATTAATAAATAAATAATCCTTTACTTCTTTATAAAATGTTAACATTTCAGAGTCTATGACGAATATTCAAATAAGTCTAATAATATGTATTTTTTGTTATTTGCAATCCTTTTGATCAAATAGATGCGTAATCATGAAAGATGTTAAAATCGGAGTTATCTGACACGACTGTGTTCTTTCTAAACGTGAAATAAAAAAAATTATTCAGGACTTTTTGGGTGTTTATTTTTCCGCATATCTTATACTACTAATGAAATCTAATAGCTCCAGGCTAGTTGTTTTGCCACAATTAGAATTGTAACCATGGCCAAGAACTTGTCCAATACTATTAAATCAAATCTCGAACTAATAGAATTTCCCTTGAAACAAAGAATCTCTTGAACGAATACTAATATATTTCTATTTCTTCTAGTACGATTAATGATAAACTGTCGAAATTATAAATCTCCCAAAATTGTCAAGAAAATTATGACGTGTCAGAATTGGCAATTCCAATTCTAGAAGGATTTGAAATCCATGTTTGTGCTTCGGTCTTATGTGATCAAAAATACGATTAATTTAATCACGGGAAATATACATAAGACGTAGTCGAACGAAGAATTATGTTAGACTTGGCGTTTTCCTGCCAACAGTTTTCTATTCATAATTGATATATAATGTCGACTTCACTTGGCGATAAGCCTAATCACCCTCGCAAGCCCGGTGTAAAGATTTCAAACTACCCTCCCTTTCATGTTACCTCCTGTTAATATGAAATCGATTTCATATCACCCTCGGGGACCGCCCCCCCCCCCCGAAACTGATTTCATACCGCACATAATTCATGATATCATTAGCGAAGAAAACATAGAAGAAAGAAAGCTTGTCGCATTAACAAAAAGATTAAATTCACAGAATCTTAGATAAATGTTGATAAACGCGAATTACTCATAATTCTATGTCTTCCTTTCTAGAGTTTTCAACCTTATGGTCGCCAGCAAAAAGAACACACCAAGATTCAAAGTTAAACATTGAAGACACTAACATCAGGCAACTAGGAAAATTGCTATTTATATTTAATATTTAATGAGTGTGCGGAAAATACGATAGCAAAGTATTAACGATCATTGGAATAGCGAAAGTTACCTTCCACTATCTAAGCAAAATATTAAGACATAGAAAAAATCATTAAGAACGAAGGTAAGGTTATTTAATATCAATCATCCTAAGGTAAGGTTATTTAATATCAATCATCATAAAGTAAGGTTAATAATCATCCTAAGATAAGGTTATTCAATATCAATCATCCTAAGGTAAATATATTTAACATCAATCATCCTAAGGTAAGTTTATTTAATATCAATCATCCTAAGGTAAGGCTATTTAATATCAATCATCCTAAGGAAAACTTATTTAACATCAATCATCAAAAGATAAAGTTATTTAATATCAATCATCCTAAGATAAAGTCATTTCATATCAATCATCCTAAGATAAGTTTATTTAATATCAATCATCCTAAGGTAAGTTGATTTAATATCAATCATCCTAAGTTAAGGTTATTTAATATCAATCATCCAAATGTAAGGTTATTTGATATCAATCATTCTAAGATAAGGTTATTTAATATCGATCATCCTAAGCTAAGTTCATTTAAAATCAATCATCCTAAGATAAGTTTATTTAAAATCAATCATCCTAAGGTAAGTTTATTTAATATCAATCATCCTAAGGTAAGGTTATTTAATATTAATCATCTTAAGATAAGGTTATTTAATATTAATCATCCTAAGATAAGGTTATTTAATATCAATCATCGTCAGGTAAGTTTATTTAATATCAATCATCCTAAGATAAGGTTATTTAAAATCAATCATCCTAAGATAAGGTTATTTAATATTAATCGTCCTAAGGTAAGGTAAGGTCTTGTTTTGTGTGTGTTTTTTTTTTGTTTTTTTTTTTAACGGCATATCAACTCCTTATATGTCATTTAATACCGAAATTTAATTTTCCTGCGAATTTGAAGTAATAAAATTATGATATGCCATTTATTTCACAATTGAATAAGATGGTAGATGACAAACATCTTTTGTGCATATACATATCTGTGTGCACATACTTACTAGATGCGGTGATCTGCTGTAATTGGCGAGAATTCGTATCTTAGAATACAGTTTGATTTCTTTAAGAAGTTTTATAATATTATAAGGAATAATGATTCCTTTGATGTTGCTTGGTTGATTTTGTTTATTGGCACATCATAATTTAATGTAGAAATCTAAATATATTGAACCCAATTTTTGATTTCAACTAAATAAATTGTATACCTTCAACTACAGATAAAATGAATTGTTCGAAATTCTACTCTAAGATATACTGCTGATCATTTTGCTTTAAATTTGTATTGTTGGTAATTTCATTATACACCTTTAAACAAATCAATTGCAACAACCGGTTTAGTTAACTTTCATTCACCGTACGGACAGTTTTAGACCCACTGGAGAGCCAGGGTGTAATCGACTTCTATTTTTTCCTCAGATTAGGCCATGTTGCAGTGGTGTGTAGTAATATGAATCAGTTTTCGCGGTGTATGATGAAATTTGTTTTACCTTTAAAAATATTGTGTAATCTGTGATTGCATCAGAACTTATCACGCCCTGACGTATTATCTCGACTGTCGATTAGTTGTCCTACGGTCACTGTCTGCGAGGGACGTTACTCCAAGAAGCTTACGAAAAGGGTAACGCTGCACGAACATACTGGCAAGCCTTACAGACTGATCTCAGATATTGTTAGTGTCAGTCTTTCAACTCTCAGTCGTGCCATCAAGGCGAAGAAACAAACTGGATCCATCAGTTTAAAACGTGACGAAACCTGCGATCGGGAGAGAAAAAAAAACAACGCCAAGAGACAACGTATAGGGGATCAGGGAGAGTGTGAAAGAAAAGGAAGAAGACTGATGCCATAGAAAGAGATTTACACGTTGAAAAGGATAAATGTCAGCTCCTCAACAGTCAGGCGAAGGTTTGTGGCTGTTGAATGCAAGAGCAGCCGACACAGGAAAAAGCAAATTCTGAAAAAAAAACTATGAAAGAAAAACGCAAAAATGGACACTGAAATACAGAAATTAGAGGAAAGAACAACGGAGAAAAATTATTTTCAGTGACGAGACTCATTTCTTTTGTTCAAGGACAAAGAAGCCAGCATGTCCGCAGATCAACTGGAGATAATCTTTGAGAGTGTCACATTAATCAATTCGTATAACATCTCTTGAAATGTTGTTTTAGGGCTGCATTTGTTACTCGGAATTTGGAGGTTTGCATGTCGTTGAAGGCATAATGCGAGGACCACAGTACATCGAATTTCTCCGAAAAAAGTCGTTCCTGAGCGGAATAAGAGGTTTCTTGATTGATCTGGTATTTTTCAATAAGATTTGGCCACGTGCCATACCTGAAAACTTGTGAATGGGTTGTTTTGTTGTTTTTTTTAGTTTGTTTTTTGTTTTTTTGTTTGTTTTTTTACCAGCGAGCAATTCAAAGTACCTAGCTGTCCCGGAATTTCTACAGATTTAAATCCAATCGGGAATATGTGGTCAATCTGCAAGGGACGACTTCGTGGAATGGATGTACGACGAAAGAGAAGCTCGGGTCTGCCTTTGTCATCGCGTGATACCGCTACCGCCAAATCAATGAGGACTGTTCCAAATTAGTGGATACCATGCCAAATCGCATCAAAGAACTTATAAAGGCGGATATTTGTAGTAATAACATGTGAACTGGGTCATGTTTCATTGGAAAAAATAGGAAAAAAGCAAATAATAACGGAATTATTCGTTTTGGTTCAGTTAATTTGCACATGGTTTTAAATATCTATTGTTAATTTTATTATAAATATGTATTGTGGGTATTTTTATATAAACATGCATTTTTATACTTTCATAGTTTTTTTTTGGGGGGGGCTTCACTATTTGCTCATAGCAGGGACCCCCTAACAGGTCAGGATTTACCTATGAACAGCAGTAATTAAGAGGTGTTTCCACTCTTCTCAAAGCCTCCAGTCTCCAGATCAGAAGCTTTGTTGCCGGATGTAGTTTATTCATCACAGATGAAAAATTTATTTGTAGCAAACAAAAATGGGGTTCTACAGAGGAATGCTGAGAATAGGATGGATTGAAAATGTAAATAAAGGCGAAGTTTTTAAGGAAATATAAACAAAGTAAATAAGTACGCTTATTCGTAAACTCAGAAACAAATCAGTAGAAATTTCTAGAATACATGATGAGCAAAGAGGGTTAGGAACATATAGCCCTCGCATGACATATTTTCGGCCAGAAGGACAGAGTAAAGCAGTTAACTTACTTACTTAACGAGTTTGTCTAAATGGCTGGCATACCAGTAATATGGAGGGATAGGAAAATGGAGAAAAAAATTGCCAAGACATACAAAGGATATGAG
The DNA here is from genome assembly GCA_903632075.3 of Acanthosepion pharaonis. Taxonomy (NCBI): domain Eukaryota; kingdom Metazoa; phylum Mollusca; class Cephalopoda; order Sepiida; family Sepiidae; genus Acanthosepion; species Acanthosepion pharaonis. The sequence continues at coordinate 108,809 of CAHIKZ030001322.1, forward strand.
CTTTTGGCAAGAATCAATCGCTACGAGTCCGTGAGCAAGGCAAAGGTTCAAATTACAGTATATCAGCTCTAGTTTCAGTTGGATAGGAATATTATCCGACAAGTTTACTTTCCCGAGTTATTATACACATTGATGAATATCACTCTAGTGTTTAACCCAGGAATCTCTTCAGACACACAGCTTCGCAGCGATCATCAGACAACGTGCGGTGAGAGGACTATTGTTGTTGCTGCTGTTGTTGATGATGATTATTCTGCTGCTGATGATGATGCTGATGATGATGCTGATGATGATGATGCTGATGATGATGATGATGATGATGATGATGATGATGATGATGATGATGATGATGATGATGATGATGATGGAGGTGGTAGTAGTGATGGTGGGGCTGATGATAATAATGGTATTTTATTAATATAAAATATATTGGTGTAGTTGAAAAAAACACCTGCGTGCAATCCGCATCTCAAAGCAAAATAATGAATAAATATTTTAAGGGGACACGTTAACATCATAGGGGGCGATTGAAATCCCATTGAATCTACAAGCCCAACGCTAATATAAAATCAATTTAATGCGAACGCGGTTTCGAGGCATCACTGAGCAAGTTGGAAGAGCAATAAACTGAAATAACGACATCGATTATAAATATTAAAGCTTAAGAAATATCCACTTCCTGTTTTTTGCATTATTCTATCAGGACTTTAAGGGCCTTCATAATTCTGCTGCCAAATATTTCGATAGATCTGTGTGCTTTACATATTTTATATTGTTAAATGATAGATTGTGTATGAAATTAGTTTCATATACCTTTTATTATTATTATATTTTCTCCAGTTACCATTTAACGTTACGGTAGCTTCGTATATTGCATTGTTTTTTAAGCAGTAACATTATAGTGGATATTCAGAGATACATCTTCAGCTACATGTGCGTATAATTTGTATTTTCGATGTACGGACGCTTTTTCTGCTCTGTTTTATTATGATTTATATTATATTTCGATATAATTAAGTTGAGGCCGTGTTCATGTTTCATATTACTGAGTGTTTTTTTTTTCTTTTCCAATGTGATGATCGTGTTTGGAAAATAAATCATTCATATAATTCTAGATACATACATAAAATAATCCACATATTGAGTTAAAAGTAAAATAAAGTTCATCCTTTATAACGGTTAAAAGTATAGCCGAAAGCGCTTGAAAAACCTTTCTTGGAAGACAGGTTTTATATAATTTATGTCCTGAAAATAAAAAAAAATATACGAGCACATGAAATATTATATAAAAAAACTTCACCACTGAACAGTGTATGTCGTTTTCAACGAAACTTGCATAAAAGAGAGATTGCTGTTCAAATGAATAATATATATATATATATATATATATATATATATATATATATATATATATATATATATATATATATATATATATATATATATATATATATATATATATATGAGTGGATATCGTGGTGACAGTGACGACAGTATGTTTTGTGCTTGAACCTAATCTTCAGGATATGAAGATTGATTTCTGTCTAGGGAAAGTAGATAGTATTGGAATTAGAAAAAAGGACAACACAAGTTGAGAGATCAAAATTGGAGACGTCAAAAAAAAAGCAAGTAGAGACAGTTCTCTGCTTGGAAGTTGTTAGAACAAGCGTCATAAAATGTGACATTGAAATACTCATGCACACTGAAAGAGACCTAAATTGGCTTGTTTTTGGTTTGTTTGTTTTTTTTTTTATTTTTGTTTTTTTTTAGTTTTACGGTATATTAACCTTAATGACACATTTAATTCCCACAAAACTCTTATTGTTAATAATATTGTTTTTTTCCAAAATCTATTTCTGGTGACATTTTTCCTTCAAAAATGTATTGCTGATAATATTTTTTTTTGCAAAATATAATACTGGTAATTTTCTTTTCAAAAATATATTGATGGTAATATTTTTTCACAAATTTATTTTTGGTAATAATTTTTTACAAAGTATTTCTGTTATTAAATCTTATTTTGACAATTTCATAGTGTTTTGACGCCAATTTGGGGGTTAACTATTTGCATGTAACTGGGACCCTAACAGGTGCTATCTCCCCGGGTCAGGGTGGACCTGGAAACACTATCAATTAAGAGGTAATTCCACGCTTCTCAAAACCTCCTGATCAGATGCCTTGCTGTTGGATGTAGTTTACCGTCTTACTCAGGAGGTGGATGTAGTTTATCATCTTACCCAGGACGGAAAAGAGGCCTAAAGAAAATATCAAAAATCAGGTTGATTATTTTAGAAACAAAAAAACAGTTCTCGGCTGTTATGTAATCTCAGTCCTACTGAACGGTAATGGATGATGGACAGTTTCCTCAAAGATGAAGAGAAAAATTGAGGCACAAGAATAATAAGAATACCACAGAAGGAAACATGGGAACAATTAGGAAGTTTTGAATTGAAACCTAACGGACATGACAGAAAAGACAGTAGGAAAGATAGTAAGGAGAACAATGCAGTTTAGAAATATAAAAGATAGGAAATAGTAGAGAGTCATAACTCACCACGTGATGGATGCACGTAAAACAAAGAAAGGTAATTTCATTATCAAATTTATTGTGAGGGTGTATGTTTATAGATCGATATGTTGTGTGTTTGCGTATGTGTGTATGTGTATATGTAAATTGGGTTCTGGTCACGTTAAGTTTACTTTATAAAATATTCATAATACGATCAAATCAGATTCCACTCTGTCGTGACAGACGTAAATTATATAACATTGAAACGATGCACGGACAGATATTTTCTCGAAGACTTATATCGACACAGAGATAGAAACTTCACACAAAATATCCATAACTTAAATGAAAAGGTACGGATCACAGGTAATCTGTCCCGATGATTCTTCTCGTGTCATTTGTCGTGTCTCGTGTTTCTTCGGGCAATATATATTGAATACTCTTCAGGGTTCAAGATCCCAAAAAATACAAAATTGATCATATAGAAAAAAATCAAACGCAAACTGTCTGAATAGATTGTCGCCTGTGGTGAAAGATATTCTGCTTAAAATGATTCTTTTTTTTTGTTTCCCATATAGACGAAATATATTAAAAAACAAGAAATAAACTGAGCATGTCTATACAATCCTTTTTTTTTTTAGATCAAAGTGTGTAAATGGGGTCTAGCTAAGGAAACTTTTATATCTTAAAGAAGACAGTCTTTCTTTAGTTTCTCTAGACTGGCGCTACATAATCGCAAACAAATAGTGTTAGGAAATACCCAAATCTACACTATATGAATAAACCCAACAGCAACGAAAATAAAACATGTTCAGATTTAAGATGATGTCGTTGTTGTTGGAAGGTCACTCGCCCTCCTTATTTCCGTTCCCCACTTTGGTGGAGGTGGCGGAGATAGCGGTGAAGACTCAATTTACTACTGGAGAGGAGGAGGAGTGTAGGTGGTGGAAGCGGCTGGGCGAGTTGGACCCTCTTGACAGTACGTAGCAGATTCTCTTCCCCGTTGATGGTTAGACTATAAACTCTCGATCCACCCCTCCAAAATGGCCCTACGGCAGGAAGGCTGATTTGCAGCAACGGTTTCCCAGGTCTCAGGGTCGATGTTGGCCTGTGCCATGGATTTCAATTTTTAAAGCGTTGATTTGGACCTCCGTGTAGCCTCTTGTCGTTAGCGAGTTCTACAAACAGGATGATACATGGGAGTCGAGTGAGACGCATTCTTCACACGTGACCCGCCCATCGATGGCGATGCTGAATATAACTTGAAGAAGAAATGATGCTATAATCAAATGTTGACTATCTACCTTACTATAAAGAAAATATTGGGAAATGCACTCCCATCAGTAGGGATCTATAACGATTAGTGGAGTGCTTGAATAAATTTGCATCGTCGCCAGTTGTACTAATCGTTTTCCGTTTTTTTTCAGAGATTATCCTTCTTTTATTTTTTATTTATTTCATCTATTTATTTATTTTTAAAATTATATTTTAATCTTGTTCACCGTCTTAAATAAATTAACGTAAATGGCGACTGGCCTGCTGAGATGAAATACAGTAGAAGTCCTTATATCCAAACGTCTTCATTTCCGAACTTCTCAGTGTTACCATTTAGATGCTGTAAGAATATGCTATATTCTAATATTTTTCTTTGCAGATAATTGTTAGTAACTTAAAATTTCTCATGCCATAATGTCTCAAGCATAAAAAACTTCAAATGGAAGACAAAAGGAAAAGAGATTCTTTCACGTTACGTTGAAATTGGAGATAATTGAACACCTTGACGATGGCAGAAGCTCATCTGACATATTGAAATTGTACCATATTGGCAAATGGTTTGGTTTGGTTTGTTTCACGGCATATCAACCTCAAAAGGTTATTTACTTCCGATAATTTTTATTACTGGTAAACATATTTTTGGTAATATTTTTTCTTCAAGATATCTATTACTGGTAATATTTTTTCTTCATAAAATGTATTTCTGGTAATAATTTTTTTCAAAAAATGTATTTCTGGTAATATTTTTTCTTCAACATATGTATTTATGGTAATATTTTTACTTCAAAAAATGTATTTCTAGTAATATTTTTTTCTTCAAAGATTTTTTTTCTGGTAATACTTTTTTTTCAAAAACTTACAGCTGGTCATGTATTTATTTTTTCAAAAATGTATTGCTGATAATATTTTTTCTTAAAAAATGTATTGCTGCTAACATTTTTTTTTTCTTCAAAACATGTATTTCTGGTAATATTTTTCTTCAAAAAATGTATTTCTAGTAATATTTTTAAAAAAATGTACAGCTGGTCACATCCTTTCTTTCAAAAATGTTTCGCTGGTAAACTCCATTTTTTTTCAAAAATGTATTGCTGGTAATATTTTTTCATCAGAAAATGTATTACTGGTAATATATTTTTCTTCAAAAAATGTATTTCAGGTAATATTCTTTCTTCAAAAATGTACAGCTGGTCATAACATTTTTTTTTCAAAAATGTAATGTTGGTAATATTTTTTCTTCAAAAAAAATTGTTTTTCTGGTAATAATATTCTTCAAAATATGTATTTCTGGTAATATTTTTTCTTCAAAAAAATGTTTTTCTGGTAATAATATTCTTCAAAATATGTATTTCTGGTAATATTTTTTCTTCAAAAAATGTTTTTCTGGTAATAATATTCTTCAAAATATGTATTTCTGGTAATATTTTTTTCTTCAAAAAATGTATTTCTGGTAATATTTTTATATCAAAATATGTATTTCCGGTAAAATTTTTTCTTCAAAAAATATATTTCTAATAATATTTTTTCTTCATAAAATAGATTTCTGGTAATTTTTTTCTTCAAAATATGTATTTCTGGTAATATTTTTTCTTCAAAGATGTACAGCTGGTCATATCATTTTTTTCTTTGAAAAATGTATTGCTGGTAAAATCATTTTTTTTTTCAGAAATGTATTGTTGCAAATTTTTTTTCTTCAAAAAATGTATTTCTGGTAATATTTTTTCTTCAAATAACTTATTCCTCGTAATATTTTTTTCTCCAAATATGTACAGCTGGTCATATCTTTTTTTTTCTCTTTTTTTTACATATAGTAATATATATTTAAAGGTAGTATTATATATTTGCATGTATTATATATATATAGTCATCCACAGACATACCATTTCGCTGAATCAAAGTCCCTCAATGTGGCTAGACATCCGATCGCTTCAAACCGGAACCAAATCCTGACCGATCTGGCATCAGTCGAAGTTTCTAACCGCTAAGCTATCAACGCCCGGCAGGAAGAAAGGCGAATTTTTACGCATTTATTTTTTCATAAACACGCCAGTCATTCCTTTACACAATTCATGTTGGAGAATCTTATCAGTAGTAACAGAGACTATTTCAAATTCGCGCTTTTGGAAACGGTGTTCGAACGAATTAATTATTTTTCGCGATCTAATATATATATATATATATATATATATATATATATATATATATATATATATATATTAAAATTCGTTGAACAATTGAAACCAAAGTTTAATCGGATTCTTTCTAAATCTGTTTCATTTCGTTCGTAACAATGCCCATGGAAAAGGCATAAATCCAACTTGTTTTCTAGCTAAAGGTTAAATATCAGAACTGACTTGTCTCCCTTGCCTTTAAATGTTGACCTGAAGCCAGGTGAGAACTTAAAAACAAAACCGTCTTTGAATGAACTGGCCTCTATCAGTCTATCTGAACTTGCCAACTTCTATTTTGGCTTTAGATTAGTTTGGGCCTTTATGGAGGCCATTAAATATTGTGTTACAGTATTTGGTTTGTTTGCCTAGGGTTCGAATTTCACAGGCAGAATTTGGCCTTCGGAGAATTTATAAAAAATCATTTAAACAAGTATCACCATAAGAGGATTCTTCATGAAATCTGCTTTAATACTTTAGGAATTATCATTTATATTGATAAATTCTGAGATCACAAATGTGATGAAATATATCCATTAGTAAACATATTATTCAACTATGCTAATTGCTAATTGTTGTTCAAATATGTCAGTTCATGCTATCTCTTCTTCCTTGATATGATGTAGACTATACAGTGCAGCCATGTTTTTTTTTTACCATTCTTCTCTCTCCAAGGTAAGTAGCCACAGGTGTTCAGCTGTTTTCTAGGTGATTTTCTCTATATATCTTTTACGTAAATATTTCTTCGACGTCGTCCCATTGTTTTCGCCATGCTCCTGTTAGTAGAGGGCGAAAGCTAATACCCTATTGTGGGTTGGTCATAACAAGAGCCCTAAAGCTCATCGTTGCGCTCATAAAGGTTGTCATGGTTTTGTTGGTTGTAGGTTTAATATATAATATTATTTTTTCAAAGACCAAATTCTCGTTCGGAGATGGAAAGTTGGAATTTTCAAGACGCTGCTGTCTAAAGTATAAATTAAATGTGAATGAAATCAAATATATTTGTTGATGTAAAAACATTTAAGACAACCACGTAGATTCTCACCAAAAATATAATGTCTCAATATGCATTATTTCTTTACGACTAATGTGTATTGTCCAATTTTTCTTTAAAAAAAAGTTTTTTTTTTTGTTTTTATTCCCTAAATTTTCCTGATTAATTCCTTCATAATTATTGCACAATATACTGATTTTTTTAAAAATTGGTATAAACCCATGATAGGCAGTGTTGCCCATAAAACACAAGGCGTTAGAGGATATGGAAGAATAAGAAATAGAAACATTAATAATGACCAGGAAGAGAAAAGAGTAATCAGGAGGACAATAGATAGCGATTGACATTGCATTTAATTTTTTACTGGAAAGCATGGAGCCGGAAGGGAGCTCCACAACCGAGGATTAAAAAGAAAAAGCTGTTAGCATAGAAATTACAACTATATCTAGCTAGCTCAACTGTAAATTGGTGAGATTTCGACGCCAGTCTTGTATTGCACTTAAATTCATGAAGTCTAGGTACGATAGCGAAGCGTTCATCCAAACAATTACCATGAAAGTATTGATAAAAAAGGCTCAAAGAGGCGACTAACGGCTGTGCATACGCGACTGAATCCGATCCACAATATTGCTGATTATTCTTTGGAATTCATCAACGAGTTCTAGGTAAACAGCAGGGGCACATATGTGGCTGTAATATTCTAAGCATAGATGAATGCTATATTTATAGATATGTATGATAGATTGAGGAGAGAAAAAATGATCTCGCACGACACAGTGACCAGACTTTCTTAGCACTGACCTAGCAACGGCTTCAATACAGTCTTTTCACTTCATGTCAGCTGAGGATGCTAGCAATGAGTCACTTCCCTAGAGGTTATTATCAGCCAAGCTGATAGGAGGCAAAAACGGGTCACTCAAATTATTAATGGAGAGAAGTTTAGTTGTGGAGGCGTTAAAATTAAGAAGCCATCTTTTGAATTATATCTGTTATTTTATATTTCTTTTATATAGGGGAGGCTCGGCGGAGTAATGGATAGCGGCTTGGATTGAGGAATCGGAGAGCCGAGTTCGAATTCCAGTCGAATCCATTACATTCACTTACGTGCTAACACCCTTTGGAAAGGTGTGAATCCTCTTTCTTCTCCCTCCAGCTATGGGTAAATAGACTGGGTTCTATGGCCTTAGATGGCAACTGGTCTAGGAGAAGGAAAACTCTGAATTCAAACCTGCTCTTAGAGGAGGGTGAATGGAGTCTCTCAGAGCCTTGGTTGGCAATCCATTTATTGTTGGTGTCACGATAAAAAAAACACCCTTGATAGCCCTAGCGAAGCATCAAGAATTCAGCTATTTGACAAGATTATGAACTACACCAATCAAAGTATTGGTGAGTTCAATCTCGGCTGAGGCCGCAAGATGATGATGATTTCATATGGTAAAAAAAAAAAAATGAAGAGTATTATACAAATTATTCAATAGGAATGTTCCTTAAATTTCTTATATGCTGATGCAATGATTTTAGATATGACATTCTCAATTTCCTTCATATTATTGAAATCCGTATCTTGAAAGACATTTTCATAGTTATGTGATATAATATTCCAATTATTCCCGACATAAATCCGCCGAGTGTCTTCATGTATATTCTTTGTAAGTACAGCACGCTATTAAACCAAATGACGAAAGTAGTCGACGATAAATGTCCGTTGGTAATAAAATGATATTTGCGGCGCACATCGGGAAAATTGTCCGGAAGTAATTGTCCGGAGACAATTATTCGAAAAATATTTATTCAAAATGTAAATTGTTTGAACGAAAATTAATGGAAAGGACAATTATACTATAACAAAAGAATCTTAATTTATATACAGAATAACAGGAAACATTCATAATTTTAACGCCTTATGATACTTATTCGAAATACCTATGTTTGAAATGCGGATTTAAGGTTTCTTGGCGAGAGTCAATGCTGATTTACGTAGAATTAATAACAGCCTTGAAGGATGGTATAGGTTTTTTTTTTCAGCAAATGTAATCCCATCATCCTACAATATGGAAATACTTAGATGCACTTAAAAGAGAACAGGCTGTGCAAGGAATTCATATTGCAAAAGTAAGATCTGGTTGACAAGAGTGCTAAAAAGTACCGTGACGTAAATGGAAAACTTAAAAATTAGTGTCATCCATTAACGTGAAATCTTTAGTAGTTGACTTTTTGCGTGCAGTATCATATAACTTATAAGGATTTATTCTTACTATTTTTAATAATGGTATTTGTATTTCAAATAATTAGCATTTGCGTATTTTTAATTTTTACATTTTTATTGCTATAGAGGAATTTACATTTCGAATGATTATCATTTAGTATAATTGTCCTTGCGATTAATTTTCATTGAAACAATTTACAAGTAAAATAAATGCATTTTCGAATAATCGTTTCAATTAATTGTTTTCGAATAATTATTTTCGAACAATGTTAACATAACAGATGCTGTGTAATATTCAATAAAAAAGAAACATATGTACAAATTAGAGTGTAGATTAGTGTTTCCAAGAAAAAAATGTCTGAAGAATTAATGCAGGTTCCATATTCAGGATATAAAGATATGCATCAAAATGCTATATATATATATATATATATATATATATATATATATATATATATATATATATATATATATATATATATATATATACCAAAATAACAAGAATGAGAGCTAACCCTAGTGATTTTCCAATTAGCGCATGCGCGTTAAACTTTTTTGTTTTGCCGACTGCCCAGTATATGATCTTCAAGAAAAATAATTTCTTAAAATCTAAATATGCTTCCTGGCTTTAAATAACCTTCAAAGGGTTGATAAGCCGTAGATAACGAATCAATTCATCAAAATCCTAGCGTGATATTTTTCTCTGCTCAAGCGGCGAGTTTATTTCAACATAATTCTTGTAAGTGAGGTAAAGCGTCACCTATGTTAGACATAGTAACTCTTCAGTTATTTTTTAAGTTTAAATTTTTGTTCAATTCAAAAGTCTTAGTTTCAAATCAAATTATATCTTTACTTATTCATTTATTTATTTATTTACTTACAGCTGTAACCTAGAAAGGGTTACTGAATGAGGAATAACCAAAACGGAGGTTGGAAATGAAATGGTAATCTTTATAACATCAGCAAAATGCAATACTCGCCAGCGGTGTGAAGTAGGTTAACCACTTTCAAATGGTGGACTACTTAACATATTAGCCCCGACATACAATAGTGGCTAACGTATTTATAAGTATTGGGACATACCCATTAAATTTCATATGTAGGGTATATAACACTATGTATTAATGCCTGTTCCTTATCTATCTATCTATTTAGCTAGCTTACAACAGATAGCTAGCTAGCTAGCTAGCTATCTGTTGTAACGTAGGAAGGGATACTGAATGAGGAATAACTAAAACGAATTTTGGAAATAAAATGATAATCTTTATAACATCAACAATATACAATACTCGCCATCGCAGGTATGCAGAAAATAAAAAGACCACGTTGGGTGCATAAGATAAACACTTCCCCACCAATAGTAGGCTTAGTAATATACTTAATAAGAACACCCTAAAATTGAGTTACAGCTGCACTGAAAATCTAGAAGGTATAATAAAAAAAAAAACAATAATAAAATCTTGAACAAACCCCCATGCCTGAATAGTATTAATAAAAACCCTACACTTAAATCAGAAAATAACAGTGAAAAATTATGTGATTGTAGAAACCCAGAAGACTGCCCATTAGAAAATAAATGCTGCATCAAATCTGTGGTATACCAATGTACTATATCATCCACTGAGAGTCCTAATACTAATATGATATACATTGGGTCCACGAAGAATGATTTTAAAGCCAGATGGAGGCAGCATAAGTGCTCTTTCAGCAATATAAATAAAAGAAATCAGACTTCCCTATCAAAATATTTTTGGCATTTGAAGGAAATAAATAGGACACCTAAGTTAAAATGGAAAATTATAAACAGGCTAGAACTTGTAAAACTTGGGATGACCCATGCCCTTTGTGCCTCCATGAGAAACTGCACATTATTAAGTTTCTAAATAATAAAAATCTATTAAACAATAGACATGAGTTAACGGACATGACATCATCAAATTTATGTTTGAATAATTAGCTAAAAACAAGCATACAATATAATATTTTTTTATAATCCATAGCCCAAAATAAATAGTTTAAATACCCTACAAAAAAGATAACCCTTTATGAAGTCGTCAAAAAACAAATGTTACGAAAGTTTTTTTTTTTTTTTATATGCACAAATCCCTTTCATAATAAAATAAAATAAAAAAAAATAAAAAAATCTCCATAGACATGTAAACCAGACTAGGTGAAAACATCTTCCGTTTCAAATTTAGACACCCCACCTTCCCCTGACTTGACATCTATGAAAGTAACTCTATACTGATACTTATTATTAACACCCAACACACCCCTACCTATTTTTAAACAATTCGCCCTAGCTGTTACCATGGAAATTTTGATTTTCAATGAATATTAAAACAGGTAAATTTCAGAAATAAGTTATTCAAAAAAATTTCGCTTGAAGATGGAACAGAGCTTACTTTAATTCAATTTAATTTAAATAATTATATTGAAGTTTTCGGGTCTTGTTTTGAAACATGAGACCTCTTATGTCGCGAGTTGGAATCATATTTTTAAATAAATAATTATATATATATATATATATATATATATATATATATATATATATATATATGCTATGTGTGTGTGTGTGTGTGTGTGTCTGTGTGTGTGTGTGTGTGTTTTTGTGTGTAAATGTTATGCTATATATTTAAAATAAATAAATAAAATACAGTTTACCTTCCATTTGTAATATCCAAGGGGGAACAAAACATTTGGGCGTTCTTCGTCTAACGTTTTCCACTGAGATCATAAATGGAATGATTATTTTGTATCAACCTCCAGATCTGCTGCTAGGAACTTTGGTTCACTAGGGTCGTGGCAGACAATTCCTCTCGCCAGAATTCTTCTTACACTTTTACCATTCTACCATTCGTTCGTGCATTGAATATTGCAGCCATGTTTCGTGTATCAACTGGTCTTCGACCTACTGTCTTGCATTAATATTCAGGTTTATTTTACTTTTGTCTTTCTATATCACCGCTACGCATTTTTCATTATCTCATAGTTAATGTCCTTTTGCCCAATGTACTTCTATTATTCGACTTTTTTTTCTTTTAATGATGTAATTCCTGATGCGTTGCATCCATTTCGATTACATTTCCGCTGTATTCGCCTTAATGCATGAAATGAAACTTCAGTAGAAATGCTTCTTTCATCCATTATTGACAAGCTGCTTATTCTGCAATGAATACTGATAACTTCATCAGGTTTCTTTCATCTCTTTTGTCTAATTTCTAAAGTCTACCAGCCTTTCTCTTACCCATAGCGTTTTTAACATCAGCGCGCCTTTTACAATGACTCGGGTAGCATGACTTGATATTCTAAGCTACAGAAATCAACTACACTCAAAAGACAATTTGAAGGTTCCACATTCGTATGCAATCTGTTTGATATATAACAAGAGAAATTCGCATAACTATCTTCATCTGGGATGATGTCATATTTGCGAAACATGTGGATGGGGTTGTGTAGTGGAATTCGGATAATCGAATCTAAAATTGTATATTTTCAGTTGTGATTTATTTCCCTATATATGTTCTACTATTTCTAGGTAAAGACGTTTAAAAGTGATTTAATTCATTTTTCATATTTAATTTATTTGCCGGATCTCACGCAAATTTCTGATATTTTTGTTAATATTTCCCTTCATGAGTATTTTAATATATTGCCCTTGTGTCAGACTACCCAATATAGAGTTTGGAATCTATAATAGCGCATATGATAGCACCTGTTATTTACCGGACTCTCGAAGCCTATCACCCTAAACCAATGGGTGCCACAGCGGGCATTTTTGAGACTGAACATCTATTGGTCATATATAATGAGATTGGCCAATTGGTGGTCGTCTAATTGAAAGGAGGGATGCTATTCCCTTGGTCATCAATCAAATGTCCGGCTCTAGGCGTTGGCACAGTCCGAACTCCTATGGACAGGTGTCACTAGTAATTAGGATAGCAGAGACCGAGGTGTGGCAAGACCATCGTGTATTCATGTCAGTTATCAAGTATATTGTTTTTAACAAGATTCAGCATATAACCTAAAGCGTCTCTCGTCGTTCTGATATATATATATATATATATATATATATATATATATATATATATATATATAATTTTATCTTCAAATTTAATTTTGTCTCTTGTTTTTCACACTGTATATTTTATTCTGATTATGTAAGTTTTTATATATTTATATATATATATATATATATATATATATATATATATATATATTATTTATATAAATTTAGAACACAGACACAGACATATAGATAGAGATAGAGATAGAGAGATATCTAAATATTGTGAGATGAAGTATATCTGAAGAGACAGAATTAACTTTTCTACAGAAAATTGAAAGAGTGTAAAGTGAAAAAAAAAACAAGAAAAGTGCAAATGGATCACGACTCCTTACACGTATCGACATAGCGCAGCCGAACATATATATTATGTATTATTAGACAGAAATCCCTCTTTTATACAAGTTTCATTAAAAATGGCTGACAGGATGCAGCGGTTGATTGATTTGTTTTAAAACATATCAACACCTAATGGGTCATTTAAAGCCGGAGAGTTAGTTCGCATAAGTTTTTCATTTAATTTTTCTTGTGCTCTAATTATTTTTTTTTCAGGACGTAAATTATGGAGAAATTGTATAAACCTATGACATTGCATATCCGCCTCTGGATTTTGTCGAGGACCTCGAGATGAACAGCAGGCGCACCAGACCATATATGGAAACAGTATTCAAATCAAGGACGAATTTAGGACGTTTTCAAGGATGGTCTCAGTCGAGAAAATATTCTGTCGCAACACAGAACCAACATTACTGGCGGTAGATAAAGCTATTGATTCAATGTAGTCGTTCCACTTATGGTCAAGGGAAAGAATGAGACCAAAATGGCAGAGATTATCGTGGATTTCGGCATCAGGAGCAAGTAAATAGGAGCAGTTTCGTTTTAGTGGCATTAAAGTTTACAAGCAATTTCATAGTGAATTAATTATAGTTAGTGCTTATCAGTATATCTAGAAAAGGAATTATATTACTGATATTAAGTTCGTATATAAATTTAAGGATATAATGGTTTTGGATATTATTTTTGGAGTTGATATATTTTGTCCATATTCTTAACTAAGATAAGGATATCATGATAAATTTTAGGTAGATGAAGAGTTTTTAAATTTATTAAATATAGTATTTTCGAGACTAAATATATAAAAAAAATACTAAACGTTGGGCCCAAAACTGAACCCATAGACACACCATCCTGTTGTACATATATATTATTTTTGTGATCATAGAACAAGTTAACAGTCGTTTCCATAATATACTATGTCTAATTTTTAGTGGAGGTAGAGATGGATTATTGTATATGTTTCTTATAATAGTATCAATGGTTTCGCTGACTCGGATATCAGTGAATAAATTTTCAGTGTCAAGTGTGGCTATGGTTCTATTATATATTTTTTTTCTTTTTTAAGAATTTGAATTACTTCAAGTGTTGATTTTATGCTATATTTACTGGGAATGTATGCGGTGATAAGCTGCTTTATGATTTTATTTAATCAATAACGCAGATGTGGGAATTTGAGATAAAATAGGATGGAGAGGCTAGTTTAGTTTGTGTGTTTTTGTAGTGCCATATATATAACGATGCCTCTAATCTCCAACTATTTTAGGAAGTTTAAAACTGTTTTGTTCAGTATTATTAGCTGTGATAAGTTAGTTAATTTTAATTTTAGTTGGTTAATAAGATTCCTAGTGATTCTTTAACATTTGGTATGATCTTTCAGTATATGTTCCCTTTTTGTATTATAATCTGATTTGTTCAAATTTTCTCCTTGCGTTTTCTATGTTTACCTATTGTCCTTTGTGTGTAGTATCTATTTAACCTATTAACACAGAATACACAAAAATGGAAATATTTTTGAAAAGATATAGTGGTCATAAAAGATAAAAACAGTTCTGTTTTCCTTCTCTGATTAATTCTAATTGTTTTATTAATACTTAAGCAGAAGAAGATTTCCTCCACAAGACCAAAAAATTGAGATTGGTGTTTCATGCAAAAGGCAATAATTAAACATGGGAAAACATAAGAAAAAAAAATTCCATTAAATAATATATCGAAATAACCACTGATGAAGGTCGCAAAACCCGAAACCTATGTAGCAAAAAATATGGAAAATAAAGTATAATGTTTACAAAGAAAGTCTACATTATAAACAAAAACTGTTGCGCTTTCTTTCTTCTCTTTAAAATATACACTTTTCTCTCGTTTGGGATGACTATATCCTCTCACTTACATATATGTATTTTTAAATTGTCAAGTCCCGCAAGAAAAAACGCCTTTTCTGGGTCATGCTGACTACTTGCTTAATTCTTTCTTCCCGTTCCTTCCATATCTCACTTTCGTTCGCTCTCCCCTCCCATGTCTATCTCCTTTTCTCTTCGCCCAAATAACCTTATATTGAAATCTGTGTCTTTCTCCCCCTTTTAATACTAAAACTCTTCCTTTTTCTGCTTTCTCTTCTTTTCTTACTTCTTCTTTTCTTCCTTCCTTTCTGTTGGGGCGCACCCACCTTCTAACTAGTAATGGACTGGTCCCTCTTATATAAGTCAGCTCTGGAGAGAGAGAGTGACAGAGCGTCAGAGAGAGAGTCAGCGTTAGCAGTCCAGATAAGCTTACCCGGTACATACCGTTGGACTATAGACTTTGGATATTGTTTCGTACTAACCAACCTTCGTTCTACTAATCACTCTATTGTTAATTGTGTTTATGAATATACCAGTATTTTCCTCTACAACTGTGTTTGTCTTGATTCATACACCGACACGCGGGAAACTCACAACATCTCAACACTTTCCTTGTGTCTGAATATAGGTCATTTGCAGTGGTGGTCAGTAATATGAATCTGTATTCAGGGTGTATGATGCAATCTGATTTTCACCACGGCCAGACTTTACTGTTTCGACTGTCGATTAGTTGTCCTGCGCTCATTGTCTGCGATGGACGTTACTCCTAGATATCACACAAAAATTGTGACTCACGTACAAACTGTCTAAACCTTACCAGTGAACAAATCAAAATACTATAGACTGGCCCGGAAACTCTGCAGATTTAAGTCAAACCGAGAATCCGTGGTCAATCTGCAAGGAATGACAGTGTGGCACTATATCAAATAGACCTACCATGTGCATATATATATATATATATATATATATATATTATATATATATATATATATATATATATATATATATATATATATATATATATATATATATATATATATATATATATATTTATATATATACCTTTTACGTTTTTTTACTTTTTAATTTTTCTTCGCTCATATACATTGGCAACGAATATTTCATAATTTTTAATTCCTGGACTGTTATAAGCATTGTAAAAAATCGACTTCGTTTAAGAGTTAGGTTGAATAATAATGTTCAGAAAAGGATATTTAAAATGTTACTGTATTTTCAGCATGTCAATTAAATATTTTACGGGCATGTGAAGAAATAATGCAAACGTAATAATACATTTTCATGATGAGAAAATAAAGTAACGGACATTTACAATTTTGGTTAAAATGAGTTAGTCGATTTCTTATATGATTAAATCGTTTTAGTAATAATTTTTGAGAAATGAATTTTCGCAACACCTAAATTTACAAATGATTTTATTCGGAAATAAAATAAAATTAGAAAACCTTTGCAAATAATATAGGAACATGCTTGTGTGCGTGTGTGTGTTTTGGCAATAATTATTTTCCGATTCAAGGCATATTTTCTATGCCTGCCATTAAGTTACAAATAAAATTCCATCTTATATAATTTCTCCGGGGAGTGACACAAATATAGATATTTCAGAGTCCAAATGATATTTTAAATTGATATTTTATTGAGAAAGTAAAATTAAATCAAGTGGAAGCTGACTGCTTTGCAAAAGTTTTGCATTCACCAAGCTGGCTTTCGAACAGAAACAGAATTATATAGTTAGCATACATATTCTAGTTCATCTCACGACGAATGGCGTAAGTCTACACACATATATATATATATATATATATATATATATATATATATATATATATATATATATTAATCATCACAGAAACATGTTATAACAGCACTACAAAAAGAGACACTTGGTTACAACACTCTTGGTGTATTATCAAGTGAGGGTGTTGACTGCGAAATTGTTTTTTTTTTATTTTCGCAATCAACACCATTACTTGACAACAAACTTGTAGTGTTGAAACAAAATGGCTTTTTGTATTGATGTTATAACATGCTAATGTTATAATTTGTGAATAAATATTATTTTCTCTACTTTATTTTGAGCTCTATTTTACAAATAGTGGTTTAGGTTATCTGAATTTTATTCCATCTATAACAAACCTGTATTTGAATATATATATATATATATATATATATATATATATATATATATATATATTACTGAGATGAGGTACTATGTACACTGTGTTACATTGCTCGGACTATCATCCTCATCATTCTTGCCATGTTTATTACAACAATTCGGTTGTTGTACGCTTCGGCCTTTGTCAAGTGGTTGGAATGTCGAACTGAACCCTTTATTTCACTCACAGGGGTAGACTGTTCTAGTTCTACGTGCCATCTCTAATGGTGTCAGTTATCAGTTATCTCCTGTTCCTCTCTCCAAGGTCTCCACAGACTTAACCAGGTATTGAACTCACACTCTTTGTGTCCTGTAACTGGATCTAACTAACGCCTTTATTCACTGTGCCATGTGTCTTTATATACAAACACGAAGTTCGTACACATAGATAAATCTCTTTGTAATATGTGAGCTGTACTTGTGAGAACAATGTTTTGTATTTCTTTAAGCATGGTGTAAATGGAATTTCTTTTTATGTGTATATCCGGACATTTTCCAATCAATCTAAGAGCTCCAACTACGGCTGGAATTACTGATGTCTTCATGTGCTATATCTTTGAGATTTCCACTTCAAGATATTTGTATTTTGTTGTTTTGAAAGATTTTTAATGATACATTATAATCTGCACGGATTGCCATCTCCCCAAGAAAGCACATTCTTTTTTTGTGGCCTTTGATCACGATTCTTGGTCGATGTGCTTTGATTATTTAGTCTCAGTGTATTTTATAGACCCATTGATACAGGTCCTATCTCTTTAATTGAGTCTGGGTGGTGTTCATATCAATTTCTTGCATTTTCGTTCTCGTAAAAGTTGCATATTTTCCAGCGTAGATATTAACCCACTGTCATGCCAAGGTTTATATTCAGTGGGTGCTACCTGATGTAAGGTGTTTTAAATGCTGCTTTCTTTAAATGTTGGGGTTACCAATGTAGATGGTGTTTTGTTGAAAAGATTAATGTGGCTGCGTGTTGAAGAGCATTTAACATTTATACATTTTTTTTAAATCAAGGAAAAACAATGGAAAAACGATTTGTGTTTCAACGATAAAATATATATATTAAAATCAACAACAAATACAAGTTAATTCTTGTAATGTGTGAAAAAGGAGAAAAAAGTAGTTTCCCTTTTATCTGTTAGTTGAATATGGTGATATTTAAATTTTTCCGAATATAATGTTCGGAGTTCTGTGTTAAAATAGATTGTGTATTCAGAAGATCGTACAGTTGTTACAAATTGGTTTGTTCACAAAGAACTGATGGTGAATGATATTCAAGTTCTGTGTCTGTGTTTGTTCGTGCGGATGGAGTAGAATGAATAATTTGTGTAGATGCGTGTGAGTAGTTGAGTTCTACTGTCTTCAACTGTCATCAACTCTACTGTTTAATTTGGGAATGAATCCGGTCTTATATTACTATCGGTAGGCTCCCAGTACGAACGCGGGATAAATTTTGAAAGAACACGAAAAATATCTGATTGGATGAAAAATTAACCAATCGGTGATTTTATAACAAAAGCATATTTGTCAGTTAAAGCTAGGAAAAATTCAGTGTGGTGAAATGCGATCAGTAAATTGTCCTGTGATATTTAGTATATATTATTTGACCAATCAGAGTTGAGAAAAATATAGGCGTGGCAAACATAGTAGTAATCACTACAACGTCATGAGCAGAAAGAATAAGACCTTTGGTTTCAACTTTCAAACCTGCACTACTTAATTTATTATGGTTCCGGGTTTTGTCTACATCAGTTTGTTTGCTGCAGGTAGAATATTGGCTATGAAGAGGCATATCTTGACGTCATACTTGCATTTGGTACATTGCATTTGTTTTTGCTTTGTTTTTAGGTTCTTTGCCACTCCAGCAGTTGTAATATTGTTTATCTGTACTTCTTCATCCGCTTGACATTCCCTTTTGAATTTGTTGGTTTCCATTATGGGTGAATAATCTTTCTTATTTTCTTTCATGTTCTTTGACACAGATAATCATCAAGTCTTCTGTAGTTTCCAGGTATCTTTGAAAATCATTTGTTGAAATTTTGTAAGACAACTCTACTTGAACTAATGATCCGCCTCCTTCAACACACAGACGATCCACATCAGCCTTGGGATGATGCATGCGGTGGCAAGTGAGAAGCTTTCTCACTTTGATATCCATTCGCTTAATATCAGCTGTGGTTCATTTAATGATGTTGAAACTGTATTGTGTCACCGGGACAGCCAATCTGTTTATGACTGATATCCTGTTTTGTAAATTTAACTCGATATTTAATACCAGAGGTACACACCTGTTGTATTCTTTTAAAACTTTTTCCTCCGTTTGGACATGTTGTATTCCGTCTCCTTCGCTGACTCCGATGTATTTATAGGTTTCATCTTGCTCTAGTTCCCTTTTCTTTTTGAAACAAATCTAGATCTATTTAATGTGTTTCTATAATTCTCACTTTCTTGAATATTACTTTTGTACATTTGTCTAATCCTAAATACAAATCAATTTAATAACTGAAAAATTTCACTGTATTTAACTCATTATCGTCTTTGTCAAAGAGTTGGATATCATCCGGGTAGAATAGGTTATTAAACAGTTTCTTTTTTACTTTGTATCCATAACAATTAGTTTTTTAGTTCATGCGAAAGAGGAACTAAGGACAGGCAAAAATAGAAGGCATAACAGAGGGTCTCCTTGAATGATTCCTTGTCGGATATTCCAACAATTGGAAGCCGCAGTATCATTGTGATTTAGGTATAATATGGTATTCTATAGTTCCACGATATCTTTAAGGAAATTTACTATCGCCGAGGAGACCTCTTACATTTCCAAAGCCTTAAGGATTCAAGAGTGTGTCACATTATCAAAGACTTTACGGTAATCTATCCAAGCTGTATTGAAAATTCTACCTATTTTTCTGCAGTTTTACAGGACCACTTTCTTTTTTAGTAGTTGATCTTTGCAACTATATTAGTATTTTCGACACCCCTTCTGTTCCAGAGTAAGAATTTTGTTTTCTTCGAAAAAAAAAATTAAGTATAGTTTGTCAGGAAAAAAGTGATCAATTTATATGTGGTAGAGAGACATGTTATTGATCTATAATATGTTGGATCATCTTCTTCACTCATCTTTGCTAGGAGATATGTAATGGCTAAAGGTATAGCCGAAAGCGCTCGGAAATATAAAACATTCGGACGGTTCTTACACACCCTCTGTCCAGAAAAGAAAGCTCTTGTCACAACACAAGAAAAATTAAATAAAAAGCTCAACCGTAGTACCTTGTCCCATTTTTTTAATGAAACATGCATAAAGGAAGGATTGCTGCCTAAATATACAAATATATATATATATATATATATATATATATATATATATATATATATATATATATATAAATGTGTGTGTGTGTGAAAAAGGTGTGTGAAACCTTAGAGCGCACATATTTTCACAGATAAATCTCTTCGTAATGTGTGAGCTTTATATGTTTAGCCATGAGCAATCGGTTGTCCCTTCAAAGAGTTCATCGGGACCTTTTCCAGCAAATCGAGTGCTCCAACTACAACTGGAATAATTGATATCCTCATGTGCCACAATTCTGTGATTTCCAGTTCAAGATCCTTGTATTATTATTATTATTATCATTATTATTATTCGTGACCTTGTGATTAGAACGTTCGATTTCCGAACAAGAAACCGGAAACATCTTGATGCTATCTGCCCGTTGGGGCGATTCCAGCTTGCGGCACCTTTGAAAAGTATATGAGAGCCATACCACGGATTGATTATGCCTTGTGAGTGAAATTATGTAGACGGAACTCTTTGGGGCATCTTTGATAGTTGTGCTCACAGGACTTCACCAGTCACTGTCATCGAGGTTTTTTGGCGTACTGTCCATGTTCAAACGTTTGATCGCGCCAGATAATGCGCTATGTCCTCGTTATTCCGCACCTATGTTCTGCTCAGCATAGCTGCAATATAAACTGTTGGCTGTGTGGATGGTGAACAAACACAGATCTGTCTGAACATGTGTCTGAAACAAAGATAGGCTAGCCGCTCTAATACACAGGCATACTCAGATACGAACAACTAGCCATTAAAAAACAAATTGATTGCTGTAAACTCTTCTATTATTTAGCGACATTTAAAAAGACCGTGATTTAAGAAAAGAACAAGTAAAAAGACACTGTTTAACAATGTTTAATAATGTTTGATAACATATCATCCGTTTTTAAGTTATGTTTAAAATTGCATATAAGTATAAAAAAATACATGTTTATGTACAGGCATTGCATGTCTAGAGAGAAACTGTTGTACTGGTAATCGAATTGACAAAGTGAATTAAGCCCAGTTAGCGTGTTTGCAATATATCGTGAAAGTGAGTAACATGATAGGGATCGTGTTTATCTTGAAGTTTACTGTTAGTTGATGAGTTAGTAAGAGGAATTAATGAAAAATGATTTCATATTTTTCCATAATGTTGTTCATCATGTACACGGCTCGAGATCCTCTCGAGGTAGACGGTTACAGATTATGAAGCACAGTTTATGGTGATATGTGGGGAAGATAACGGTTAATCTTAGACTTGAACAGGGTAGTACTGTAGTGATCTGGAAAGTACCCTCTTGGGAGTCGATTCCACGAAGCAGCTCGAGCGGAAGGTAATACCGCCATTAGAATAGGAATGGAATCGGGGTGATTCGCTACAATGGGCATGGAATGGCGGTTCTTAACTGTGAAGGCTAGAAATGGTGGAACTACGGAATGTAGTTCCTCTGGACACTTGCCATGGAAATAGCGATAGAGCAGCGAGAGTTTGAAGAACTGAACGGAGGAAAATATTTCTTCAAACAAAATTATGCAGAGACGCTATGGACTCTGTCGATAATGGAAAGTTAATTTTGAGCAGCCTGTGTATATATAGCCGCACTAGTCCATATTCGTGCTGATCTGGCAGATGTAAAGATAGAGGATAGCAGGAGTGACAGGTATTTTTCTGGAGCTGTACAGGGAATGGATGGACAGTCCCAAAGTCTTAAGCGATGGATCGTATATACGAGTAATTTTTTACTGGCAAAGTAATTAATGCCGTAATGAATTTCGTCAGTACAAGTTGATCCTAAGTAAAATTTGAACACACGCCTATAATTAGCCATATGGTAACTACATAAGAAAGAGACTTAATCGAAAGAAACAGAAGTAACTGTAAAACACTGACCTCAAAAACATAGTTAAAACAAATATAGCGCCCTTCGAATATATAGCCAAGAATACGTAAATGAGGAAGAAAATACAATGAAAAAAGCCCGTGCTTGATTAAAAAATCGTACGACTCATACAACAATCGCTATCACTTGACTTAAAATATTTTTGCTCTTCCTTGCCTTTAAAGAAGTGCACTTTGCCGTGATGATGTTGCTACATGCCTTACATCTTGTCTATCTCACACTGCGAATTTTTTCTAAGCTCAATACTAAACATTAAATCTGTTACTAAAAAAGAACTAAACAAAATGAACACAAAATGATCAGCTTTAAAAAAGAACTCGTAACTAGAAAAACCGAATGAAAAAAGAATGTTAACAACAAATACTTTTTCACACCCAACCCAGTTCTGCGGAATCAGAATCAACGTTGAGTTTAAGCAAGCCAATGGGCCAATTAGAGTAAAGTGCCATGCAGATTTAAATTTTTCCCAGTTGTGACGAATGCAGCTATCGATTTTTTTTTGCATGCTAGCATGCTAGTAAACATTCGTGTCAGTCAGCTGTTGGCTCTCACGCTCGCCAATAGAATCTTCCGCCTATTAGTGTCAGCCAGCTCTAGGCTCTCACTCTGGCCAGTAGAAAATGGCCGCAAACTGCATGAAAACTGCCATAGAAGCATGAAAAAAATCGATTATTTCCACTATCGATGGGAGTTGGGAAATGCAAAGTCAATCTTGGCCTTCCCGCTAACTTGGAGCATGTGCATGTAACTGGTGGTGCAAATCCGTCGAAAATTGCAGCCATGCATTCTTTACACACACACACACACACACACACACACACACACACACACATCCTGCCTTTTATAGATAGAGATTTCTATCACTAAATGATAATTATCTTCAAAAATAAAATTCTCACAATCTAAAAATATTTTCTGACTTTAAATAACCTGGAAAGGGTTGATAAACCGTAGAAAACGAATCAATCAATAAACAAAATACTGATTAGATTAAATTTATTTACATTCTCCGAAATGTGAATATATAGAAACTTCCATGGCCACAAAGAAAGGGATCACTCATATATTGAGAGTAATATAGAATCGATCGCCCGATTTATATACATATAATTTATTGTTTGTTTGTCAAAATCAGATTAAGTATAAATGTACTTTTCTCCTCAGTTATGTGTTAATTAGTAATATTCGCATCACTAAATAAACATTGTCTCTAAAATATTTTAAACACTAAAAGTATTTTTCTTTTAAGTAAAGCGTTGACAAGCCATTGTAAACGAATCAATCAATCAATCTTAACGATAAGAGAATCCAGTCCCTTCTGCTTTTTAACCCATATTTGTAAGAAGATTGATCCATGGATTTTCAAGAAGTAAAAAAAACAAACAAATAGGTCAGAGTTTGCACCTCGGCACACTGTCCGAGTTAACTCCTCCTTAATTGCCCAGATTGTTCTCTAGGAGACACTCTCCCTACACTACAAAAACTGGGCGATTTCTTGCCTCGTTCTCTTTTTCATTTCTTTATTTTCAGCGAACACATCTACAATGTAAGCTCTTGCAGAAGATTGCATCTTCCCATTTGTGGGAGACGCCGTGAACATAATACACACATACACGTACGTACGAACATTGACCAAAATACAAACTCTTTACGTTCACAAACAAACACAAATGGTAATGTCTATATCCATTGTAAATTTTGTTGTTTAATACATATATTTGTTATATATATATATATATATATATATATATATATATATATATATATATATATATATATATATATGTAGTGGTAGTCGCTTGGAAAAACCTTTTAGGTATTTCTGGTTTGTAGTTGCACAAATGAATACCCAAGGAAAAATGAGGAATAAAAAGAAAGAACTAAGAACATAAAATTGAGACGAAAACAATCGTCCAGAATTCAAGCTCAGAGTCCAAAGAAAAAAAAAAACCCTTCCAAAACGAGTAAAAGTAACTACGAAAAGTGCTCAATATACGAAGTAGAGCAAACCTAATAATAAACCTAAGGAGCCAGGTAAACCTACATAGGTTTCACCTAAACGGATCGTCAGGGTAAAAACTATATATATATATATATATATATATATATATATATATATACATCGGTCTTGTTGGTTTTCTTTACATCGGTCTTGTTGGTTTTCTTTATGGTGGATACAATCTCTGAGTTCGCCATGTTTTTGTAGTGGACCTTCTTCTAGCAGGAATAAACATGCGTGTTCCTAATTTAACAACCCTTAAACCCACGTTCCGCTAAAACACCAACTCTATTTTCTACATTGATAACCGTTACTATAGCCAAACATCCAGTTTTTAACCACAAGACTTAACTTCGGTAAAATACATCAGGCGCTTCTTTACCGAACTGAAGCTCCATGCTACGTCCAGGCGTTTTACAAACCAATGTCGATTCTGTGAGAATGCAGCAGCCTAGTTAAAGCAACAAACATTGTTGGTGTGAATGGCAGAAAGCCTCAAGCGTCGCTTCAAAAAAAAAAAGAAAAGAAATGATTCTTAAAGAAAAACAAACTGCATGAGAAATGTTTTGTGAAGGCCAATCAAAAAATACGCACGTTCAGGCTTTTCTTTTAGACAACACAGTCTCGTAACGCTGTAACACAACATAATGCGGTAATCAATAATTGATTTCTCAACTCGAGAGACCTGCCGAATGAAAGATCTCACCATTGAAACATTTGCTTGTCAATTCAAATATTCTGCTCATTGCAAAAGAATTCATTTGGGACCAACTGCCGCTGACGAAAACTCAATATCAATAAACAGTAAATATTATTAATTAAAGTTGGACTTATTTTCTACATTTCTTACTTTTAAGCATTCCTTTTATTTGCGGTTTTATTTATTTAACTTGTCACATTGGTGTATAGACAGCTGTTTGACTGATCATTAAAACTTCGTTCTATTCCCTACGTTGTCGGCTTTCGGTTGAAATAAGTTGACGCTACTTTCTTTGTGATATCACAAATATATTTAGACGCCATCTGTACATATTACGATTTTAAAGATTTTTACTCAAGAACATTATATAGGTAA
Organism: Acanthosepion pharaonis; assembly: GCA_903632075.3. Classification (NCBI taxonomy): domain Eukaryota; kingdom Metazoa; phylum Mollusca; class Cephalopoda; order Sepiida; family Sepiidae; genus Acanthosepion; species Acanthosepion pharaonis. Next base: position 134,659 of record CAHIKZ030001322.1, read on the forward strand.
GAGTGGAAGAAGACAGCTATACGAGTAGGTATTATTAACGTGGACAAACGCATGAGAACACGTACATATATATCCAAATTCATTCCAACTCCTTAAAATTACTCCCCAACTTTAACTCAGATATATGGACGAGTTTAATACAGATAATTCTGAATTAACTCTCCTTCATTTTCTCAAACTGACCTCTTGATTGTTCTCTCCCGTTTTCGATCATTTCCGTGAATTACAGTCGAATTAAATCTTGACCGTGTGACCATTAGGATATACATCAGCCCATCGGTCTCCCTTCCCTCCTCCTACCTCCACAATATGATTTCAGTAACGATGCCTTCTGCCCCTCCCCCCGCCACTTACCTCCCAACAATACATCTTCTCTCTTTCTTTCTCCAAATAAACTGGATACGACAAACTGATACCAGAAAGAGTTTGAAGAAATCCCGCGAATTTAAAATTAAAATCCGTATGTGAAAATGGTCATATACTAAAGGTATCTTAATTCCAATTGTAAAGAAAATTTGCTCTATTTAATGATAATAAACATGGAGCGCTCTTTTGTGACTTTGGTTTAACATGTTTCAAATTCTATGTTGTGTTAATTGGACTCGCCTTGAAAATACCAATGGATCATACCTATATATATATATATATATATATATATATATATATATATATATATATATATATATACAGTGTAACCCGGATATAAGAGACCGGGATATAAGAGAAACACGGATATAAGAGATATTTTCTTTGGTCCCAAATCAGAGCCTGTGTTAATGTATATAAAATAGACCAAACCCGGATATAAGAGAAACCCCGATATAAGAGACTTATTCATCCGGTCCCGACAACTCTCTTATATCCGGGTTACACTGTATATATATATAAAGGAAGAACAGTAAGATATATAATCCGGTGTTCTTAAGATTTTTTTTATTTTTACAAAATGTTAATTTACAGAGCACTAATATTATCAATGGAAATTTACAGAGCATTAATCTTATAAATTAATTGATTTAAAATATGTTTTTTTTTTCTCGCTACACAATTCTAACCATATTTCAAAAATGGAAGCTGAAAGCTCCGAATTCAATTTGGTAATTAAATTAAAGACATTAGTTCCATTTCATCCTCAAGCGAAATTCGACCCTAGCTAGAGGCAACCGGCCGTCTCGCCACACTGAAGAGCTGTAATACATACAAAAAAGCTGTGTATCATCTACCATATGGTAGTAAGTGATTTGCATTTTTTCATTGATTGCGTTAAATGTTATCCTGTTAATCCTGTACTAAAATAAGGAAACTTGTTTAAATAACCTAACATTAACTATGTTGGTTTTCTTTTCTTTAAACCTTCACATCAAGGTAGCTTTATGGATGGTGCGGTTAAAGATCGGTTCACGTTATTATAGTACATGTGATATTGTGGCCCTCCTCTGAGACACTGCAAAGCTGTCAGCCCCACTCTCTCCAAATGTTGCCGATTCCTGTTCTAGAGGAAACGGGCAACTAGTAACGGAAACTAACCTTTATGTTCGATTCAAAAATGGGTAAAATCGTCAAATCTGAACGTTTGTTAGTTGTTTTATTATTACATCTGCTGAATGTGACAATATCTTCATCAGAACTCATATACGAGGGCGGCTTTAAATATTCATTTACTGACAGCAAAGGAATGATGCTAGATCTGTTAAATTTTGCATGTAGTAATTTCAGTTCTTATTATTAATAAATGCATTATTTAATTCCAGCTAAACTGATATTATTTTTTTTTCTTTTAAGCAAATCACATCAAGCAAGGCGGGAAAGCCATTAGCACGCAAGGAGTTACAGAGAGTGAGAGTAATAGTAAAGAGAAGTGTTTTGGGAAAGGATAAGAAGAAGACCGTGATCAAGGTCAAGGCATCAGAAGATGTCGATTGACATTACATTTGAATATTTGAAGATTATAGCTATCATGGAAGCAAGCGATAGAAAGGGAGTTCCATTGACGGGAGCTGCGAGATAAGAAGCTATTGGAGTAGAAGAAATGGCTACATTTAGCCGTTTCGACTGTTCAAACAAGACTTTTCATCCTGTCGGTCAAAACCTCATCAACAGCAGATATGACGCCTTCATCACTGCTATACTTATTCCTAGGCAAGTTTTTTCATGTTGGAGAACAAATAATATTTACATCAGGAGAATAGGGAAATTGCTCAAACAATTCATCTCCCCACTCATGCAAGGCAGCCATTGAAACCAAAGACTTGTGTTCTGTAGCATTGTCCTGACCATATAGGCCCCCTTTTTTCAGTTTTTCTGGGCATTTTGTCTTGCTAGTTTTTCGTAAGTTCCCCAGCAGTTAACTTGGTATTCTCCATTGATGATGTGGCCCTTTTGAAGATAGGTAATAAACACAATGCTTTTGTATCCTCAAAAACTGAGTCTATCATCCTCACTGTAGATGAAACGACATTGGTCTACTTTGGAGCAGACAAAGAGGGGGTGTTCCTACAACATGGATTGTCTCTTTGTCTTTGGCTCAAAGTGATGAACCAAACACTCATTCTGGGTTAAAAAAAAATGTTCAAGGAAACCAGCTCGTTCTGCCGCAAATAATGAGAGATTTTCCCGTGATGTGATCATTCTGCGCGCTTGTGATCAGCTGTCAGAAGAAATGCATACCGCCGAGTAGAAACATTCATCATACGGAATATTCACAACTCTCTCTACTACATACATACATACATACATACATATATATATATATATATATATATATATATATATATATATATATATATATATATATGCAAAAAGCATGACTGTTCGAATTATAATCAAGCGGATGTCATCCATCACCATGTGGTGAACACAATCAATATTTTATCGATGTTGATAGTTGAAGGACGCTAGAACATGGGACATCTTCAACAGTTTTTTTTCCCTTCCGAAATGCAGCTGCCCACGTTTGCACGGTTGATAAACATGGATCGTCAAAAGATATTATTATAATGGAGACAATATTTGAAATGGATACATCATTTTATTAATTGAACATTGTGTATTACGTCTATCGACCGGCGCACTCAGTATTATGCCTTTACGAATAGTGATCGAAATTGCGTACCACTTTGTAGAGGAAACCATTATTTGATCTCCTGTGGCCTACCGCTTGCCACTTAGAACGACACAACAACTAAGGTTCTGTTTTTTAAGGAAGCACATCCTCTTCATCCAGATTATTTTTTCGAAAGTCTCATGTCTGCTAAGTTTCGTCTTTCCGAAATGTAATTAATAAATAATCGCGTTATGTGTAATCCTATAATATTGTTAATAATAAAATAATACATGCATTCTCTCTCCATATATATATATATATATATATATATATATATATATATATATATAATGACCGAAAGAGCACGGACATAAAGAATTTCGGACAATTTATAGATACTTTATGTTCATTAAAGAAAAAGTCATGCGAAAACAAGAAAAATGGAACAAATATCTTAATAACTGTACTCTGTTTGTCGTCTTTAACGAAACTGTTTAAAAAGAGACATTGCTGCCTATATATATATATATAGGAGGATTTGAGGTAATTACAAGTAAGTCATCGAGTCTTAAAGAAACCTCAACAGAATGCAGTGGACGGCCGTTTCGTGCTATAATTGTGGACTCATCAGCAGCGCGCATTCACTAACGAGAATTGAAACCCGGACAGTTACGTTATCAGGCAAACGTCATACCAACTGTTCCAATGGGCCTCGGTGACGAAGAGGTAGTGAATTACACTCGATAGAGAGCCGCTCGATCACATATTTCGTGTTCGAACTCATCAGAGTTTCTCCTTAACCATAGGACCGTGCCCCCAAATGTAGGACAAAACGGCCGTCCAGTACTTCCTGCATGTTAGGTTTTTTTTTCTAGAATCGATGAATTACTTATGATTATCTCAAATCCTCTTAATAATTTCTATCAGTTGTACATCCTTGCTTGAACCAGCTTTAAATGCTCTGGATGGAGGGGCTTGATGATAGTAGCTCGTGGCTCGAAGGTGCACATTCCTATGGGTAAGGAGAAACTCGGATGAGTTCCACCATGGAATATGTGATCGATCGGCGCTATATCGAATTTAATTCGCTACCTCTCCGAGGACCGTTTGTACAGTTGGTATGGCGTTTGCCTGATAACGTAGCTGTCCGGGTTTCAATTCTTCGATGCATACTAATGATGAGTTTCAAATTTAGGACGAAACGGCCGTCCAGTGCATTCTATTGACGTTTCTTCTAGACTCGATGAATTAATTAATTATAATTTATATATATATATATATATATATATAAAGAACAAAAAAAGTTTAGTAATTCAAAAACATCTAACAGCCAAGGTGCTTCATGTACATATTTGTGTTCACTTTGCTAGAGTAATTCAAAGAGTTTCTTGGTTATTGTCAAAAAATATGTATTTTTATCATATAGAAAACTTTTTAGAGCTAAATGTTCTCAATTTATGGAAAGTTGTCGGGACCGGAGACGAAGTCTCTTATATCCGGGTTTTTCTTATATCCGGGTTTGGTCTTATTTATATACATTAACACAGGTTCTAATTTGGGACCAGTGAAAATATCTCTTATATCCGGGTTTCTCTTATATCCGAGTCTCTTATATCCGGGTTACACTGTATATATATATATATATATATATATATATATATATATATATATATAAAATAATTGTAATATTTAAATATGAAATATTTAGACTATTAAGAAAGAACAAAAGCTTATCTTAGCCGACGCTTTCGTTCTCTGAGGGACTTTATCAAGACAAGTGCAATGATTTTATTTACTATATCATAATTATGGCCTTCTCACTTTGAAACAGCAGGTTTTGCCCGATCAGCGAAATTAACCAACGATGAGTCAGGACAGATGGCTGACCGCTGGGGAATATCAGGTGCTGTAAGCTATGTGACAGGAAAAACAAGCCTGCGAGGAACCTAATCTCTCTACTTTTTTACTTACGGAAAACCTCAGTATTTAGAGGTGACTCTGAACTGACAGGGAGTAAGATAAACTTGGAGTTAAATATTGAGTAATAAATAATTTCCCGTTTTTTTTTTTTTTTAATATTTTTAAAACAATATTGACCGATATTCAATTATATATTCACTATTGATTGGGCACCTCAGCGTGATGTAAATGTTAACAAGCTTTCTCGCTAAAGCAGTTACTACTGAATAGTGAGTCCGATTCTCTCCGGGTATCCACATATGTTCGGCCTTGTGCCACATCTCGCTACTTTTAGAAAATCAATATATATATTCATAATTGTTTGCAACGAATTGTTGCTAATTATCAACCAGCTCTTAGGCAGATTTTGATTTTATTTCACGTCAACAATGCTTTAAATGAGATCTAAAAATCTGGTTTTCTTTAGATAAATTTTCTACATCAAAATGATTTGCAACGATCGAAAATGTAATAAATAGGTTGTTTCAATGTTAGGTGAATAAGTCTGGTATGGTAGATGAAGTCAACCGACTTTCAAATTGTTTCTTCTATTATCCTCGCTGCAGGCTACGATGAATTCTCATAAGGGAAAGCAGCATTTGTTTTCCTTAAATCCATTGTGTCCAAACTAGGGTATATTAAAGTACACCAAATGTAATCTTAAATCGGACGTATGATTACTAGTTGGCATGATACATTCAACGTTTAAGTTAGTTCCGAAATTGACTCATTCAGTTTCGTTTTCATAATCCAAGAAAAATTCCTGCAACGGTTCTTCTAAATTCTGAAATATTGGTTTTTTCATCCAGGCCGGATAGGGATATCAACCTCGCACACAAAAACAGACTCGGTAAGTTTAATTAGTGTATGCATGATATGCACGCATCATCTACACTTTCACCATCTTGTACTTGCCTAAGGGGTATAAAGTTCTCATTTTCGCACAAAAATTTTTACTCAGCGCCTGGAGATTGTGTGAAAAAGTAAGAAACGGGTATTCCTAGCTCTGCCAGATAAATTGGCATCGAGGACTTTCTTCTGTGTTCCTCTATAGCACACTCAATTAGGACCTGCTTGTATATATTTTTATATATATATATATATATATATATATATATATATATATATATATATATATATATATATATATATATTACATGAATAATTCATACAAAAAACAGATATAGAAGATATAGATATAGTATATATATAATGTAATATATAGATATAAATGGCGAGAATATATCTTCGCAAACAAATTTAATAAATTACATTAACCCCGAACATGTAGATGAATGGCATGATCCCTGTTTAAAAATTCCAGTTGCATAAGGTCTTTTTTTTTTTTTTTTAAATTGAACTGCAACACATATTGTTATTATAATAACTGATCCGACGTGCAACTTTCGGATAATAACTGCGACATTCCTGTATTTATTGAACAATTTAGTTCATGCCACATTGACTGAAAAACCTACCAGTACAAAAGAATTCTCTTATTACCATATTAGTACAAAAACGCACAATCTTAAAATTTAAAAATTCACCCTCAGCGTTGGGACCGCACGCTCCCAAAAAATTTCTTACAATTTACAATAACGCATTTCTAAAAACATATTTCGGATTACATCTATATTTTCGTTGTCCTGTTATTACCGAGAAGTAAAAAACAAATCTATTTCCATACCTGAAGATGTCTGTATAAACAGATGAAAGCTTGTAGAAGAAAAATATATAGACATTATGCAACTGGAATTTATAAACAGGGGTCATAACATTCATCTACAGGTTCGGGGTTAATGTAATTAATTAAATTTGTTTGCGAGAATGTATTCTCGCCATTTATATCATTAACTTCTATATCTGTTTTTGTATGAATGATTCATGTAATATAAATTGAATATATATATATATATATATATATATATATATATATATATATATATATATATATATTAGTAATATATCAATTTTACTTTTAGATATTTTTGGGTAGATTAATATAAAAGGATGATATCCAGATAATATCAATGTAAATTTGATGAAGACAAGATAAATTAAAAATAACTTTTTAGATAATAAAAAAAACTTGCCTGTTACATTTTTTACATATTTAAATTTGTTTTATTTATTAAAATATATATATATATATATATATATATATATATATATATATATATATATATATATATTTATTTATATATATATATATTGATTTTGTTATTCATGAAAAGAATAGATTTTGGAATAGACTATTAGCAACAAATAAGGAAAATAGAAAAATTTTATAGAATTTAAAAGGATTTTTCAGAATCAATTGAGAAAAACAGATACCACTATGTTATATTTATATATTTTAAAAATATTTTATAATGATATATATATATTTTTATATTTGCCAAAAAATTTTGTTCCTAGTTTGAAAATCAAAAACTGGATGTGAGTGTATTATCAGGATAGGGGAAATTTTACCATTTAAATTAATAAACTGAAAAATGAAAATTTAGTTGAATGGCATTTATTGATTTCCAACAATATACATTTTGGTATATGTTTACGAAATTTGATTCAAAATATATATAAATATATATATATATATATATATATATATATATATATATATATATATATATATATATATATTATTTTTCCCATAAATATTTGGTTTTTAAAAAGACGTTGGCTATTTTTGATAGTAGAATTCCAATATTTTTTTTTTTTGAATATAACATCAATGGTAAAATGTCAAATTGATCACACAATTTCAGACTTGTTGAAAAACAGATCAAGTCCAATAAAATGGCGATTTAAATTACTATAATTAAAATTTTATAAAGGAAATTTTAATTCGCATCAAAACATTTCTTTAATAGTGGAGATTTTTATTTCTTTAAAAGAATAATTTTTATCTAATTTATTAAAACATTATATATAAATATATATTATATTTATATAAAAAAAAAAATTTTGGAGATTATTCATACATTTTTTTCCTTTTTTATTAAAATGTTATTTGTACATTTTCAATAAATGTAAATTGTTTATTTGAAATGTTTTGATTTTTTTTCAGAAACGGTCATCGTAAATAAGTCATTTTTTTTAGATCAAGAAGAAAACTTGGAAATAACAAAATTGCTTCCTGAACGGAATGAAAAATCCCATTTTAATACAATGTTGTAAAAACAAACAGGATTGAAAATTTCCTTTTTTTCAGATTAATATTAAGATTTTTTATTCATTTCAAATTTAAAATAAAATTTTTTTTTTTTTTTATGTTTATGAATTTAACGAAAAAATGCATTCAACCAGAATGAAAATAACGTTTGAAGAAAGAGAGAATAGAGAGAGATCTTAAATAAAAAAGAAGAATTTATAAGAAAGAGAATTTAATATGAATTGTTTCTAGTTTTCATGTCATCAAAAATTCACTTAATGCATTATTCCAAAAATCGCTAACATTGATTCAAAATATTTTCTTTTTATTTAACAGAATGTTATTATTTGTTTTTTTTTCAAATTTTCAAGCATGAAAAAATAAATAAGATTGAAAAATTTCAAATCATACAAAATTTTGATTTTAATATATAAATGAAAAATAAAATCAAAATATATTTAAATAGACAAAAAAAAATACATTATACTAATTTCATTTTGGCGAATATTAATCCATGAAAATTAATTTACCAAAGTTTCTTTGAAAATTCTTTTCAAAAAATAGAAAAAATATGTTTAAAATTTATAATATTTTTAAAAAATGAAAAAAAAAATACCTTTGTAAAAGGAACATATACAACATAAAAAAATTTATTTATTTAATTAAATTATATTTTTTTTTTTAACAAAAGAATTATTATATATATATATATATATATATATATATATATATATATATATATATATAAATATTTATTTTAAATATAATCAAAAATAAATTAAAATTAAAAAAAAAAATATATTTTAATTTTAAATTTTTATATTTATATATTTTATATATATATATATATATTTATATATATATATATATATTAATTTATTTAAAAGAATATAATATATAAATTTTATTTAATATATAAAAATATATATTCAAATTATATATTTATATCATATTTATATATATGATATTTATATATATATATTTATATTATATATTAGATGTTTATAGATATAAAATAGAAAATATATATATAAATTATATATATATAAATATTTCAAAACATATATATCATATGTATATGTTTTTTTGTTTTGAATTATTGAAGAATTTTATATAATGTTTTATAAATATATATGTTATTTATTAAAATAACTTATATATATATATATACAATATTCATTTATATTTAATAAAAAAAATATTCAAAAAAAACAAATGGTGGGAATGTATAAAGTTTTTTTGAAGAAACTCTTGAATTCTTTTTAATAAAATCTGTATATATATATATATATATATATATATATATATATATATATATATTTTTTATTTTTAATGTTTGATCCAAATTTGACAAATTGATTTAAATAATTTTTGCTGTAAATACTTTTTTGGCTAAATCTATACTTTTCTATTTCAGAATCACATAATCTTTCTTTTAACAGAAAAAATAAAAAAAGAAAAGAAAAGAAATATATAAATATAAATTATTTATTTATATATATATATATATAATGGATATAATATAAAATAAAAGATGATTTTATTATGTTTTTTTATATATCTTTCATAAAATTCTATAAAATAGCAGAATATTCAACACAGATACATACATTCATACATAAATATTTATAATAATATATATATATATTTATATATATATATATATATAGAATATATATAATATTTTCTTTTAAAAGTTTAATTTTATTTTTCTTTTTCTTTACAAAAATATATTAACAAAACAATATTATATTATATATATATATATATAAATATATATATATATATATATATTATATATATAAATAAATTGAAAAAAAAATGTGAATATTTCATTTTTACAATAAATATATTTTAAATTCACAAACAATTTTTTAAAATTCTTTTTGTATAAATATAAATTTTGTTTGATTATTTACATTATAGATTTATAATTCAATTTTCTGGATATAAATTTATCTAAAAATAATACAAAATAATTGTTACTTGATTTGAAATTTAATTTAAATGAATTAACGCACTTCGTCTTCTTGTCCAATAAAAATAGTTTTAATGGTGAAAGGCACCAAAAATAATTTCTTCTTTTCTTTTTTTGAAATATTAAATATTTTTATTTTTTTATGAATGAAATTTATATAGAGGAAATTTCAATCTGATTGTTCTATACAATTTGTTGATAACGACGTCTTGCGCAAATTTGTATAAAAAAATTTAAAAATATTTTTTTAAATTAAAAAAAGAAATTTTTTTCAAATCGAACAAAATAAATTGAATAAAAACATTTATTTTTTTTAAAAAATTACGAAGGATAAATTTATATTTATATAGATGATTCAATAATATTATTTGGACCATTTATTATTCTTTCAGAAAATAGTATTTTTTCTGATTGTTTTTTTAGAGATATATTTCCAAATATGATTCACTCATCACCATGGATCAATTTTTTTTTTTTAAATTTTCTGTTTTCATTAAAAATTTTAAATATTTGAAATTTAAAATTAAAATTTTTTTTTTCTTAAATTAAATTTTAAATTTTTTTTTTGAATTTCATTAAAAAAATAATTTTTATATGGCATGTCGGTTTAAATTCAATTAATTATTATTATTATATTATATTATATCATTATTATTATTATTATTATTATTATTATTATTATTATTATTTTTATTTTCTTTGATTTCTGGCGTTTATACATTTCTTTCCTGGTCCCGCCCAGGGACCTAAGGTTAGAAATGGCGTCATGACACTTTCCACTGACAAAAAAAAAAAAAAAATAATTACATAGATAAAACCCTTCGTAAAGTGTGGGCTGTACTTGTCAGAACAATTTTTTGTATCTCCTTGAGGCATGGACTTCCAGGAATCCCTTCAATTAGTCTACTGCAATCTTTTCCAACCAGTCCTAGGGCTCCAACTACAACAGGGATTGTTGATGTTCCCATATGCCACATTTTCGAGATTTCTATTTCAAGGTCCTTGTATTTTGACAACTTTTTGAATATCTTCAAAGATACATTGCAGTGTGCAGGGACTGCCATATTAATAAGAAGGCATTTTTTTGTTTGTGGTCTTTAATAACAATATCTGGGCGGTTGGCTTTGATTGTTCTGTCAGTGTGTATTGTGTAAGTCCCATAGAATTGTAACAGGTCCTATCTCCGTAACCGGGTCTGGGTGGTGTTCATACCAGTTTCTTTCAGTTTTCTTCCCGTAGAAGTTGCAGATTTTCCAGTGCAGATATTGGCCCACTCTGTCATGTCGGGTTTTATATTCACAGTGGGTGCCAACACCGTGCAACCTGATACAAGATGATCAATCGTTTCTGGATATTTATCACAGAATCTGCATTTTGGGCTGACACAATATTTTAGTATATGTGCTTGATAATTCCTAGTTAGCAAGCATTGGTCCTGCAGCAAGGATAAAACCTTCAGTTTCAGCTTTCAACCCTGCACTACGTAGCCACTGATGGGTACGGGTTTTGTCTACGTCAGCTTGTTTGGTACGGGCAGAGTATTGGCCATGAAGCGGTTTATCTTGCCATCGCTTCTGTATCTGGTCGGTTGCATTCGTTTTTGCTATCTTTTTTTAGGTATTTTGCAGTTTCAAAATCGGTGTATTGTACTTTGTAGTTGCATCTCTACGCCCATTTGAAACTCCATTTTGAATTTGTTGGCTTCTTTTATTACGGATTAAAGACGCTTACTACTTTCATGTTCCTTGACGCATACCATCATCCAGTCTTCTGTAGTTTCCAAATATCTTTGGAGGCCAATTTTTGTTTTTTTTGTAGGACAGTTCTAGTTGAACTAATCCTCTGCCTCCTTCGGATCTGGGCACATACAGACGATCAACATCAGCTTTGGGATGATGCATGAATAGCAAGTGAGATTCTCTTTCTCGTTTTGGCGTCCATTCGCTTAATTTCAGCTATGGTCCAGTTAAGGACATTAAAGCTGTATTGCACCACAGGGACAGCCAATGTGTTTATGGCTGATATTTCCTTTTTTGAGTTCAGCTCAGTATTTAGTACCAGACGTACACGCCTGTAGTATTCTTTTCTTTTTTTCCTTCATTTTTGTTGTATGCCATCTCCTTCGCTAATTCCTAGGTACTTATAAGTTTCATCATGTTCCAGTTCCTAATCTTTGTGACAAAATCTAAATCTATTAAGGGTGTTTCTGTAATTCTACCTTTCTTGAATGTTACTTTTGCACATTTATCTAATCCGAAGTCCATACCTATGTCGTCACTGAAGTATTTTTTACAATATTGAGGATTTCTTTCAACTCATTGTCGTCTTTTTTTTTATTTGAGATCATCCATGTAGAGTAGGTGATTGAATATATTTCTTATTTTTTTTTTAACCATATTTAATTGTTGTTCAGTTCATTTAAAAGGATTAAGGATAAAAAAACAGAAGTAAATGACAGTACTTCCTGTTTCCTGAAAAAAATTCCACGTCGGATATTCAGACGGTTGGATTTGGCAGTGCAATAATTTGTGACTAAGGTATAGTTTGGTCAAAACATTCCCATGCTGACTCCTTTAAATTTAATACCACAGGGGACTTTAAACTTTTCAAAAGTCTAAAGGATCAAGAATGTTTTTTATCAATATTTTTTAATGATAATCAATCCAGAAATTGCTGAACTTTTTAAATATTCGTTTTTCCTGCAATTTTCCAGGATCATTTTAATCAGAAAAAATATTTTTAAAATAAACATTTAATTTTTCCCTTTGAATTGGGAAATTTTGTTTTGTTTAAATTTTCCATTTTGAATTTATTTGCTTTATTATTGTAAATTTTAAAGAAAATTTTTTAAATAAACAAATCATTTTTTGGGGAAATACATATTTTATTGACAGATAAATTTTATCATCATCATTCATTCATTTTTTTTATTTTTAAATTATTATTATTATTATTATTTATTATTATTATTTTTTTTTTTGATTTTTTTGATTATTTGGCGTTTACACATTTCTTTTCGGGTCCCGCCCAGGGACCTAAGGTTAGAAATGGCATCATGACACTTTCCACTGAAAAAAAAAAAAAAAAAAAATTACATAGATAAAGCCCTTCGTAAAGGTGTGGGCTGTACTTGTCAGAACAATTTTTTTATATCTCTTTGAGGCATGGACTTCCAGGAATCCTTCAATTAGTCTACTGCAAATTTTCCAACCAGTCCTAGGGCTCCAACTACAAAAGGGATTGTTGATGTTCCCATATGCCACATTTTCGAGATTTCTATTTCAAGGTCCTTGTATTTTGACAATTTTTTGAATATCTTCAAAGATACATTGCAGTCAGCAGGGACTGCCATATCAATAAGGAGGCACCGTTTTGTTTGTGGTCTTTAATAACAATATAAACTTGCCGGTTGTTTTTTTTGTTCTGTCAGTGTGTATTGTGTAGTCCCATAGAATTGTAACAGGTCCCTATCTCCGTAACCGGGTCTGGGTGGTGTTCATACCAGTTTCTTTTTTTTCTTCCCGTAGAAGAATTTGCAGATTTTCCAGTGCAGATATTGGCCCATCTGTCATGTCGGGTTTTATATTCAGTAATGCCAACACCGTACAGGATTGATACAAGATGAGGTTTTATTTCTGTATATTTATCACAATTATTATTATTATTTTATTCTGATTATTATTATTCATTATTTGCTATGTCATTGAATTTTATATTTGGAGACCATATTCTTAAAAATAAAAATGTCCTTTTATTTCTTAAGATTATTTCAAAATAAATTTATTTCCAAAATTTTTTTCACCATGAAGAATCAATGAATTTCTGTTTTTTATTTGATTTTTAATTTTTTTTTTTTCATTTCATTTTATTTTTATAGCATAAGGTTATTCCATAATTAGGAATACAATTGTAAAAGAAATTAAAGAAAAATTGTTCAACGGTATTTGTTATGTATATTTTTGTTTTTTTTTTTGTTTTTGTTTTTAAAACTTCGTTTTGTTGATTCAATATTTGGATTTAATTTTTTCCTCAGCATTTTATTTTCATTTAATTTTTTTTTTCAAATTTCATGAAATATTCATTTCAGAAGCAGTTTCAACGCTAAAGTAAATTTCAAAATGTCCATTTTTCAATATTATGATATAGTAAATTAATTAATTTAAAATATTTAAAAAACAAACATTCTTTTTTTTTTGTCATTTTTTTTTAATTTCATTTTTTTGAGTTTTAAAATACTATTTGCTAGCATTTAGAACCTTTTTTTTTATTTCAAATCACGTCCATTTTTTAATTCTGTTAAGAAATTTTTTTTTTATTATTTTATTCTAACTTGTTTTTTTTTTGTGAAATATTACAAAAATTTGAATTAAAATTTTAATCAGTATGGATCTTTATTTGTATTACGGGAAAAATGCAATTTTATTTAAAAATTATTTCCAAAATTTATTTTTATTAAGAACCAGACAAAATCCAAAAGTATTTTAAATTGTAAGTTGAAAAATTTATGTAATATCAGTCTTTTTATATGGTTCTGGATGAAAATATAAATCCAGATTTAGAAGAACTTAAACAACAAAAATAATTTTTTACAAAACGATTTATCAGAATAGTTAATATACAATTGACATCAAACATTTGAAAAAAAAATAGTATTAAGTTCAAAATTGACATTTATATATAAGAATAATTAATTCCTATGAAATGTTTATAAAAATAAAAAGCAGCAAAAGGGGAATTTGATGGCTGTAGTTTTTTTTCAAATAATTGGACCCAAGAGGAAAAAGGCTAATTACAAAGCCTCAAAACTAATTTTAAATTCAAACAAATTTCAGGAGAGATAATCAAAAACGTTCATCTTATTTATTATGATAAAAACATAAAATTAAAAAAAACAATTTAATTGGCTTTATCAATTTCAATTTGTGATTAATTTTTTTAAAAAAAAATCTCTTAATGTGAAATTTTTTTCGATTTTAAATTTTAAAAATGTAAAAGAAATATTGAAAAAAAGAAAATGTTTTTTTTTTGAAATTTAAAATTGTTTTGTACTTTTTATTGATAAAAAATTTAAAAATGATAAAACAGTGGTTTTCTGAGAAAAAATAAAAATAAATTTTTGCCAGAAAAAGGTTGAGTATAAAATATATTTAAACAATTAATTTGGATTAGAAAATGGAATCAAAAACAACCGAAAGAAAAAACATGTTTTTTTGTAGTTCTTTTTGTTAACGATTATTTAAAGTAAAAATAATTTAAACATCATGAACTTTTTGAGAAAAATTTTATATCAATGGCTATTATTATCATAAGAATCAAATATAAAAAGAATTTTTTTCAAAAATCAACAATTGATTTTTCTTTTATTATTTAAGATATCAAATCATTAAGGGTATAAAGGAATTGAAGAACAAATTTTTTCCATGATAATTTGAAAATTTTTTTTTATTATTTGTTTTATTTTAAATTAAAAAAAAAAAATATAAATTTTTTTCTGGGCAAATTTATTAATCATCAAAGTGAAAAATAATGAAAGCATCATAAATAAATTAATTTTTTTATAAATGAGATTAATTAACAACAATAAACAATATTTACAATGCAATAAATAATTAATTAAGGAAAATTAAATTTATATTTGGTTTAAATAATTATAAATTTTCTATGAAAATTAAAATAAATTTACACAAAGTTAATTTTCAAATTTTCCTGAAATCATATTAAATATTTGAAAGATCTGAAAAAAAATTAAATATTCATTTAAAATATTTTAAATATATATATAAAAAAAAAACATAGAAAAGAAATTTTTTAATCAAATTCAATGAAGATATGCTTTAAAACGAAAACTGAAAAAAAAAAAAATAAAATTTAGATTATCGATGTCGGGGCCAGTGAACTGATTTAAACATGAAATTTTGAATAACTCTTGAAAAAATTTTCAAAATTTTTATAATAATACCTAAAGAAAAAACGTTTTTGTTACCACCCAAAGAAATATATTTTTTTTTCAGATAAATCTTTCGAAAACATAAAAAATGATCTGTAATTCGAATGAATGCAGTTATTGTTTCATAATAAAATTTTAAAATTCGAAATTTCCGTTAAAAAGCGATCCTTCTTTTCATTCTTATAAATATAGGAATAATTTGAAATACCGAAATTTTACATAGATCGCCAGATAGCAAACACAGACGATTCCATTATCGAATTCAATATATCGAAACCATAGAGGAAACGCATATATTCGAATTAGCGTGGCGTCTGATGGATTTCGTTCTTTTTAATAATCTTACTTTATATATAAAACTTATTTATATATATATTGATTATACTAAATTTATACTGATGATTTCGATTTTACTCTATCCTCCTGTTACTATACAAATTGTTACTCTCTATATTATTCACTGTTCATTTTTTTATATTAATCATTTTTTTTTAAATAGATTTTATTTATTACTATACAAATTGCTTTGTTATACTATTTAAAAATATAATCATAAGTTTAGGACTTATAAAATATTTATTTTAAAATCTATCCCTTTTATTAAATAAAGGTATAATATTCTTATTATTTACTATACTATTTCATTATATTGAATTTAAGGACCCTTAAAAATCAGCTATTACTATCGTATTCTCTATACTATTTCTACACTATTCGTTATTTCTACTTAATATCCATAATTATACTTATACGGATAAATTGTATAATACGATTTAATATGATATTTATCTATATATATATATTATTTATATTTTATCCTTATTAATAAAAATAATGTGGATTGCTATAATTTATAGATATTATTCACTATAACTATTTCTCTGTAATAAATTTCATTTTTTTTTATATAAATATCCTCTTTGCTATACGTATTCCTATTCTCCATACTATTATTAAATTGAAGATTTTCTTTACATATGATCACTGTTTTCATAATCTATCCGCTATTACTATATTCGGATTCCTATAAATATATTATCATCTATACTGATCGTTATTTCCATTTATCCTCTATAAAAACCCCTATACGGGTTGCTATTGTCTATACTATTCGATATACTATTTCTCTTTATATTGATTTATTATTTTTAGTCTATCCTCTATTTTTTTATACGGATAAAATATTCTCTATATAATATTCACATTTAACTATTTCTTTAAAATCTTAAAAGAAAAGACAGGAAAAGAAAGGAAAGGGAAGAAAGATGAAAAAGAAAGAAAAGAAATGGAAATGAAAAATGTTATTTTGATAGTGACAAATGGTGAAAGGTTTCATTGCCATTGTCGAAAATTCTAAATAGATAAAAAAAAATTAACTGTGTCGTGGTGGCGGACTTATATTATCGGGAATAGATAACAACCACTTGGTGCTGGCGAAAATCTAATTGGCAAATTCCAGATCGGCTAGCTAAACTCCGGGACAGAATAGATAAACATTTAACTGTGTCACAAGAATGCCCTGATCACACACGTAAAGAAAAAAGACAAAGAAAATAGGTTAAGTCTTTGTCGAGGAAAAATATCGTTAGACAATAATAAAACAATTTTGTCGGAAATATGGCGATAAGAACCGAAAACAATATTATCGGAAAAGTTGGCGGTGTTTGCTGGATGACCACCCATTCTGATAATTGGCGAAAATCTGATTGACGAAGTCCAGATGAGAATTGAGGTTTTATCACACTACTGGTCGCATTGTTCTGTTGGCGGCAGAGAAGAAGAGAGAATAGAAAAGAAAATTGGGGAAGAAATAGAAGAAAAAAAAAAAAAAAAAAGGAGATAATTTTTTTTTTTTGAGCAAGATATATTTTTTTAAAACAAAGGCTAGTCTGGTCACGCCCCACACTGTTGATCGGCCATTGGATGAATGTTAAGAGAGCCAGGCGGAGGTGATCACGTGTGATGGGGGGGGGCCTGCTACTACTCATTAAAGAGGATAGGTATGAGATGTTACTACGAAGAAGTGGGGGAAAATCGTTGACGCCCCTCTGAAGGTAGATGAGAAAAAAAGAAGGTGGGAGAGAACTTCCAAAAATGGAAATAATAAATTTTCCTGACCGAAAAAAAAAGAAGTGGATATGGATTTGGAATTATCAAGGAACCTTAAACCCCAACAAAGCCCATCCGGTTTTGGTCGGCGTCCATATAAGCAAAGTCGCAGCTTAAAGCGAAAATCAGTTCCAGTTCAGACCGAGTGAGAAAAGTTCAGCTTCCAGTTGCAGTTGAAGTGGGCCTCGCAGAAGCTGACTAAGATTCGCGCAACTTCCGAACTCATCTTCAATCCAAGAACAATTTATTTTTGAAGAGCGACTTAGATCCATACCACCAAAATAAGTTTTACGACTATCGCCTGAAGACACACCAAGAACCAATTTCTTAAAGAACAGACAACTTAAGATGTTAAAACTCGCCTAACAAAAAAACAACGTGTCACGAATCCATATAACGGGTCGGGAGATAGACGCAGTCCTATGTATCCAGCAACCAGATATAAAGTATTGTTATCCTTTTTTTGATACATTTGAACTTTTGAGTTATTATTTTATTTTCTTTTTTATGCATATTTGTGCGATACCACCCTCATTTGAACTCAACTTGCATTACGGCCCCAACGACTGATTGATTTCGTCTGCCTAAGATCAATTCACAACGTGGGTAGGCGGACTGGGGATCAACGCAGTTACTTTGGTAACCAGACGTTGGAAGCGAGTTGGGAACGACGAGGCTGATATCGAATCTAACCAGATTCCCATCCGAATCACCAAAAGGTTAGAACGTCACATTTGGGTGCCGCGACCAATACCAAGCCAGTTGGTCGTCACAGGACGGGACAACACGACTGACGCAGACAGGCGGACGTCACGTTTGGAGCGGCGACACCCGAATTGATCACTAGGAGGATCGAACCCGCTATTTCAGGGGACGATTCAAAATTCTCTATACTATTCACTATTATGTCTCTATTCGGATAAATACGGATTACTCTTCGTAACTTATGAAATATGAGCAAGATATATTAGTGCGAGTATTGTAAAATTTAATTCCTGAGAGATAAAAATCTCTTTTTAGTGACATAAGTCTTCCTAATTAACCCATAGCTGGAAGGAGAAGTGTTGGATTCAAAACTTTCCCAAAGTTATTTGCGTGTAAGTGAATATAATCAATCCATCGTGAAATGAAACTCGACACCGCGATTAACAATTCAGAGCCCTTATCCATTATACAACCAGCACATTCGAGGTTACAGGACCTAGTATTCCCCAGGGGTCATCTCCAGTAAGGTAATGAAAACCAGGTTCGACGTTGTTTAAGTTTTGAAAAACTATTACTAATCTCTCTCTCTCTCTTTTTATATATATATATATATATATATATATATATATATATATATGAAGAAATTTTGAAAAAAACAAAAAAAAATCCTTAAATGTAGTTAAATGAAAGAAATGTCGACGTCTGACGTTTCGGTTTATTAAAATTTTTTCAAGACAATATTCATCAAAATACAATTCAGTTCAATATGACAAATACGATGGACATAAAAACACAAGTCTTATTCAGAACAGATAACTGAAAATTTTTAAAATGATCAGCCTTCCGTCTAACATGGTCATTGTCGTCACATGGGCGACGCTTTATAACGTATTCCTAAAAAGTTTGTGATTATTTTGAAATGAAAAAGAAAAAGAAAATGAAAAGAATTCTATTGGTTTCAAAAATTCTTATGTGTATGCTTGTCGAGCATCAATCATCGCTAAAAAGGAAAATATTAAAGAAACCAGGTCTAGTATTCACCGTGCGTGAGATGGATATTATATTTTGCTTCATAAATCCTGAATTTGATTTTTTTTATTATGAAAATATTTTAATACTTTAACTACGACTACTAGGACTATTCGTAGTTTATTAAATAGCACCAGCATTTTTATATTACATCCGATGCTTGCATCTATCAAATATCATGCAAAAATTGTGACCTAAAATATTTGGGTGAAACATCAAAAGGTTTCCTTGTTTCTGTAATTTTTCGAACATAAACGAGATATTCGTCTCGGTAATTTTAACAATGCTTTAGTTTACACACAACTAAAGCAGATCATAATTTCGATTTCGATCCCGTGAAAGTATAAAAATATTTTCATAATATCAAAACGTCAGACGTCAACATTTTTTTTTCATTTACTTTCTACATTTAAAGTTT
>CAHIKZ030001322.1:157500-242500 GCA_903632075.3 Acanthosepion pharaonis
TATAAACTAAAGGATGATTTTTGCAGCTTCAAACCGAAAAACAATTTTTGAATGAAAATAAGTAATTTTGGAGAAATTGTTAGATATATACCAAAAAAAATGTCTAAAGATGTTTATAGAAGGGTTCCTGATATTTTTGAGCATTTCAATTGTACATTTTTGAAATTTTTTTGAATTATTTTTGAAATATGTTCAAAGAAAAAAAATTTTTTGCATTTATAAATTTTCTTAAACTAATTTATTTTTGTTCAATAAATTTTAAAAACAGTTTAAAAAAGGGCGTTTTTTTTCCTCATCCTGTTTTTAATTATTTTTTTCTCTTTGATTAAAATTTAGCAACTAAAATATTATTGATGTAATTACTTTTTAATTTATTTGAAAAGTTTTAAATTTAAATAATTTATTATTTAAATAAAATTGAAATAAAATTAACGTTCAATTTATTATTCAAAGCAATGAATAATTGATAAAGAAAAATCAAAATGTTTACAAATAAATTCGAGTAATATCGTTTTAATCAGATAATCTTGCATGGAAGTTAAAAACAAAAACCTTTCAAAGTTAATATTTTCAGATTTTTTGATAATAATATTATCATAAGGGAAATTTTAAAATGTTTTCGAATTCAATTCAATGTATAGTTTTCCTATTTGTTTATAAAGAAAATATTGGAATAATACATTAAATAAATATTAAGAAATGAATGCTTCATTAAATTAAATTAAAATATTTATATTTTGATAAATTTCGGCTTAATGTTAAAAGTTTTTTTTGTTTAATATTAATCTGATATTATAAAAGATACATTGGTTTTGACGCATAAGTAATATATATCATTTTTTACTAACGTTTAAAAATATCAAAGCTTTCATGTGAATTTAAGAAATGAAAACAAAATAGAAAACAAATAATCATTTAATTTATCAATACAGATGTACAATAAAAAATAAATAAAATTTTAAACAATTACAAATTATTAGAAGAAAAAATGCTGATTGCTTTTGTTATAAAGAGAGAGAGAGAGACAGAGAGAAAGACAATGAGAGAAATAGAAAGAAGAGAGGGAAAAATGAGAAAGAAAAGATTCAGAGATAAAAAAAGAGATACTTCCAAAGAATATTGAAAGATATATTTTAAAGAGAAATAAATAAAAGAATATATTATTTTTAAATAAAATTTTTTTACATTATTCAATATTATCTGCACAATTCGTATTGTATTTTTTAATTTGTGTATTTTATTAAATGAGCTATTGTTTAAATATTTAAACATTTAATATTGTGTTAGAATAAAGTAACGTTTAGGTCACTATATTTATATTTTTAGACCGGAATTATATATTAAAATATAAGTTATAGGAAATAAAGAAATATATTAATTATATATATATATAATTTAATCAATATAATATAAAAATATATACTAATATATAATTTATAATTTGTCATGTTTCATTAAAAAAACGATTTTATAAGGTATTCATTAAACTTTTTATTTAAAAAAAAAAAAAATGAAAATGATTATATTTTTTTTTGAAAAATTGTATGTAAGAACTGTTCAATTGTTTTATATTAAATAATTTCATGGAAAATAAATGTTTTTATGCCATTATAAAGGATGATTCGATTTTATTTTGAGAACAAATTTTTTTAAATATTTCTGTGTATGCCATTTTAGAATAATAGGGATGTTTTTAATTTTGAAGAAATTTATAAATAAGAATTGTTGTAAAAGGTAACATATTTAAAAAAGTTGGCTTAAAATTTTTTTATTATTCAAATTTCCATTATTTTTGGTTTTCTTTAAATAAGGTGGATGCAGTTAATTTGATTAATGTTTTTAAAAGTAAATAGAAAATAGAATGTTTAAATCTGTTAAATTTGTTGTAAATTTAAATGACGTTTTTAGATGGAGCTGTGAATTCAGATCGAGTGTAATTTAAACGTCTGATAAATCATTTGGTTTTAAATGATTCCCATTAAGAATAAGTTTGGTTTTTCAAAAATTTTTTATAATTAAATAATATATATAATTCATAAATAAATAAAATATATATTTTCTAAAATAATATCAATTCAAAAAAAAAAAATTATATTTATATATATATATAATATATATATATATATATATATATATATATATATATATATATATATATATTAAATAAATTAATTTCAATCTGATATTGAAACTTTATTACATATTACTGTTTTATTTAAATACATTTCTTTAGACTTCCACAAATTTTGATATTTCAAAATTTTGAAAATCATTTTTACAGGTTCAAAAGAATATATATATATATATATATAATATAAATATATATATATATATATATATATTATATATTTTATCTAAAAAAAAAAAATGAATTCATCATTGCCTGAATTGAATTGCCAAAGTTTATCAAATCTAGACAGTTCTCAAAATTTAAAAAAATCAAAAGAAAGGATATTCTTTTTATAAAATTTATAAATAATGTAAAAAAAAATAAATATCAATACATTTGATGAAATATATTGATTATAATTTTATATTTATATATATATATATATATATATATATATATATATATATATTTTTTTATAAACAATGAGGCCAAATATAGAAAATCATGTGATTGTGGATTTGTTTCTTTTGAATTATTAGTTTTTTTTTTAAAAGTTTTTTGATTAAAAGGGGATGTTTGGTTTGTTAATTTTGTTGAAAAGATCTTCAAGATATGAAAATGGATTAATTTTAGTGATTAAAAATGAACATTTTTAAAATTTTTCGAAAATGAATGAACAACCTTAAATGAAATATGATCCATTTTTTATAAATTCAATTTACCAAATAGCTATTTCAGTTATTTATTATTCAGAATGATTATTTTTTCAATAGATTTTGAACTGTTGTATTGAATAATTTTTTTCAAATTATTTTAATGGAAATTAACCCGTTAAAAAATTTTGATCATATTAAAAAAAAAGAAACGATAGATAATTCAAATTTATTTGTTTCTTAAATTTATTATTGAGCAATTTCTTATTAATTCGAATTGGTAACAAAAAAAAAGGAAAATTTTAGAAAGAAATGAACTGACTTTAAACTTTGAACGACTTTTAAAGGAAATTGATATTTTCTTTTAACATTCCTCAACAATTTGTTATTTAGTTCCTTGTACCACGGTGATAGTCCAAGGTAGAACCAATAAAGAAGAACTCGAACACAGGTATGGAATAACACAGATATATTACAAACAGGAATATATACAGAGAAGTAGAAGTGTTAGTATGAACAATCAGGTTTAGTAGAGAGAACAATGTAGTCTCGACCAGTATCACTATTCCAAAATGCAGTAATTGCAGTAATTGTCTGAACGCGACTCTGTTTCGGACTGCCTCTGACTCGACTCTTGACTCGACTTGAACTACTGACTCGACTTGAACTACTGACGATATTCAGTCACCCCCCCCCCACGAGGGGGTGTCATGTGGCACAAGGCGGTTTTTTAACGTGGGCATTCCTGAGCCATTAGGCTCGGAAAAAAAAAATAGCCCATTTGAACCCGTATAAACGGGTTCAGGGCCGGTTTTACCTCCCCGAAGGAGACTCCGCCCTTCGGCGTAGCCTCCTTCGGGTTCCTCCCCGCCCGTAGGAAGAGAGTTCAACCGAACAGTCGGTTCAAGACTTGAACGACTGACAATATTCAGTCACCCCCCCCACGAGGGTGTCATGTGGCACAAAGGCCTTTTTAACGTGGGCATTCCCGAGCCATTAGGCTCGGCAAAAAAATAGCCCATTTGAACCCGTATAAACGGGTTCAGGGCCGGTTTACCCCCCGAAGGAGACTCCGCCCTTCGGCGTAGCCTCCTTCGGGTTCCTCCCGCCCGTAGGAAGGAAGAGAGTTCAAACCGAACAGTCGGTTCAAAACTTGAACGACTGACGATATTCAGTCACCCCCACGAGGGTGTCATGTGGCACAAGGCTTTTTTAACGTGGGCATTCCCGAGCCATTAGGCTCGGCAAAAAATAGCCCATTTGAACCCGTATAAACGGGTTCTGGGCCGGTTTTACCTCCCCGAAGGAGACTCCGCCCTTCGGCGTAGCCCTCCTTCGGGTTCCTCCCGCCCGTAGGAAGAGAGTTTAACCGTGCAGTCGGTTCAAAAACTTGAACGACTGACAATATTCAGTCCCCCCACGAGGGTGTCATGTGGCACAAGGCCTTTTTAACGTGGGCATTCCCGAGCCATTAGGCTCGATATAAAAAAATAGCCCATTTGAACCCGTATAAACGGGTTCTGGGCCGGTTTTACCCCCGAAGGAGACTCCGCCCTTCGGCGTAGCCTCCTTCGGGTTCCTCCCGCCCGTAGGAAGAGAGTTTAACCGTGCAGTCGGTTCAAAACTTGAACGACTGACAATATTCAGTCCCCCCCACGAGGGTGTCATGTGGCACAAGGCCTTTTTTAACGTGGGCATTCCCGAGCCATTAGGCTCGGCAAAAAATAGCCCATTTGAACCCGTATAAACGGGTTCTGGGCCGGTTTTACCTCCCCGAAGGAGACTCCGCCCTTCGGCGTAGCCTCCTTCGGGTTCCTCCCGCCCGTAGGAAGAGAGTTTAACCGTGCAGTCGGTTCAAAACTTGAACGACTGACGATATTCAGTCAGTCCCCCCACGAGGGTGTCATGTGGCACAAGGCCTTTTTAACGTGGGAATTCCCGAGCCATTAGGCTCGGCAAAAAAAATAGCCCATTTGAACCCGTATAAACGGGTTCTGGGCCGGTTTTACCTCCCCGAAGGAGACTCCGCCCTTCGGCGTAGCCTCCTTCGGGTTCCTCCCGCCCGTAGGAAGAGAGTTTAACCGTGAACAGTCGGTTGAAAAACTTGAACGACTGACAATATTCAGTCACCCCCCCACGAGGGTGTCATGTGGCACAAGGCCTTTTTAACGTGGGCATTCCCGAGCCATTAGGCTCGGAAAAAAAATAGCCCATTTGAACCCGTATAAACGGGTTCTGGGCCGGTTTTACCTCCCCGAAGGAGACTCCGCCCTTCGGCGTAGCCTCCTTCGGGTTCCTCCCGCCCGTAGGAAGAGAGTTTAACCGAGCAGTCGGTTCAGAGGTGAACTACTGACAATATTCAGTCACCCCCCCCGAGGGTGTCATGTGGCACAAGGCCTTTTTAACGTGGGCATTCCCGAGCCATTAGGCTCGGCAAAAAATAGCCCATTTGAACCCGTATAAACGGGTTCTGGGCCGGTTTTACCTCCCCGAAGGAGACTCCGCCCTTCGGCGTAGCCTCCTTCGGGTTCCTCCTCGCCCGTAGGAAGAGTTTAACCGTGCAGTCGGTTCAAAACTTGAACGACTGACAATATTCAGTCACCCCCCACGAGGGTGTCATGTGGCACAAGGCGTTTTTAACGTGGGCATTCCCGAGCCATTAGGCTCGGCCAAAAAATAGCCCATTTGAACCCGTATAAACGGGTTCTGGGCCGGTTTTACCTCCCCGAAGGAGACTCCGCCCTTCGGCGTAGCCTCCTTCGGGTTCCTCCCGCCCGTAGGAAGAGAGTACAACCGTGTAGTCGGTTCAAAACTTGAACGACTGACAATATTCAGTCACCCCCCCCCACGAGGGTGTCATGTGGCACAAGGCCTTTTTAACGTGGGCATTCCCGAGCCATTAGGCTCGGCCAAAAAATAGCCCATTTGAACCCGTATAAACGGGTTCTGGGCCGGTTTTACCTCCCCGAAGGAGACTCCGCCCTTCGGCGTAGCCTCCTTCGGGTTCCTCCCGCCCGTAGGAAGAGAGTTTAACCGTGCAGTCGGTTCAAAACTTGAACGACTGACAATATTCAGTCACCCCCCCACGAGGGTGTCATGTGGCACAAGGCCTTTTTAACGTGGGCATTCCCGAGCCATTAGGCTCGCCCAAAAAATAGCCCATTTGAACCCGCATAAACGGGTTCTGGGCCGGTTTAACCTCCCCGAAGGTGACTCCGCCCTTCGGCGTAGCCTCCTTCGGGTTCCTCCCGCCCGTAGGAAGAGAGTTTAACCGTGCAGTCGGTTCAAAACTTGAACGACTGACAATATTCAGTCACCCCCCACGAGGGTGTCATGTGGCACAAAGGCCTTTTTAACGTGGGCATTCCCGAGCCATTAGGCTCGGCAAAAAAATAGCCCATTTGAACCCGTATAAACGGGTTCTGGGCCGAGTTTTTACCTCCCCGAAGGAGACTCCGCCCTTCGGCGTAGCCTCCTTCGGGTTCCTCCCGCCCGTAGGAAGAGAGTTTAACCGTGCAGTCGGTTCAAAACTTGAACGACTGACAATATTCAGTCACCCCCCACGAGGGTGTCATGTGGCACAAGGCCTTTTTAACGTGGGCATTCCCGAGCCATTAGGCTCCAAAAAAAATAGCCCATTTGAACCCGTATAAACGGGTTCTGGGCCGAGTTTTACCTCCCGAAGGAGACTCCGCCCTTCGGCGTAGCCTCCTTCGGGTTCCTCCCGCCCGTAGGAAGAGAGTTTAACCGTGCAGTCGGTTCAGATTTGAACGACTGACAATATTCAGTCACCCCCCCACGAGGGTGTCATGTGGCACAAGGCCTTTTTAACGTGGGCATTCCCGAGCCATTAGGCTCGGCCAAAAAATAGCCCATTTGAACCCGTATAAACGGGTTCTGGGCCGGTTTTACCTCCCCGAAGGAGACTCCGCCCTTCGGCGTAGCCTCCTTCGGGTTCCTCCCGCCCGTAGGAAGAGAGTTTAACCGTGCAGTCGGTTCAGACTTGAACGACTGACAATATTCAGTCACCCCCCCCACGAGGGTGTCATGTGGCACAAGGCCTTTTTAACGTGGGCATTCCCGAGCCATTAGGCTCGGCCCAAAAATAGCCCATTTGAACCCGCATAAACGGGTTCTGGGCCGAGTTTAACCTCCCCGAAGGAGACTCCGCCCTTCGGCGTAGCCTCCTTCGGGTTCCTCCCGCCCGTAGGAAGAGAGTTTAACCGTGCAGTCGGTTCAAAACTTGAACGACTGACAATATTCAGTCACCCCCCCCACGAGGGTGTCATGTGGCACAAGGCCTTTTTAACGTGGGCATTCCCGAGCCATTAGGCTCGGCCAAAAAATAGCCCATTTGAACCCGTATAAACGGGTTCTGGGCCGGTTTTACCTCCCCGAAGGAGACTCCGCCCTTCGGCGTAGCCTCCTTCGGGTTCCTCCCGCCCGTAGGAAGAGAGTTTAACCGTGCAGTCGGTTCAGAGGTGAACGACTGACAATATTCAGTCACCCCCCCCACGAGGGTGTCATGTGGCACAAGGCCTTTTTAACGTGGGCATTCCCGAGCCATTAGGCTCGGCCAAAAAATAGCCCATTTGAACCCGTATAAACGGGTTCTGGGCCGGTTTTACCTCCCCGAAGGAGACTCCGCCCTTCGGCGTAGCCTCCTTCGGGTTCCTCCCGCCCGTAGGAAGAGAGTTTAACCGTGCAGTCGGTTCAAAACTTGAACGACTGACAATATTCAGTCACCCCCCACGAGGGTGTCATGTGGCACAAGGCCTTTTTAACGTGGGCATTCCCGAGCCATTAGGCTCGGCCAAAAAATAGCCCATTTGAACCCGTATAAACGGGTTCTGGGCCGGTTTTACCTCCCCGAAGGAGACTCCGCCCTTCGGCGTAGCCTCCTTCGGGTTCCTCCCGCCCGTAGGAAGAGAGTTTAACCGTGCAGTCGGTTCAAAAGTGAACGACTGACAATATTCAGTCACCCCCCACGAGGGTGTCATGTGGCACAAGGCCTTTTTAACGTGGGCATTCCCGAGCCATTAGGCTCGGCCAAAAAATAGCCCATTTGAACCCGTATAAACGGGTTCTGGGCCGAGTTTTACCTCCCCGAAGGAGACTCCGCCCTTCGGCGTAGCCTCCTTCGGGTTCCTCCCGCCCGTAGGAAGAGAGTTTAACCGAACAGTCGGTTCAAAAAGTGAACGACTGACAATATTCAGTCACACCCCCACGAGTGTGTCATGTGGCACAAGGACTTTTTAACGTGGGCATTCCCGAGCCATTAGGCTCGGCCAAAAAATAGCCCATTTGAACCCGTATAAACGGGTTCTGGGCCGGTTTTACCTCCCCGAAGGAGACTCCGCCCTTCGGCGTAGCCTCCTTCGGGTTCCTCCCGCCCGTAGGAAGAGAGTTTAACCGAACAGTCGGTTCAAAAAGTGAACGACTGACAATATTCAGTCACCCCCCACGAGGGTGTCATGTGGCACAAGGCCTTTTTAACGTGGGCATTCCCGAGCCATTAGGCTCGGCCAAAAATAGCCCATTTGAACCCGTATAAACGGGTTCTGGGCCGGGTTAACCTCCCCGAAGGAGACTCCGCCCTTCGGCGTAGCCTCCTTCGGGTTCCTCCCGCCCGTAGGAAGAGAGTATAACCGTGCAGTCGGTTCAAAAAGTGAACGACTGACAATATTCAGTCAGTCCCCCCACGAGGGTGTCATGTGGCACAAGGCCTTTTTAACGTGGGCATTCCCGAGCCATTAGGCTCGGCCAAAAAATAGCCCATTTGAACCCGTATAAACGGGTTCTGGGCCGAGTTTAACCTCCCGAAGGAGACTCCGCCCTTCGGCGTAGCCTCCTTCGGGTTCCTCCCGCCCGTAGGAAGAGAGTTTAACCGTGCAGTCGGTTCAAAACTTGAACGACTGACAATATTCAGTCACCCCCACGAGGGTGTCATGTGGCACAAGGCCTTTTTAACGTGGGCATTCCCGAGCCATTAGGCTCGGCCAAAAAATAGCCCATTTGAACCCGTATAAACGGGTTCTGGGCCGAGTTTAACCTCCCCGAAGGAGACTCCGCCCTTCGGCGTAGCCTCCTTCGGGTTCCTCCCGCCCGTAGGAAGAGAGTTTAACCGTGCAGTCGGTTCAAAAGGTGAACGACTGACAATATTCAGTCACCCCCCCACGAGGGTGTCATGTGGCACAAGGCCTTTTTAACGTGGGCATTCCCGAGCCATTAGGCTCGGCCAAAAAAAAGCCCATTTGAACCCGTATAAACGGGTTCTGGGCCGGTTTTACCTCCCCGAAGGAGACTCCGCCCTTCGGCGTAGCCTCCTTCGGGTTCCTCTCGCCCGTAGGAAGAGAGTTTAACCGTGCAGTCGGTTCAAAACTTGAACGACTGACAATATTCAGTCACCCCCCCACGAGGGTGTCATGTGGCACAAGGCCTTTTTAACGTGGGCATTCCCGAGCCATTAGGCTCGGTAAAAAAAATAGCCCATTTGAACCCGTATAAACGGGTTCTGGGCCGGTTTAACCTCCCCGAAGGAGACTCCGCCCTTCGGCGTAGCCTCCTTCGGGTTCCTCCCGCCCGTAGGAAGAGAGTTTAACCGTGCAGTCGGTTCAAAACTTGAACGACTGACAATATTCAGTCACCCCCCACGAGGGTGTCATGTGGCACAAGGCCTTTTTAACGTGGGCATTCCCGAGCCATTAGGCTCGGCCAAAAAATAGCCCATTTGAACCCGTATAAACGGGTTCTGGGCCGAGTTTAACCTCCCCGAAGGAGACTCCGCCCTTCGGCGTAGCCTCCTTCGGGTTTCCTCCCGCCCGTAGGAAGAGAGTTTAACCGTGCAGTCGGTTCAAAACTTGAACGACTGACAATATTCAGTCACCCCCCCCACGAGGGTGTCATGTGGCACAAGGCCTTTTTAACGTGGGCATTCCCGAGCCATTAGGCTCGGCCAAAAATAGCCCATTTGAACCCGTATAAACGGGTTCTGGGCCAGTTTAACCTCCCGAAGGAGACTCCGCCCTTCGGCGTAGCCTCCTTCGGGTTCCTCCCGCCCGTAGGAAGAGAGTTTAACCGTGCAGTCGGTTCAAACTTGAACGACTGACAATATTCAGTCACCCCCCACGAGGGTGTCATGTGGCACAAGGCCTTTTTAACGTGGGCATTCCCGAGCCATTAGGCTCGGCCAAAAAATAGCCCATTTGAACCCGTATAAACGGGTTCTGGGCCAGTTTAACCTCCCGAAGGAGACTCCGCCCTTCGGCGTAGCCTCCTTCGGGTTCCTCCCGCCCGTAGGAAGAGAGTTTAACCGAACAGTCGGTTCAAAACTTGAACTACTGACAATATTCAGTCACCCCCACGAGGGTGTCATGTGGCACAAGGCCTTTTTAACGTGGGCATTCCCGAGCCATTAGGCTCGGCCAAAAATAGCCCATTTGAACCCGTATAAACGGGTTCTGGGCCGGTTTTACCTCCCCGAAGGAGACTCCGCCCTTCGGCGTAGCCTCCTTCGGGTTCCTCCCGCCCGTAGGAAGAGAGTTTAACCGAACAGTCGTTCAAGGGAAAGTGAACGACTGACAATATTCAGTCACCCCCCACGAAAATGTCATTGGTCAAAACTGACTGTTTTTATGCGGCAAAAAACAAAGTAGCTCGTATAAAATATTTATTTTTCCAAGAACTCCGCCCTTGGCATAGTCCATTATTATTCTTTTAACCCTGAACACTAAGATGATTCATTAATATATATATTTCGCCGTCATAGTCTTTATAAATATATTCAAAGATCCTCAAACATATATCTTTCTGCAGATCCTTTCTCAAACATCCTTCTTTTCTCTTGCTTTCATTCTCTGTAAACACTTGCGTGCTAGTGGTACTCCCGCGTTTGGTGTCTCCAATTCTTAATTCGAATATTTGAGTCATCTCTTTTCGCGGACAACTGTAAATCTTTCCTTCGTACAGGTGATGTTTATTCGTTTCTTCTCGTTAAACTTTACTGCCTTCTATAGGAATGCCTGCAGTTTACTTTCTGTGCATGTATTATATTCCGTGCTAATAGGAATATGGAATGGACAAACACAGTGGATAAATAATAACAGGTTTACTGCAGAAACCAGTACAACAAGCAAGGAATTAAAAGTTATGCTCTCGGTCGTCGCAAGTCAGTACAGTTGTCAGTGTGCTGTTATCTGAACACCGCTATAGTCTCGTAGATCCCAGCTCAACTCTCGTCCCCTGTCCTAACGGATACTTATAGGTGGTTACCACCTATAGTTCCGCCTCTCATTAGGGTGGCAGGTTATTCCAACACATCAGCATGTTATCAATTGTTATAATCAATCCTGTTAAAAATTCTAAATCTTTCAGAATCACCTCAGTGTAAAGGTTGAATAAGTTCGGTGAGAAGGCACGCCCTTGTTTCAGAAGTTCATTTTGGCATTACTTATATTATATTCTCTTTGTGAGTAACTTCAGTATATACATAACCTACAATATGTTATTTCCCTTGCAATTGAGATTGAATGTATTTTTCCTGATCTATCTTCTCAACTTCAGTCACTTGAGAACTGATGACACGAAGAAGATAATTGCTTGGGGTAAAATGCTTAAAAAAAATTACTCTCGTATTCTCCGTCTTCTGTTAAAACACGTCCTAGATATTTAGATTTTTGTACTTCCTTGATATTGGTGTCTCCAATTCTTAATTCGCACGTTGGGCACTTCTCTTTTCGCGGACAACAAACATCTTTCCTTCGTACAAGTGATGTTTATTCGTTTCTTCTCGTTAAATTTTACTGCCTTCTGTAGTATTGCATGCGCTATATGTTCTTTGCGTGAATCCTGGTGAATCTTCTAATTCTCTCAGAATCACCTCATTGTAAAGATTGAATAATTGCAGTGATAAGACACACTCTTGTTTCAGCAGTTCATTTTGGCATACTTTCTCAAACGCTTTTGCATAATCTATAAAACATAGACATACATTCTTTTGCATTTGTATTGCTCTTTCTGGTATCATTCTGTGCAGAAATATTTCATTCCTTGATTTTGTTATCTCTGAATGAGTTCTTAATATTAGTATTCTAATTATAAACTTAGTTTTGCAGCTCATTAATATGATTGTTCGATAGTGCTTACTTTTAGTTATATCTGATGTTTTGATTCACACCCAATGTCAAAGTCAAATATGGGTGTATGTTTAGGTAGTAACAATTCGCATAAATGTAAAACTTCCAAATAACCGAAAAATGTAAAATATATGTGCTTATCGTTACTTATATCATGTTTGTAAGTAACTTCAGTATATACATGACCTACAATATATTATCTCCCTTGCAATTGAGATTGAATGTATTTTTCCTGATCTGGCTTCTCAACTTCAGTCACTTGCGAACTGATTACACCAGGACGATAATTGATGAAGATCAGAACAGAACTAAGTATAGAGCATTTGTATGAAAGGAGCTGGAATAGAGCCCGTTCAGGACACGACGATATTTAAATTGCTGTACTTGATTTTGTGTATCTAATTCTTAATTTCCATCTTGGACCATTCCTTTTGCCGACAACTATACATTCTTACAACTGATATTTCGTCATTTCTTCTGGCTTTCTTTTACTACCGTTTCTAGGAGTCCCTTTAATTTCTTTTATATCAGACTTTGCATAATATTGCCCAAAAATATTCCTGTAATTTCATCCATGATTTTATCAGAAATTTACATTTTTTTTTTTCTTATTTTATTTCTATATTTCATTTCACACTTTTGGACTCTTTTTGGTTTTTATTTCTTGAATTTCTGTCTAGTATTTTTTCAGTTTCTTTTTCTTTTTATTAATTATATTTTTCCTTTGTTTTTTTTTTCTTTTATTGTTACCGTTGTGTTAGTTCTCAAGTGTTATCATTCCATATGATGGAACGACTCAATTTTCGGAACTTTATACAAACTTGAGAAAAGAATAAGTTATAACCTTTCATATGCACACCTGAATTCCAGTTTTATGCCTTGAGACAGACAAAATCAATTTTATTACATAGTATAGATTGTTAGTATATGCAAGCGTTCAAAAAAGTGGGTTCATTTTTAATTTTATTTTTTTCTGTTGAGTTTTTCAGAAGTAATGTTTCAATTTGCTATTAAATTTTAGAGAAAACTTAACATAGATCTAACATTACTTTTAAGTCTTCTCCTTTTACGTTTAAACCAAATAGAAGAAAAATAATATTCCTTATATTTCAATAATTTTCATAGAAAAATACTCCATAAAAGAACTTGAGAATTTAGAACTAATACTGAAGAATTACTAAAAGTGATGACTGAATTTTAATTTCTGGATAGTCAGAAAATCCGGAAATGTCTAAATTGATTTTTACAAAAATTTGCTAAAAGCAATAATGTCATCAAGAATCGTTTTTGTTTTTTTTTAGAATACCCATCCTACTTCGGAAAGTTGTCTCTCATTTCGATTGTAACTTACGGAATTCTTGAAATTTCACTCATGGATTTTTTTTTTCGTAGCATTTTTGTTATTTTTTACCTTTTCTTCTTCTTATTTTTTTTCTTTTTCTTTTCATTTCTCTCTTTTTTCAATTCACTAATCTTTCTTTTTATTATTCTAGATTGTTTCTTCATATTTTCTTCATTTTTTTTTTTCTTAATTCTGTTTTCTGTCATTTTTTTTCTCGTATTTTTTATCGCAAATAATTCTGAAAGTTGCTGAAACAGCAGTTTACATTTTTTATGTTGGAGTTTAATAATTTGAAATTCTATGAAACTAACCTAGTTTTCAAATTTCCAAAACCCCAAAATAATAGAATAGAACGCAACCTCTCCCTCAAATGAATCTAATAAATACTGCTTTATCATTTTAAAGAGATTATATACATTATTGTAATATATATATTAATTTCTTGATTTTGGTGTCCATGGTTCCTCACAGCTTCCTATTATTTGTTTCTCTAAGTAATTTTGTCCTAATCCCCATCTTTCTTTGCGCTTGTTCTCCCATCCATTTATTCTAATCCACAAAAAAAAAACTTATCTATATCCTCTTCATTTATATCCAAGAAATTTCAAACCTCTCTTTCTAATTATAATATCAGCTTATGTGTAGATGATCGATTCCTTAAAATTTATTTAGTTTTTACTAGGTAGGTCCATAATAAACTTATCATTCGTTGCTCGATTTTCAAGTCACTTCTTCATCTGTGTTGAAATTGTCTAGAATTCCTTGCCATCTTTATATTAAATTTTATGACTTCCTTTAATCCGCCCGTCACATTCTCTAAAATAGCCATATATTGACAGGCCGCAATCAAATATTTTAAAAGTTTTCTTATTTCAAGTCTCTTCCTCATTTTGATGAAAATGTCTGGAATTACCTGCTGTTCTTATATGAAATTCTGTGACTTACATTAGTCCGTCCGTCCACCTGTCTGTCACACTGTCTAACATAGCCATATATTGGCCGCTCGCAATCAAACTTTTTAAAAGTTTTATTATTTAACATACTAAATACTCGTACTATTTTAAAACAATTTAATGAACAAATGACTAATACTTATCTAATAAAATTGCAATATTGTTAGGAAAAGATAAATATATATATATCTTTAAAAATATTGTTTTCCACGTCGTCCTATAGAATTATATTCAATTAAAATAATTATTAAACTACGAAGTAGATTTTTTTGTCAAGGTATTTTTCCAGGAAATTCGTTTTATTCAAATTTCATTGATTGGTTTGCGAATTTGAACGAAACGCAATGTTTGTAAATCTCGACAAAATATCTTAGCAATAACTACAACAATACTAAATATTGTGAAGATTTCAACGCGCATTAGTGTGTTGACACCCCCTCCCCAAATTCTACTATAGGATATTTTATGTTATACAGCAATTCAGTATTCTAAAATAAAAACCAACATTAAAACAAAGATCTTTCGGAATAAATAAACACTGCTGAGAACAATGTTAATTTCAAGATTGTAGAAATGTTAATAAAATCAATATATGAAAGACTAATAAAGTTTATTTGTAATTACTTGATGCCAATTCAGTTCCAGGTAAAATCACTTACTTGTGCTTTGAGAGAATACATTAGTAGATGTTTCGTTTTGTAGAATTCCCACAAGGCCGATTGCATTTTATACACAGACTCACACAATGACACATACACCGCACGCGGTTATAGATGCACTTGATGTTATCAACTATTTTGAACAGGAATATTTCAACATTAAAATCTGACATTTGTTCAATTGGAAAAACATTACCCGACAGAATAATCGTGTTTGCTATTTCCATAAAACATTGTAATTCGTGACTTGCTTAAAGCGACGAATATTCCCTACTTAATTTCTATGGAAAAGCGTTTATTTGGTAAACTTTATTTCGCATTTCTTTGTCTGTCTTGACAGAATAGCAATAAACAGATATCAGTTTTATTCTATATGAACAAAGACAAACCATCGGCGGAAAAAAAAATCTGACATTGAAACAAAATCTGATTCTTTTGGGAGTTTAATTTCAGAGATATCTATTAAGCAGTTTCAACGACAAACACACACATTCCCTCACATTTCTATATAAGTACATTACCTCACATTTTTATATAAGTACATTCCATCACATTTCTATTAAATACATAGCCTCACATTCCTATATAAGTGCATGCCCTCACATTTCTATATAAGTACTGTTTAAACCGATAGAGACAATGAATTAACTGTTCGGGCCTTAGTGTCTTTGGAAATGTCGTATTAATTAAAATAAATATAGGATTGTGAAGGGGCGCTGAAAAGATCTTGGAGTGACTAAGTAGTTAGTACAAAAACAGAATAATTTTCATTGTTCATTTTGTCATATGACGGGAAGCTATTGATATCGAGTATTTTCGACCACCTACTTCGTAATAAAAGTCGAATCATTTGAATAGTATAAAACCTGATGGTTACACTGATTCTACCTTTAACAGTATAATCTAAAACTCACTCAACATTATCACTACATTAATTGAAACGAACTGTTGAAAAAATATACATCCATGACGCTCTTGGGAATCGCTGATTATATTTATATGGATACAGTGATTGAACATTTGAAATATGATTACTTAA
Organism: Acanthosepion pharaonis; assembly: GCA_903632075.3. Lineage (NCBI taxonomy): Eukaryota > Metazoa > Mollusca > Cephalopoda > Sepiida > Sepiidae > Acanthosepion > Acanthosepion pharaonis. The sequence continues at coordinate 173,391 of CAHIKZ030001322.1, forward strand.
CAGGATTAGTCGAAACTCCACCTGTTAAAAGATATGCATCCATACTAATCATATGTCCAATATTACACGTAACCTACTATTGAGTCTATGAAAATTTTGTATGGATAAAAATATAGCATTATTAGAGGCCCAAGCTATTCAAAAATATTTGTCCTTGTTACCTTCGCATGTCGATGGCTATTTGAGACCCAAACTCTTACGATACATTAACCTATTAGAGGCTCAACCTGTTAAGATATATTAAGCTATTAGAGGCCCGGACTTTTAAGATATATTAAGCTATTAGTGGCTCAACTTATTAAGATATATTAATCTATTAGAGGCTCAACCTGTTAAGATATATTAACCTATTAGAGACTCAACCTCTTTAGATATATTAAACTATTAGAGGCTCAACCTCTTAAGATATATTAAGCTATTAGAGGCCCAACCTGTTAAGATATATTAAGCTATTAGTGGCTCAACCTGTTAAGTTATATATATCTATTAGAGGCTCAACGTGTTAAGATATATTAAGCTATTAGAAGCTCAACCTGTTAAGATATATTAAGCTATTAGAGGTCCCACCCGTTAAGATATATTAAGGTACTAGCAGTAGAGCCCGGCGTTGCCCGGGGATGTAACAGTAAGAGATAGATCAAGTATCGACCATCATAAAGACTGAAAAATAAAATTGACAAAGATTATTGTTTAAGGTTGACGGACACGCATGTCTTAATTATTTTTTTTTTGTTTTTTGTTTGTTTTTTTACGAATTGGTCAAACCCAAACTCACGCAAAAACATTGTTTTCCATCGTTATGAGTCTACCGATTGAATAGAATTTTATTATAAACAATTGTCTTGTAAATGGAGTTTTTAAAGCATTCTGAATGTAAAAATAAATAAGAAAGTGGGCAAGATAATAAGAAACACTACCTGCCAAAAAAAAGTGAAGTTTTGTTGAAATCGGTTGAAAAATGTAGGAAATCCGATCCCATATATAAACGAACACACACACAAACAATCTGATATGAGTTGTCCCCCTTTCATTCTGGCGACAGAATCGTGTTTTATCGTGTTTTCAAATTGATTTCGTTATAAAAACAATTGTGTTTTTCGAATTTTTGGCGCTGTCAGAACCACCGCAACGTAATTTTACGCAGTCCTGTGAAGTTTTGTTGAAATCGGTTGAAACATGTAGGAAATCCGATCCAATAAATAAACGTTCAGACACACACACACACACACAATCTGCGTTTTATAATAAGTAAGATTAGCTAAAAAGGGCGGCATTTTAGCTCTTTCGAGGGTCAAATGATAGTAGGAAAACTATTTTTGATGTGTGAGAAAGGTTTGAAGAGAAACAAAAAAAATCACTAAATCCAATTCTAAGAGGATATTCATTTCGCACAAGGAGAGTCATTGAAAAGCCAAGAAGAGTGTGAAGAAAAGTCCAAGCAGAAGCATGAGGAAGATGGCAAAGGAGCTGGATATTTTGGAAGAGTCGCTAAGGAGGATTATGAAATATGATCTAGGGCTAAAACTACACAAGATTCAATGACGGCAGCTTCTTTCAAGTCCTTACAAGCAAAAACGGCTTGGTAGAGGGAAGAAAATAATGAAGAATATGCTGCGTGCAGCAGACAAAATCTTCGTTTGAACGAGAAGCTTTTATTTTGTGGAAACAATAATCAACTAGTAAAACGATAGTCAACTAACCGATTGTTATTTAGACCACTTCACCAAAAGAGTTAGAATATATTTCAAGCAACAGAAACGAACTGCTGTCACAGTTTGGGCTGCTGATGTTTCCAAAGTCACCAAATCTTCCTAGTAATGGTTGGAGGGAGATGAGTTTCCCTAAATGTCAGTCGCATTTATATTTGTCGCTATGTTTTCACATTGCGCCCGTAAATAACCTGTTTGACGCAGAAGTGTTGCTAGAGAACATAAAACTTTCTTTTTAATTTTATGATAAAATAAATAATGGGTAATTGTATATGCCCCATCCAGGACATTAATTCTTGGCAAACCTGCAGGAAAATATGGGCGATAGGTCTTTGAATTTTAGAATATAGCGATAAAACTGAAAGATTTGCATTTAATTTTCAACTTTAATCGACATTTAAAACGGTCATCGGGGAATATGATGACGAACGATAAAATGTAACAACGGATAAGTAAAAGGATATAAGAAAAAAAGGGGAATGAAGAAGAGGAAAAGGAAAGAGTTACGGGATCTTACCCATAATAATAATAATAATGGACTATTTCATACTTAATAAAGAAAAGGAAAAGGAATGTGTTATGGGATCTTACCCATAATAATAATAATGGACTATTCCATACTTAATAAAGAAGAGGAAAATGAATGTGTTATGGGATCTTACCCATAATAATAATAATGGACTATTCCATACTTAATAAAGAAGAGGAAAAGGAATGTGTTATGGGATCTTACCCATAATAATAATAATTTTGACCCATTTTACTTAATAAAGAAGAGGAAAAGGAATTCAATGGGATCTTTTATTCCCATAATAATAATAATGGACTATTCCATACTTAATAAAGAAGAGGAAAATGAATGTGTTATGGGATCTTACCCATAATAATAATAATGGACTATTCCATACTTAATAAAGAAGAGGAAAAGGAAAGGAAGAAAAGGCGAAAAGAAAAACGAAAGAAAATCGGATAAACGAAAAATATCAAAATATAATGAGTAGAAATATGGAATAAAAACTTGATTCAATTTAATTAAATAAATTAAAGTATTGCAATAAAATAAAAGAATGCAGGAATGCGAAATTAAAGGAAACTAAAGAAGAGAATCATAAATAAAACGAAGAAAGAAGGAACAAAAATTCCAGAAAGAATAAAGAAATCAGAAAATAGAATATAAGGAAACTCGAGCAAACGTATATGAATATTGTTATACCGTAACTATGGACTATAATCTGTATAATCCTTATAAATGCAGTGGAATATACTGTATGTTCATTCGCTTGGGTCTTCTGTTTACAAAAATCAAACACTTATGCCTCACTTGTTTGGAACCCAGAAGTTATGTCTTTGCCAAAGGGCAGACTCTCGTCTTGGGTGGTAGACAGCTACCCGACCGTGATTTTTTGGGGTTCTATATAATTTTGACCGAGCTCATTAATCTCTATCTAAAAATAACAACAATTTTTGGCCTTGTGCCGCATCTGTGTGTGTGTGTGTGTGTAGGTGAATATGTGTGTGTTGTCTTCAATGTTTGCTTGTCAAACACTCTGTCTCCGGGCAGAGGAAAACAAACGGAATTTATACGAAGGGCAGAGTCTCGTCTGGGATAGTAGACAATTTCCGACCCCGTTTTTACGGTGTCTACGTGGAATTTTTACCAGATTACGAGACTCTACCCTTTGGATCGGATACGCCACAATAAACTTGGCCTTGTGACGCATCCGACCGCGCGGGGCGGTAGGTAAATATCTCACTGTGTTCGTCCACTGTGAGCTGATCAAACTCTCTGCCTCAAGACAAAGAGGATTCCTAGACGAGGCTATGTCGAAGGGCAGAGTAAAATCTGGGAAGGCAGCTACCCAACCAAGTTTAAAAAACGTTGATTCTGATTACCAGGAAATTTTTTTGGCCGAGCCTGAAAATGAGCTCAGATTCTTTTAAACTCGGAAAACATCCGACCACGAGGGGCGGTTAGTGAATATTTTCACTGTTTTCATCCAATCTCTTGTTTATCAACTTGAAAAAATACGCAACGAGCAGAGAAGAACCCGAGACGAGGCTATGTCGAAGGTAGAGTCTCGTCCCAAATTGTAGGACAGTTGGGTTACCTGACCCTGTGTATACGGGGTCTACGGGATATTTTTGCCGAGCCTATGAGATCGATTCACCCAACATTAAATTTGGCTTTGTGCTACATCTGACCTTTGTGGAGGTTAGTGAATATCTTCAATTTGGTCTTCCACTTGGGTTTCACCTTGATCGCCTTCTAGCTCCCCACAGGCAGTTCATTACTTATTAAACGCCGCTGACGAATCTTGTATGTCGTTCCTGTTATAAATATTATCGTTCCATTTTCAACCTTCGTTTTGGTTATTCTTATTCAGTAACCGTTTCCTAGGTTAAAACAAATATAATGAATGAAAAAGAGACGAACAATAGATAAATGGAAGAAAATGTAGTAAATGCAAAATGAATAGACCGAAAAAGTCTAAAGAGAAAAATGAAGCAAAACTGAACGAAAATATAAGAATGTCTAACGAAAAGAAATAACTGAAGGAAAAAGTAATATAAAATAACTGACTGAAAAAATAAAAAAGAAAATAAAGCTGGAATTCAAATTAAACCAAACTTTCATTATTACATCTGGCGGTCATACAGAGGACGATCACAACGGAAAAGCCAATACTATATATATATATATTAAGAAATGGACAAGGTTCGACAATTTATTTATTAACGACGTTTTTTACGTTTAACGTTGTTATTTATAGATACAAGTATTTAAGCAAATGCTCTGTTTATGATAAACAGTATTAAATAACATTTACCGGCCTGAATGTCCGAGAAATTTTCATAGAAAATATTCGTTCTTTGACAGGATTCGAACCTGCATCCTATACGGAACCGTCATTTACGCTGACGTGCCTTACCTCTCGGCCACAAAGAACCTTTTCGGTAGACAAGGTCGAATTTACTGCTTATAAACTTCAATCTTCCATGAATCTCGTACATTCATAACTGCTCTGGCGTATCAAGTGTAAACAAAAAAAACGAAAATAACAATTATTTATTTATTTTCAAATTTGGAACGTGTTTAAGGGACAAAATTGAGAAAAACAATGTAAACGGCAAAAACAATAAAAATACATGTACAATCAATATTTAGTAAATGAGCCCTTGCTCTCAATGACAGCTGCACATCTTGGACTACAAGAACGAATCAGTTCTTGACAATCCTCGATACTAATTTTAGACCATTCTTCTTAAAAGCTTCACCCACAAATCCTCCGTTTTAGTGGGGATTTCTTTCCATAACTTAAATAATTTCTTAAGGTCTTATAAAAGATTTTCTATTGGATTTAAGTCAGGACTTTGCGGTGGCCAATCCATAATTTCCAAATCTTGCTCGCTAAGGTAAGTCATTACCATTTTTGCCTTGTGACATGGAGCATTATCTTGCATAAAGGTAGCCCTACAGAAACCTGAATTCTGTATGATTGGCACAACATGATCTTGAACAATGTTTTTTATAGATCTGCGCGTTTACACGAGTTTGTAAACCGGACAAGAGGCGTTGTACCTTGGCTAAAAACATTCCAAATACCATGACGCTTCCGCCCCCCAAACTTGACAGTTTTCTTAGTACACTTTGCTGTTTTTAATCTTTCACCAATACGTCTCTTTACATTGTTTTTTTCCATCATTTGCAAATAAATTAAACTTGCTTTCATCACTGAAAAATACTTTTGCCCAATTTTCATATGTCCAAATTTACATACCTGTTTGCAAACTTTAATCTCTTCTTATTCTTCGAACTAACAAGTTCACAGTTATCTTCCCTGAGGTTCGATTAAACAGCACTATTTCTTTTGCAGTCGTCTACAAACAGTCTGTCTTGACAGATTAACACATGAGGTACTATTCATAACCCTTTTAATTTCTTACAAGACTTAAAACGGTCCTTTAATGACATTACGCTGCATTATTCGATCTTCTCTTGCCGGGTTTGCCGGTTTTTAAAAGCTTTTAACTATTTTGCCAGTATCATTGTAGGATTTAACAACCCTGCCTACAACACTCTTGGAACGTTTCACTTTCTCTGAAATTCTCTAATGGTGTGCTTTTCCTTGTGAAGCCTTCTAATAGCTTGTCTCACAGAGTAATCAAGTTTTTGGCGTTTCGTCATGGTCGAAGCTGATGCAACGTTTACAAATGACTAAGTAAGACTTATTCTTTAGAAATCAAAAAAATTGAATATAGCATACTGTTTACATTGTTTTTCTCAATTTTGTCCCTTACTTTTGGACGTTCCAAATTTGAAAATAAATAAATAATTGTTATAATTCTTTTCTATCCTTTGCAAATGATTCCAATTTTAGTATGTTTTTATGGATGATAACGACTACCAGTTGTCAAAATTTAAGGCTTTTCACAGTTGTTATTTCTAACAAATATTAGGTTTTAAAATTGTGTCCATTAGTTTTGGACGCTACTGTATATTCCTATTGCTCAAAAATATTATAGAAACCTCGGAAAATTCCAGTAAGATATCTTTAATCATTTTTAAGATACGACGGTTCAGAGCTTAATCTAACAATTGGGCAATTTTGATTTTATAGGATTTAAACCATTTTGCAGTTATACTATATATATATATATATATATATATATATATATATATATATATATATATATATATATATATATATAACTTTATATATTATTAAAATTTGTAAAAAATTTGAACCTGTGACATTTAGATTACACATTTTGTTAAATGACGAATACCACAGTAACAAGTAATTTATGAGACATTGGCTATCCTTTATTCAAATGAAAGGGCATGCTGAGAATCAAGTTTTTACAGAAGTCGACGAAGATTTCTTTGTCCATCCTTTTTATTAGCTTCTGTCAATGTTCCGGTACTTGAAGGTTGGTTCTCTGCATTTTTGTTCAAGAATTTCCCATTAATGTGTTCAGGTCAGTATTATTTCCTGTCCAGTTTAGTGCTGTCATGTTTACAAGCAGTCATAAATATTTTAGAATTGTTAATTGCATTTGCCGGTCAAGTTTCTACTGCATTAGTCCCTCATACCTTGCGCCATTTTTCAGTGTTCTTGGAAGCAAGAAGTATAGTCAAGCAGTTCCAGATTTTGACATTTTTCCAAAAATCATCTGGTTTGATACAGGCTTCATAATCTGAATTGTATACTTTTTATCAAATCTCTTACCACGGACGTCTTCTAATGGTCCCTTTATGTTCAATGAATAGTGCCAAAGGAGATGCATCTGAAAACATAACTTTGTTCCAGTCTTCAGCTGTCCATGTTTCATGGGGCTTAAGGTTTCAGAGACGTGGATGACATAGTCGCAGCTAGATTTGGTTTATCATCCGTTTTGCATGATTGCGAACCAAACGTTTTTTTTACCATTCTGAAGCAGAGCAACGCATACCTTCTTTCAGGAACTTGAGAATAGTCTTCACAGAGTAAATCCAGAATTTTGGCTCTTCGTGTAGATGGAAAGGTGGAAATATTTACCAAATTCTAAGTACAAAGCATTACACAAATATTATCAAAATGGCTGCAAACTTGACCATTAAAAACATTTTTGACAATAAATTAGGTGTTAATAATGGTTGCTGCAATAGCAAAAAGTTTTATATCATGCAATGTCATATAATACAAGGAAATGGAAAACAAGAAAATAGACTTGTTACAATTGATTCTTCTTAAATTTTTGTTAATGACAATAGTATATATATATATATATATATATATATATATATATATATATATATATATATATATATATATATATATATCTTTATGCGATCATATTTGCATATGTGTGTTGTGTATGCATATATATATATATAGATAGATATATACATACATACATATACATATATATATATATATATATATATATATATATCGGACTAAACGGATGTTTATGCTAATGCGACGACACATGCGCACGAAGGAGAAGAGATGCTGATAATTTAAGATTTAAATAAATATATATATATATATATATATATATATATATATATATATATATATATATATATATATATATATATATATATTATATATTGTTCATTTTGTCTTTATGTTTAATGTTACAATTTTTGATTTATCGGCCTTTGTACGCTCCGGCCTTTGTTGGAATTTCAAAGCGAACACTTTATTTAGTACACGTTGATAGATTGTTGTAATTCCATGAAACATGCCTTTAAATGTCTGAATTTCAGTTAATTCGCCTTTTAATTTTTTCTCTCTCTATCTTAAAGTTTTTGTTCTCTCCGCTGATGCTAGAGATTGAACTCACAAGTCTTTGGATTATTCACGTAACTGGAGAGTACACTTTTTTATATGCAGTGTACTAACAGGAGTTTTATGTTTTATGTTTCTGCCTCTTAACCACGTCCTAGTCTTTGTTTCAAAAGTAACATTCTCTCTCTCTCTCTCGCTCTCTCTCTCTCGCTCTCTGTTCACACCATGCTTTCCATTCTCACAGCCTCGTTATGAAGTTTACTCCCTCTTAGCCTCTTCACCTACTGCCTTCAGTTTCCTGTGGGTTTTAAATTTTCCGCATCCTTTTTCCGCATAATGTGTCATAGACATTTCAACGAGTTTCTCTTTATTTTAAAGTTTTTTTTTAAGTTTGTATTTTCTTTTAAATCACCTCATGTTTGGTCCATGGTATTCTCAACTTCCGTCTGTAGAACGTCATTGTCCTTAGAACGGATTTTCGAATTAAACTGGGTGCTCTTGACAAGAGTTAAATTTATAAGAGAATTCTCAATGATAAGGAGTATAAGTCTCTTCTATGTAAAGAGATCGATTGTCCAGTCGGAAAAATGACAATATATTTTTCTAATGTACCGAAATATTGTAGGAACGACTCGCTTATTCAAACTAAGGTATTTAGTAATATATTGTCACCAGCCATCTTCTATATTTAATTATAGTTTCCTTTTTGTCTCCATACTTCTCTTTTTTCGAATAGACAGCGAATGTCCTTATTACATTTCAACGTATGTAAAACTTCTTTCACTCACGACTAACTCATTATTTTCTGTGACTTCCCGTTCTTTAATCCTTCGGTAAACAGGAAAACGCGCCGCCATTTTCTTCTAACTTAAGATAGATAACGCCATTTTTCGATCGATCGATCTATCTATCTATCTATCTATCTATCTATCTATCTATCTATGATGTTCATTATCTATCTATCTATATATGTTTCTCTCTATCTAAATATATATATATATATCTCTATATATATATATATATATATATATATATATATATATATATATATATATATATATATATATATATGTATTATACTTACCACCACGATATTGAGTCAGAACGTTTACGACTTGTTCGCTCTTTCTAGTTTCTAGTTCATGAAAGACCGGACATTTCTCCGGAGATTTCCTGAAAGTCGAAAGAAACATTTCATTCCGTAGACGTCTCAGAGGACAGGTCATCAGAACGAAGCCATTCAGGACTGACCGCGACTGGTTTCTTTGACTGAGCCGAACGCCACTAAACCAACGCCATTATACAACTTACGCATGCGCAAAACAAATACCGAGCACTCACACGAATCTTGAGCTTTTTAAAACTGCATAAAGTGACAGGAAATTTAAGTAGTTTTATCTCCTGTCCGAATAAACGTCTTTCCCTAAGCAGACGACATTTTCCCGCGTCCATGTAATCGTATTAAGCGCCATGTTTATGTAAAGTGGGTCTTTCAACCTCGGGTTTTTAGTATTGTTATATAGAGCTGTACTAGAATTGGCCTTTTATATTGTAATTATAATGTCTAGATTATTTAATAATTCTCTTGATTTGTTTAACCGATAAAATTGTGCTCGTTCAGTAAATATCATGGATTTTACGGGATTAAATTCACAGATTAGTGCCCTCAGTTTTATTGATTCCATAGCCGTTGGTCAGTAGACTCACCAGATGTCCTTTTATTGTTTGAAGATTTCACTTGAAGTGTTGTCTCTAATCTAATATATAAAGAGAAAAGTTTGTATGCACGTGTTTGTTTCCGATGGAAAACTCGGAATTTAATAAAGTCTTTTACATTTGTTTGTCTAACCATGAGTGTACACGTGCCAACCTTACATAAAGCGATTGAATTAAATGAACTGAATACAACGATTTACTTAGCGTTCAGAGAACCCACGGTAGACTCGGCCTTGTGCCACATACATCCCTCGTGGGGGAGATATCTTAAATATTAACGATTAACTTAGCGTAGGTCAGATGTGGAACAAGACCCAAATTATGGAGAACCCACTGAGGATTGAACTCACTATGCAGCCGTGATTAATTTAGCGAGACCTGCTTACTAGACGTTACCCCACGTTGTAGTATCCAGTATAGAACTAAATGTAGCACCAGGCCAGATTAAAATTGTGATCCAATGCATCGTCAGCGGTTAAAATTGTTTCGTTTTATTTACAGTTGTCCTTTAATGCAGCAGAGAAATCAAGGATTGGTCGTATTTGCATTCACTCGGAGTAATGAGGGAGATGTGCCTCCCTAGAGCTAAGCTTTACGAATAATGCGACTAAATAATGCGGCTTATTAATGTATATACGCTAGGCGTGGCTGTCAGATTCGAATGTTAGTATTTTCACCTCTTTATCGTCGATTTCGTTTTAGAGAGATGACTTTTTTTTTACTATATCGGCATGTGGAAGAGAATCCTATCGTACGGCAGATTTGGTAAGTCTGACTGAAAATACACATACTATGGGTTGATCCAAGTCCTGTGAGTTAAATTAGGTAGAGAAAAACAGTTTGAAAGCCGTCGAGGCTTTTGCTAGCAAGAATTCACAACACGGCGTGACCGAGGATTACAGCGCTTTGGCTTTTTTTTAAACAGCTGATCCCATTTGATCCTGCGTTGGCTCCTAGAAAGTGTCTCAAATCCCCGCTTGTCACTCGACCAGTAGCCATTGATAGTCATGAAATAATTCCATTTTACCATTTTTACCATTTTATTCTTATATATTTTAGCGAGGTTAATGTATAGCTTCACTAATATTATCAGAATTTTGGGGTAGAAAAAGAAAATTGTCATCATTCGCAGAGTTGCTGTTAGTAAAGTTTTTCACTTTATTCTGTTTGATTCATTTGAGTCGGAGAGCTTTTCCCATATCCGCTTTATTCATTTGCTTTCCAAATGAATGATTTATGTTTAGCGTGGTCACTATATAGTTGGTTGGCCATGTGGCTGTAAATCCGAGGTTCTTCCATAAACTTCATTGTACACCTTGAGGCGTAACGAAAAGATGAGTTGCGATTGCTATCGTCGTCTTGAAATGGAACGTGTCGATTGCGTCATCATGTTCGTTTCCACTGCGTTTTGAAGCCAATGTACAAGATATGGCCCGTCTATTGCTTTAATTCAAATGAGATTTCTTGACACCAGGGAAAATGCTTCTTCCCGTTCTGTTGAACAACACAACGCATATACCTTATTTACATTATTCGGACCATTGTCCTAATCCTTGTCGCCATATTTATCAAAACGTTTCGGCCGTTGTAGGCTCCGGCCTTCTTCATGTGGTTGGAATTTCGAACTGAACCCTTTATTTCGCTCACTGGGGTAGACTGTTCTAGTTCCACGTGCCATGTTTGATGGATGTTAGTTATCAGTTATCTCATCAAGGACACATGGCACAGTGGATAAAGGCGTTGGTTAGATCCAGTGACAGGACCCAAAGAGTGTGAGTTCAATACTCGGTTAAGGCAGTGGGGAAAATTCAAAGGGAAATTAGCAGGAGATAACTGATAACTGACATCCATCAAACATGGCACGTTGAACTAGAACAGTCTACACCAGTGAGCGAAATAAAGAGATCAGTTCGAAATTCCAACCACATGAGGAAGGCCGGAGCTTACATCGGCCGAAACTTTGTGATAAATATGCCGACAAGGATGAGGACAATGGTCCGAATATATAAATAATGTTCATAATACCTCATCTCAGAAATATAGACAGACTACAACGCATATAATCCGAATTGTCTATTTTATTACACATAGTAGGGGTTTCTACTAACTACTTTTCAGTGAAGGAGATTGAGACAGAGAGAAATAGAGGATATAAATAAGAGAGATACATCCATTTTTTTTCTGTCATCCTAAAAGTTTCAGGAATGTGCTTCCGTTAAGAGGCAAGAATTCTCATCCCAAAATATTGAGGGAGAAACACCTTTAATAAATAACTTCATCGCTTCCTGCTGAATTGATAATAAAAAGACACTCAATCCCGTTTTTCTACACTTTTTTATCTGTACATTTGTTTTCTTTTTTTGTTTCTTTTCTGTATCAATAGATGCAATCAATGAATCGCTACTTCTATCCTTATAGACATATGATACTTTAAGGCGACCCTTATCTAACTCTCTGGATATACTCAAATCTGTTTTATTCTGCCCGAGAAAATATCTTTCAACTTTCTAACATTTATTTGTCTATTTTTCTTCTTGCGAGGATTTTCACACGAAGGCGAATCTCCTGAACCCCAGGGTAACAGATATCCATATATCGTGTTTAAAAAACATTTCATATATTTCTAACAAGTTAATTAGATTGAGCTCTTTTCAAATACAGAATATATCAGTTTTTCTCTTTCTAAATTTACTTCTTAAAATTATTTTTCTTTACCCCACAAACATTATGCTACGTATCGAAAGGTCCATCTCTTTTTAAAACTTAGTTTTACGCCAATTTCTATTTTAGATATCTTGCTCAGATGGATAAAGAAAAAACTGAACTATTTTAAATGGCACATTTTATAAAAAATGTTCTTCCAGCCTTTCCTATTTAATTTTTGTGTCACTTAAATTCCAGTCTTATTAGCTATCCAATATCGCAATTCTCAGTAATGTGAAGATATTGGTCATGGATAAATGTAATTGACAAAATTTTAACTAAAAAGAACTGACAAAGTTTTTAATAAAAAATAAGAATAGGAAGTAAAATAATAGTAAACACTGCATATTTGTCCATACATTGAATATTTCTTCTACAACTAGCCTTGTGATACAATTCGAGATTCTTTATCAAATCCAAAGAAGAATCTTATTGGCGCTCATCTGGATATAACAGCTTTTGTTATTTTCCCATCGCTATAACGTATCTTTGTTACGTCTTTCAAATAAATATTTTCACGATAATTATACTGATGAAATCCCTTCTGTCATACGAATGATTTTCCACGGAGTAATAGATTGGCAGTTAAATCTCATCATTTTACATGTGGAATGGCTAGATTTAACTAGAAATTCAATGAGAACAGTTTAATCTCTGTTTAAGAGTGTCTTTTCGTCATATTTCTCCACACTCCTCATCGCTTGCGTCTTTGTGCCTTTATTACTTGTTTTGGGGAGAACTGATAAAAATAGTCAAAGCTAAGTAAAGCAACGATCATAAAGTAAAGATTGTCTTCCCACGGAAAAAAGGGATACAGTCAAGTGTTTATAGCGTTCTGATATCATAACAAGAAAGCATAACAATATTTATGGATGAGACAGAGAATTAGTCCATTTAACTTGGTTAGGTCGAAAACTCAGCATGCATCTATAGGATGTCACTATAAATTTCGGAAGGAGTACGATCTTAGCAGTTATTACACAGTGAAAGCAACAAATATTTCACTTAAACTTTAAGTTTTTCCAGACCACAAAATGATAATCTTCTGTGCGCTCGGAATATCTTCGAAATTCAAAGGTTTTCTTTCTTTTTTTTTTTTTTCTGCAATGGTAGATTAGTAAGGCTTGAAATACAATGCCCTGCTAGACAGAGTAAACGTGCGCATTTTTCACTACACGATTCTTTATAGGCATGAAGCCTTATTCTAAAACTATGTGACTTTTCTAATTTAAGTCAGAGGTCTTTGCAATAATTCCAACACTGTCAGCGATAATCAACGCAAACTTATTTGTGGGTCGTTATTTTACCGCTTTCTTCGTAACTACTTCACGGACCTCTAAATCTTCCGCTTTAAATGATGCTTCATCAGGAATTTTTTCACTTTCAGCGGAATGTTATATTTTCAGATTGTGTAGAAATGTTTAATTTTAATGAAAATAATCGATGTAAATTTTAACATTTCAGGGATATTGTTCGAAATCTTAATTCTTATGAACTCTGCATAGAACGAAATGAATATCGGGTTCATGAAAATAATTAATTTTTCATAGTATTTCTGAACCAGTGGTTATTCAGAATTAAATCTTTATTGACTTGTAAGTGAATTGACAAAAAAAAAATAATAATAATGAAACGTATACCAGGATCTCAAAAGAAAAAGAAAAGAAACTGTTGTCCAGTCAGCAGTTTTTCTATCTGCCATGACGACGCTGATCAGTAGCAAAATCCCAGACATTCGCAGAAAACTTTACACAACCAGGACGAAATAGACCCACACATGTGTAGATAGGATGCCATTTAAAGACGTAGAAACACAGAATCGAGCTAAGATTGATATAAAAGTAGAAAGCTATGCATAAGGATATATATACTGGAAAGTTATGAGGATAAATTAACATATTTTGACACAAATGAAAGTAAACAATAAGATGTACAACCACAGATGGAAAGAAAGAAATACGCAAGCAAAGGATAAGATTACAGGGCAAGTGTTATACATAGACGTAAAATATACTTGTACATTAAAAAACAAAAACAAAAAAAAAATAAACTACACAAAAAATAACTCAAATTAAAACTAAGAAAAAATGGAGACAATAATAGAGAAAAATAGAAAGGGAGAGATGTGGGAGAGGCCTACATGCCCACAAGCAAGGCCATGCTCAAGCATATAGAAATATACAAAAGGCAGTTAGGTGTTCACACAGTCAAGTGGTAATAAACCATATACTTAACTTCCATTTTAGAACCTTTATTTTTCTTTCCTTTGTGCATTTGTGTTGGCTGATATTCTGTTAATAACGTACATTTTCAGTATATAACACGAAGTCGATAACAAAAAAAAATAAATAAATAAAATAAATCAATAAATAAATAAATTAACAGGGTGTATGAAAAATAACTGAAAGATATCATCTGTAGAGGAAAGATCTCAGATAGAGTTCTGGAGTGTTATATAAGTAAATTTCAAAAAAATTAAAAATAATAATAATTCAACACCTTTCCTAATACAGTAAAAAGTCATTAAGATTTAAGTGTATATGTTTGTGTGGCGGATATATATATATATATATATATATATATATATATATATATGTACAAACACACGCACATATAAAATACAGCTCAGGTGATTGTTGTCACTCAGCCCAGATTATTGCTACCTTCATCATCCTGACTCTAATATATATATACATATACATATATATATATATATATATATATATATATATATATATATATATATATATGTTGTGATTTTATAAGGAGAGCTTAGATATGCCCCAAAGCCGGAATTATGGGACACACAGTGAGGATCGAACTCACTATTCAGTCGTAACTAATTTAGCGGGACAATTTACATGCACATGCTCCAATTTAGCGGGAAGGCCAAGACCCACGTTACATTTCCCAACTCCTATCGATAGTGGAAATAATCGATTTTTTCATGCTTCAACGGCAGTTTTCATGTAGTTTACGGCCACCTTCTACTGGCCAGAGTGAGAGCCTATAGCTGGCTGCCACGAATAGGCACGAAGATTCTATTGGTCAGCGTGAGAGGCAACAGCTGACTGACATGAATGTTAACTAGCATGCTAGCATTGCAAAACTCAACGTTGATTCTAATTCCGCAGAACTGGATTGGATGTGAAAAAGTATTTGTTGTTAACATTCTTTTCTCATTCGGTTTTTTTCCAGTTACGAGTTCTTTTTTAAAGCTGATCGTTTTGTGTTCATTTTGTTTAGTTCTTTTTTCGTAACAGATGTAATGTTTAGTATAGAGTTTAGAAAAAATTCGCAGTGTGAGATAGGCAAGAAGTAAGGCAAGTAGCAACATCAGCATGGTAAAGGGCACTCCTTTAAAGGCAAGGAAGAGCAAAAATATTTTAAGTTAAATGATAGCGATTGCTGTATGTGTCGTACGATTTTTGAATCAAGCACGGTCAATGCTGGGCCATGCTGCTAGTATATATATATATATATATATATATATATATATATATATATATATATATATATATATATTACTGGAAGAGTACTTACAATATTGTGTGTGTATATTTCATTTGGTTGTAATTTGATAGTTTTTCTCTTTGCCTCTCGATAGCAACAAACTTGGATTTCTCCTTCTACATACTCCATCAAATATCTATCTTTCTTTCTCTCTCTCTGCTCTCTGTCTCTCTCTCTATCTATATATATATATATATATATATATATATATATATATATATATATATATATATAATTTTATCATTTGGCAAAGTATGCTTCCACAGGAATTCCTGTGAACCAATTCTCCAGCTACGAAGGCACTCTACAGTCCAATTATTACTAAAAAAGTTGAATTAGAATAGCAGTCTTCAGGTGAAAGAATTTGCAGACCGCCACATGTCTCCGGATTCGGACATTCTATGCCATTCCTCAGAGAAACAGCTGTTTTACTCAATATTTTCCTCCAGCCTAATTCGGATGCGTCTACATATTTACAGGCTTTCTGTCAAGCTTCAAGGAGTTTTCATCTGCTTTTGAGTGTTGTGACTCCTCAAAACGTGTGGAAGAAGGACTCTCTATAACTACCTATCCTTTGTTAGAGGCGTTAATATAAACATGCTCCTCTATTCAAAAATATATTCACCTTTAAATAACCTAAAACGAATTGCTAAACCGTAAAAGAAATCGCTCGATTAACAATATTCTTTGTAACTATTCGGAATAATTCATTTGTACATCTCACTCACTGTTCTCCTAAGAATTTGCATATGTTCGTTACGTTATACGGTTTTTCATATAGATTCTCTTACCGTCTCTATGTCCCGGGAGGGTCAAATTTCCCAATCCTTTTTTCTTTATTGTATATCCTACGAATATCAACTGCATATATCTGATTCCACGTATTAATATAATTTTCCTTAAAATTTCCCACGTTGCTTACGAGCTCCGTTCATGCCATTCCCAGATTTTTTTTCTCTACAATCACACCTCCGTTCCCTCAGGATTCTGTTTCGTCTATAAACAAATTGCTTTTAACAGAACGATTTTCGAAAGAGAAGAAAATATGTCCCCTTCTTTCTTTTCCCCACATGGTTTCGACTGAAATCAACAAAGATGAGAACATCAAGAAACAATACAAATGTTGATAACTCCTCATTCCAGACATCCATACAGAAATAAATTAGGTAGTTGTCTGTTTTCCATCTTGCTTCTATAAAGTTTCTAATGGGTATATCCAAAAGGTTGTTTGAGAGTTAACACACTGTGCAATAGAAAGTTTCTGTTAAATATATAGGAAGTAGCAGTTTTAATGTATATATCCAAAGTTTAATTAGAAATCTAAGATAGTAGCTAACAGAATGTTCATGTCATCTCTGATGTAAGCAACTGTTTAAATATTTATATTCAATGATTAATTAGGGAGTTAAGTCAATGTCTAATAAAACGTTCATGTCATCTCTCATGAAAGCAGCTGATTTAATATATATATTCAAAGATTAATTAAGAAGCTAAGTCAATGTGTTATAGAATGTTCATATCATCTCTCATGGAAGAAGCTGATTTAATGTATATATTCGACGATTAATTAGGTAGCTCAGACAGTGTGTTATAGAACATACCTCTAATTGCTCGATGCTGGAACAATTTTAACGGATATATTTAAAAACTAATTTAGATGATAAGACACTGCGTAATGGGACATTTTCTACCATCTCTCAAAAACGTAGCAGTTATTAATGGATATATTAAAAGAAAATTCGCAGATGTTTAGAAAATAAGCATTCTTTTTTAAAGGTACATTTGACGGTGATACTCAAATTACTGCGACTCCTTTAAGGGGTACCTTGGGAAATATTCTTGTGCTCTTAGCAATGCTGATGTATTGATTACAAAAAAATAAATATATCCGTGTTGCTCTATCACGGGAAGATTCATCACGTAATCAAATGTCCGTTTTTCAACATTGCAGCAATCCTGAACATTTATAAGGAACGATTTAAACGCTAAAAGAAATAGAAAAAAAAAAGGTTTTAAAAGATTGTATCTTTAAGGGGACTAAAAGTAAAAGGAGTTATAACGAAACAACAACTTATGAACAAAGAATCAATAAACCAACAGCTCTTCTTTTGTTTTTCTCTGTTGATAGGTAGATGATTAAAATCTACTAACAAAAATGATAGGATTTGGTGAATTCTTTTCACAACGGCTTAAGAATTTACACAGACAGCGGAAATAACAATTTTAATTACAAACACTCCTTCATAGAGCGGGAAATTAGCCGCTTTAATTCAGTCCTTATATAAATACCCACTTTTAGTTTTTATATATATATATATATATATATATATATATATATATATATTCCTCGATAGATTGTTTATATTATATAAATATATATTGTTTATATATAAATATATATATATATATATATATATATATATATATATATATATATATATATAATATATATACATATGTATGAGTGTGATAGATGTATGTATCATTTTCATGTATAGCATACATCGGTATCAGTTTGGCTATACGTTTAATTGCTTCCAGCTAGCTGGATAATACACGGCAGAAAAAAGGTGATTTTAACTAGAAATATACATATATATATATATATATATATGGATAAATATATATATATAACACACACATACAGACATATCAAGCATAAATCCAGCTAGAAAGCACTGGCAATATAGAAAGGAACTAGGAAAGTGGATAAATGTTTATAACACACACATACACACACACACACACACACATATATATATATATATATATATATATATATATATATATATATATATATATATATATATATAGTCATCCACAGGCAGGCTGTTTCGCTCCCCAGTGTGGCTAGAAGACCGATTGCTTCAAGCCGTGATTGAAATCCGACTGAGTTGACATTGACATAGGCACAGTTATATAATAAGCATTCTTAGTTTGTTATATATATATATATATATATATATATATATATATATATATATATATATATATATATATATATAGATAGATAGATAGATAGAATTTTGGAAAATCGGGAAAAATGGAATCGTCGTCTGATGAATTCTCTCAACTCTGTATGTTTTCCAAGGAAAATGGCAATATGTAAAAAGTAGTTTCTGCCAGCCATTGGAATTTTGATTGAATTTCCACAGCAATTAGAGGAATGAGTAAGAAATGGATGCGAAGATGTCTGCACTGGACCGTCATATTGAAACGTGCGGTTTAGCGACGTATGTATTTTGAAACGCTGTTTCCGAGCTTTAGATGCAAACTGAAACCGATTCTCCTTATTATTATAGATAATTGGGCTTTATATAAAATTGCAAGAAACCTAATAGCATTAGGGTCAGGGAATTGGAATATAAATGTAAAATCTTACAGACAAATTGATAGTATTATCGACTTTAATTTAGAAAGAAACATGCGTATTCGTGGTATTAGTTAGCATTCAGAGACACAGAAACAGATATATATATATATATATATATATATATATATATATATATATATATATATATATATATATATAAATATATATATATTTAAATATATATATATATATATTTAAATATATATATATATATAAATATATATAAATAGGTGTATAATTATAATATATATATATATATATATTTGCCCATTAATATTATATGTTTTTACATTTTTTAATATATATATATATATATATATATATATATATATATATATATATATATATATATATATATATATATATATATATATATATATATATATATATAGGGGTTTATAAGAAATGAGTTTCCGTTTAAATCAAAATTATGCATTACATCTAAATGCATTAATATCTAAAAAAAAATAATTGTAAATTGCAAGCCTTTTTTCCAGTTTTTTTCAGATAATATATTTACCTATCTATTTTTCGTAAGAATCACTGAAGGCCCTTTGAGTTATTTAGAAAAAAAACGAAAACAAGTTTAAAATTGTTTTGTGTCAGATCCCCACTGTTTTCCCAAATGAGCAATAGTGAGATGAAAAAGAAACATTTATAGTCTGGGTTACATCTTTAAATTCCATCCAAGGACCATCAAGTGAATGTTGAATAAGTTTTAAAAAAGAGGGTACATTAGAGAGGCAAACTGGATCAGGCGGTCACACCAGGAATAGGGATCATAATTTAAACTTAAAGCTAAAGAGATCAATTAGAAATGATCCAACTCAATCCATTAGAGGTTTGACACGTGAGAAATGAGTTTCCGTTATCAAATCAAAATGTATTCAAAATGTATTACAATATAAAATGTAATATGCAGAAAATATTTTGTGAATAAGAAAGGATTATGATAACAATAAACAGATATAGTGTTTACCTTAATTTATACCGTCCGACAAGACACCTAAATGGGAACTCTTCTTCATTACATATACATACATACATACATATATATATATATATATATATATATATATATATATATATATATATATATATATCCCAATATATATATATATATATATATATATATATGTGTGTGTGTGTGTGTGTCCCATTGTCCATCGTGTGTGTGTGTGTGTGTGTGCAATTGATGCCCCTTTTGACCCTTTACATCAAGGACCAGATCATCCACAAATGACACACACACACACACATATATATATATATATATGTACAAATCCTCAAACAAATCAACACAGAAATTCTTAACCATTTAAGATATACCACCCTCAGCTTTGCGACTACCTCTACAAATACTGTGCCTTATTTGAGTGATTTTTTCTTTCCATGAATAAAATATCATTAATTGATAAAAATGCATATTTTTTCCATATTAAGTTTTAACGTAAAAACATTTAAAATTTACAATCCACAGAGAAAGCAAATAGAAAAATCGAAATATATAGATTCACCTCTAGTATCTCCAAGCATTAATTATTTAGGGTACCTCAGAGATGGCTCAAGAATTGGCAATGGTTAGAAACGGCGTTCAGGGGCTTCGATATCAGAGGACAGTGTGCTCAGGGGCTTTGATGTCAGAGGACAGAGAGACAACTGAGGAAAATTATACTGAAGAGGCCGCGCCCTCCCATTGCACAAGAGGGAGGGTTCGGTGCTCCCCTTAGCACCGAGGCCAGCACAAACGCAACCGACAGTTGTTGGGGCTGAGGGACAATTGACTCTTGGCCCTGCCCAGTGTACGCTCGGGTCCAACCCCTTCTAATCAAACCTTGTGTCAAAACATCTCATTCTCGTGGGGGAATGAGTAAACAACGCATTAATTATTTAGTAGGAATTGTATGGTTAACACATTATTATCGGCAAAATATATTCTCACAATCCCAAAATATATTCTGCCTTTAAATAACCTGCAGATGTTTGATATGCCGTAAATTATAACGAACCAATTTTAAACCAATGTTAAATAATTACGTTTGTTACAAACGTAATTATTTAACAGACGGATGCACTGTAACCCAGCAGACATCTCACAGGCACTCCGTGCTGTCTCGCTGAACCCAATCAGACATCATAGAGTCTGACAACATGGATGACTGGGTCAAATCAAAATGTATTAGCAACATTCTGCTGACAACCTGGAGCTCAATCACCAAGTACGGCGGACGCAGCGACAA
Source organism: Acanthosepion pharaonis (assembly GCA_903632075.3). NCBI lineage: Eukaryota > Metazoa > Mollusca > Cephalopoda > Sepiida > Sepiidae > Acanthosepion > Acanthosepion pharaonis. The sequence continues at coordinate 194,923 of CAHIKZ030001322.1, forward strand.
CAAAAATTAATCATACAAAACGCCCTAAGGATCATGAATTAGTTCCCAATGATAGCTTCGCTACTGAAGGCTACGTACATTTAGCAAAATGATTTTAGAAGCTCACATTTACCATAGAGTTTTTCTTTTTTATCATTTATTCCATAATAATCATGTTATTAATCTTTTAATACATAATATACTGTTTAAAACTTATCTATTTCTGCCAATCGGCTCTGTTTTAAGGTGCGCTCTAATGGATAACTTTTCAGATGAGATTAAACCGGAGAGGCGTGTTCTAATTTCTGTTGTTTATATATATATATATATATGGATAAGCAGCAAAAATCGTGAGAGAATATCATAGAGCGATACAACAGATATATCTACAAAGAAAGACATTCGGATTACTAAAACAAAACAGAAATGTCTCATGTCGAGAATATTTAACATTGAATAACAAAAACAGAAGGACAAAAAAATGAATTATTTTTAATAATATGGTAATAACAAAATCTCCGCCTTTTACCTGACAAGACGGTCGCAAGACCAGAAACAGAATGTTGTAAAATTATGGAAAATAAAGCATGATATTTAAATATATATATATATATATATATATATATATATATATATATATATATATATATATATATATATTACAACCAAAAATATATTACAACCAAAAAACGTTTGCTGCACCTCTCTTCTTTTTAATATACACACTTCAAACTTTTTCTCTCGTTGGAACCCACTATAACCTTTCTTTTTATATATATATATATATATATATATATATATATATATATATATATAAACAAACCATTTAAGGTTCCATGCAATAAACTATTTCACACAGCCCTTTTAAAGGACTGCGGGTCATCAGACTTTACTTCCAAACAAAAGAAAAAAAACCAAAAAACCCGGATTACCTAGTTTTTTATAAACTATATATATATATATATATATATTGACTTAAAACATATATATATATATATATATATATATATATATATATATATATATATATATATATATATATATATATATTTTTACTTATATGGGAAATTTACGATACCATCACATCTCATCCTTGAATAGCAAGACATATTAACTCTATACTGTTTGTTTCTAAACAGTCTACCGTGATAAAAAAATGATAGTCTACTCCGGGAAAATCTTCCGTCTAGTCCGTCAACATTTAAAAGAGACATAAACGTTTAAGCTTCTATCACGTATAGCATTTGACTTCAAATTTGTTGGCTAATGGTAAGCTAAGGCATGGCCGATTTTAATTTTAAGTAAATCCCCCCACTTTAAGAAAAAAATGGGAACGACATTTAGTAATTACCAACTAAGCCATGAGCAGCACGAAAACAAATTTTCAATGTTCACAATTTTTCTTTTTTGTATTGACATAACAGATTTCCTGCCAAATCTCTCTACCGTGGAGTGTCTCTCCCGTCATATTCCAACCGCTCTCCATTTCGATTCTTTTCTGAACACGGTACCGATTGTCTATTCTTCTCTAAAAGTGTGAGCCGATAAAGATCGAAACTAATTTGAGCTCAAGTACATATTTCCGTCTCTTTCTACGAGTACTGGACAGCCAAATTGATTGGACATAATGGCAGCGTGTTCTCTTGATTGGTTTGATAGAAATTCAGCACGATTTCTCACCTTCCTTCGTGCGTAATTATTGATATCAGAGGAAGGATATTGAATAGTACAAGATAACAAGACGTCTAGCATCAGTAGAAATTCAACGTTACACATTTGCCAGAAGAATTTTGGCGGCGTTCAATAGGGACTCTGACCAGAAATAAGCATTTTCGTTTCAATTACTTTTCATATTACTATAGATTAAGCACACCAGGTTGTGAATATCAATTGATTTTCTTGAATAAGGGGCCGAGTTTGCAAAGTATTTTCCTTTAAAATTGACCTCCTAATGGAAATTCCTAATAAATTAACCCAATATGGAAACCAAAATTATTATGCTCATAAGATGTGCGGTCTTTATATGTACAAAAAATAGGTATATTGTACTTGTTCACAAAAGCTATTATAGGTTAAATACAAAAAATTTCACAGGGAAATTATTCAAAATAGAAAAATGACAAAATTATTCGTACAGTAAAAAATATCGTTTTATATTGATTGATTCGTGTAAGTATTTTCTTGGTGGACGTCTAACCCTAACCCGTATTGGCTATAATAACAATATTCTATTTTTCGCTGATAAAACTTTTGACAAAGAAATATTAAATTATTAAGCTTTATTTTTAAATGAAAACTAATTTAATGCAAATAAATTATTCTACTATTATAATAATGACAATAGTAATAATAATACTAATAATAGTAATAATAATTTTTATTGACCAATATCTTGTATTACAATTTTACAATACACCCAGAGCTCTCCAGGCAATTTAATTCACGGCAATATTTATGTATGCACACTTTTTAAATTATTTAGTAAACCAATTTAAGTTCAGTGTGTCATAAGAAAAAAAAAAAAAGGTATATTTATTACATCCCTGTGGACTGAGGCTGCTCAGAGTGTTTCTTTATATCTGTTTTCATCGATGTTAATGACAGTCCAAGATCACCTCTTTTCACAGTATCAAGCCTATTGCGAACTTTTGATAACAGTTGTGAAATACGACTAAATCTCGATTGAACAAGATAAGATGTTGGAAAAGCAATAACATAGAGCTCTGGTTTATTTTGATTATAAAAAAACATTCCGATTTGGCTCTCTTCATGGACCACCAAAATATCTTTCTGAACCAACAATTTGTTATATTTTGCGCGTGGACCACCAGAAATATTACATGGACCCCTAGGGCACATGAGGACACCGGCTGGGAAAACCTTTTCTAGATAATCTATGAGGAAAACAAAGGAGCTTAAGCGTTGATTTGAGAGAGAATTATTAACTTCCACATGTCCGGAAATAGGTACGGCGCTATCCCTAGATATACACTAGAGTCTATTATAAAGTAGTTTATAAAGTTTGGCATTATCGAAAATTTGTCTGAGCGTGGAAGAAAATGCAAATTGCAACCGAGAGTTGCACGAAAACTATGTCGCGAGGTTAATATAAACCCAAGACGTGTTTTGAAAGCCATCGTCAAATGAATGGATACGATGGGTGTCAGCGTAAGTATTCGCACAAAACAACGTTGTTTAAATAGAAATAGGTTGCATTTAAATTGACCAAGATCAACCCCTGTTCACAAACCATGTCATATTGTCGCTCAGTCTAATTTTGTTAAAACGTCCTTAGAAAAATAAAATAGCTTTTGTGAACAAGTACTATGGAGATATGAAATAAAGACTGAGCTTTTTGGTCATAATGATGAACAAAAGATTTGGTGCATGTTATGTGACACTTTCCTCCAAAATAAACCAGTGGCAACATTAAAACATGGAGGCGGATCGATGATGTTTTGGTGTTGTTTTAGTTCAAGGTGAACTTGATAATTAATTGCATTATGAGGAATAATGAAATCTGCAGACTATATCAGATTTCTGCATGAAAAATCTACCACTATCATCGCAAAATCTTCATGAATAATCTCAAACATACGTCTAAATCAGTGACTGCTTTGCTTCAGAAAAAAGACGTTAACACTTCTGTTTTGGCGTTCAATGAATCCTGACTTGAATCCTACTGAAAATCTATTGCAAGAACTGAAAGTTCGAATAAATCGCTAGTCACAAAAAAACCGTCAGGAATGAGAACGTATAACCATTGATGAATCGAAGAAAATCCGACAAAAGACTTGTTTAAATCTCATCAAAAACTTTAGAAAACGAATGCAGCATGTTATAAAAATGAGAGGCCATGTTATTGAGTATTAATATTGTGAACATCGTTTTTTCTATTTTTCATAATGTATGAAGAATTTTGATTTTTTCCCATTCTGCATAATTCGCCACTTAAATTCGTTGTATTTGCACTATTGTTTTGAAAAGTGAGTTTTATTATCTTTTTTGCGCTTATAAACATGTAAAAAAAACATGGCATCGATGGGCATTAGATTCTGAGAAATGGTTAAAATATTCATCAATGGGTGCACGAATAATTCCGTCGGTTGATTATATATATATATATATATATATATATATATATATATATATATATATATATATATGTTTGCGTTTGTGTGCACATGTAGATAGATATGTGCAGAGTAAATCTGACTGATAGAGAGATATGTACAAATTAAAAAGATAGCTATGCACAATTTAAATAGAGATGTGTACAAATTCAAAGATAGATAGATAGATAGATAGATAGATAGATAGTTGTAGAGAATTTAAACAGGCAGCACGAAATGGACAGATAGTAAGTGAGAGATAGAGAGAAAGGGAGACAGTGAGAGAGATTGTTTACGTTTCTCTTTGTATGGATTTGATCTTTGATACTTCATTATTATATCATTTTTAGGGGAAAATAAAATCAGTAGCAATAATGATGTTGCATTTTTATTTTCTCGATCTATTTCATTCAACTTTCCAAAAAGGCAATCGCTTTTGAGTGTATAATGCTAATCGAATCTGACACTTCATCCTGTCAAATAAAGAGAGTCATCTAAATTGATATCGATCAGAAGAAACTTATTTTACCATTCACTATCTCTTTTCACACATTTTATAGTTCAATAAATCCTTAATAACAATCTCTCACTAAAGTATATATATATATATATAATATATATATATATATATATATATATATATATATATATATATATATATATATATATATATATATATATATATATATATATAACACATATTAAATATATATATATATATATATATATTTATGTATGTATGTATATATATATATATATATATATATATATATATATATATATATATATATATATATATATATATATATATATATGAGTTTATTAAAAGTAAAAAAAATGTTTGCAACTCACTAAAATATTTGCACGTTTTGCAGACATTTTTTCCTACAATTTAAAAAGAAAATTTTTCGGCTATGAATTTTTTTCAAAATATGATTTCATGTGTGATTACAAAAATTATCTGAATGCTAATGATGATTGATATTTACCAATCTTGCCTAAGTCTGGTACAATTTCAAAAATGAATTATCTTGTAATATAAGAACATTGTGATGAGTCAAGATTCAAAAATTATTAGGTTGATTTCTTGCACTTGATTAATTTATTGGCTTTCAGTGTATCAACCTATTGCAGGTTATTTAAACTCAGAAAATAAATTTAGCTCGTAAGATTCTTTTCGGGGGATAACAATTTAGTGATACAAGCCTTACTAATTACACCTTAACCGAGGGAGAATTGGTAGATTGATGCTTTTCCCAATAAGAAATTATCACCATCCGCTCATCCAAAACTTAAAACACCTAGTATTCCCAAGAGGTCTCTCATCAAAGTACTAACCAGGACGTTACTTAACTTCGGTTACCTTATGAGAACCAGTGTTTCATAATCTAAAACATACGCGAAAGAAATTAAATAGTCGTGCGATGATGACTCTGCTTTCGTTATTTTTATTCGATTAGAATTTCTTGACACTTATTTCCAGACAGAATGAGGCATTTTTTTTTTCTGTCGCCCAATATTTGATTGTCAAAATATTCGATATGCCAATCGAAGTCATTGCCCATCTAGACAATTTGTAAGATGAACTTCTAGAATGATTTTTGGACATTGTTCAGTGAATATTTACATTGACCTACTTGATAAAATCCAAAGAAAAATAAGTAATATTTTTGGTGCTGATCTGTCAGCTCGGCTTCAGTCACTTTCTCACTGCCGTATGTTGCCTCCCTGTGTCTTTTCTATAGATACTTTCATTGTAATTGTGCGGATGAAATATTCGCTATGGTACCTAGCCTTTTTGAATTTAAGCGCTGTACTGGATTCGGGTCTAGATCTCATTAATTTACAATTGAACTGACTAGACTTAGTCGTATATTCTATGATAACAGTTTCATTTTTGCGCATTTCCCGCTCGTGGAACTCCATTCCAGCTCAATGCTTTCCAACCAAATTTAATCTGTAAAGAATTAAATGCAATGTCAATCATTATCTGCTGTCCTTCTGACTTCTGACTTCTCTTTAATCTTCCCGCTCATTATTAATGTTTCTGTTCGTAATTTTCCACACTTTCTTACGTCTTTTTAGTGGCTTTATTGCCTTGCATGTTATGTAGGCAATTATTTATTCTTTAAATACGTATTTCTCTCTCTCTACAATGTTTCCCTTGTTGAAAATTACATCTTTCAGCTTTACCATTGTAAGAATTAGTTCTAGCCATTATTCCTCATGTAACACCTGGTACAATCGCTCCGATTATATATTTGCCAGTAATATTAAAGAATTTGAGAGTCCATTATTCGAAATTTATGGCACCTGAATTGATTCCATTCAGATATTTTTCTAATTTTGGAATACAGGCTATTTAATTTGCATATAGGATATATAAAATGGGTCAATTTGAGAATGAAAACTAAAAATGACCACGGTATCTCTTTACATTTAATAGCAAACTTATATATATATACGTTGAAGATATATATATATATATATATATATATATATATATATGACATGTGTGTGTGTGTGATTCGCAGACAGTACTGTTTGGCTATATCGCAGCTACTCCGTTTGACTAGACATCGAAATGCCACAAGCCAGGACCGAAACCCGAGTGATTTGGTGTCAGTCAGAGTTTCTACCACTGAGCTATCATCACTCGGCAGAGAGAAACAGCTAATTCTTGGGTATTGTTTTTACGAATGCAAACAAATGCCGATCAGTCATAGTCCTCCAATAGGACGAAAAAGGAGAAACGAATGGATGATTGATGAGATTCTCGTCATGAAGGAAAGAAGACAGAAAACTCGGCCAAGATACGGAACGGAATACACAAGGAAATAAGGGCCAAATGCAGGCAAGCTAAAGGAGAATGGCTAAACGAAAAATGTGGAGAAAAAGAAAGATTGACTATTGTCAAGTAATAAGGGAAAAAGACATGCTCGTCAGCAGACTGCCTAAAATCATAGGATGTACCGCTCATATTAGAAAAGGACAAAATCTTCAACGTTGGAATGCGTATATTGAAGAACTCTTCCGCGACGTAAGAGAACAACCCGTAATACACAAAAATACCCACAGACCTGGAATTCTAAAAACCGAAGTAAAAGCTTCACTGACCAAATTGAACAGAAACAAGACGGGCAAGAGGAATGGTAACGGAAATGCTGACAGCCTTAGATGACACTGACATAGACAAGATCACCAAAATAACAAATGACATCTTCAACAGCGAAAATATAGACTTCAGCAGATCTACCTTCGTAGCTATGCCTAAGAAACAGGCACTAACGTGAACAGTGTGGGATATTTAAAGACACCGGAAGAAGGAACGCGATATGCTCAGAATGTTATCTGAAAGAGCGATACAGACGCAGAAGGACGGTACCTATGTTTCATAGGCTACGCAAAAAGCTCCGACACAGTACTCCACAAGGATCTTATGAAACTGCTCAGCAAACTCGATATATTCGGGAAAGATATCAGAATAATCAAGAACGTATACTGGCAGCAAACATCGTGCATGCGCATAGGGAACGAGTTTAGTGACTATACAAAAATAGAAAGGGGCGTAAGGCAAGAATACGTCTTCTCACCCGTCCTGTTCAACCAATAAAGCTAGGCAATTCTGACAGAATTGAAGACCCTGCCGGCATTTAGCATTCGCTGCCACAACTTTAACAACATACGCAGATGACACAGTACTGATAGCAGACACGGAAAGGAAATTACGACATCTCCTACAGAAAGTAGCGACGGAGTGTGAGAAGAAAGGACTAAACATACACTACATGAAAATGGAGTGCCTGGTCATCAGTATGCGGATGCGCCCGAAATGCGATCTGAATGTCGTGAACCCTAGAATCAAGCAGACGCGGAAGGTGAAATATCTGGAAAGTTTCTTGACAGAGGACGGTAAGTGCGACACTGACATCTGTGGGCGTATTGGGATGGCCAAGGACACATTCCAAATGTTGAGCAGAGTATTTCGAGACAGGAGGATATCTTTGGTAACAAAGAAGATAAAACGGAATTGTTACATAACATCTGTCCTTCTTTACGACAGCGAATTTTGGACTATTTCCTCAAAGATGAAGTAGAGACTCGAAGCGACAGAGACGTGGTTCTACAGAAGGATACTAACGATATCATGGACCGAGCGTGTGAGCAACGACGAGATCTCAGAGAGGTTGTTAACAAGAACGAGGCTTATACTTAATATCAACAAGAGACAGCTGGAGTTTCTGTGACACATAATGAGGAAGTATGGCCTGGAGAATCTGATACTCAGAGACAAAATGAGGGAAAGATAGATAAAGGAAAACAATGAGTGAAATACCCGGCGGACTTAAGCAAGTGGATGACAGAACGTGGTCTGGGGGACGAAGCAGACGGAAGGAACTTGTTGAGAGCTGCAAGGGAGAGGGGAAGGTGGAGAGCCATGATAGCCTACGTCGTAGAAGGTCATGGCACAGAAAAGGAAAAGAAATAATATAATGGCATGAACTTCCGTTTCATCGGAGGAGAGAACATTTAGTAAAAAAAAAACAGGTGAATCATTTTTATCGAATAGAATTGTATGTTATATAATGACATCAGGTATATCCCTACACACATATAAGATTCACGTAGTTATAAATACATACAAATAATTACACATCTACCCTATAAAAGAAATGACAAAATACAAAAACACACAAAAATATTTATTACTGAAAATTACATAACTTTATATACAAATAAATAAGAATATCTCGACTTCAGACAAATTCTCACTGATATTACATTGATTCTTTCTGTTTTCCTACAAATATCTTTGATATGTCCCGGAAAGGGATATATTTGAACGAAGTAGCTAAGTGGTTTTGGCTACTATAACCAAGTAGAATATGGTAGCAGTAATCGACTGGTACGCGTCGTAGTCGCAGGTAAGATGTGTAGATCAATGGCGTAGTCCACTGGGCGTCGTTATAGACTTAGCTCTCAGACTAAGGCAGTTTTAACTCTCTTACACGTCCGTCGGTATTTATGACGGACACCAGCCAATCATATTCCAGTGAGGGGGAACACAGGTGTACGCATATTTCATTATATCAATTTTCATGGCAACTGCTCTCAAGACATTTTTTTCTCTTGTGCAGGTACTACATTAATTTAAGCGTACCACTAGACTGGTTGCCTGACCCCACCCGTTTACGCTTAGGGATATTCACTATCCGCCGCACCCGGTCGGATGTAGCACAAGACTGAATTTTGTCGGGTATCCGATCTCGTTTACGCTTGAAATAGATAAATGCAGCCACCACTTCTACTTCAACAGTTTTTTTTCTCACATTTCCCTCCTGTGTAACTCCATTACGTTTACTTTACTGACTAATACAATCTTCAAAAATGTTTTTTTTAACGTCAATCGCTATAATTTATCATCATGAATCCTGTTCATCTTTTATCCTGTCATCAGTCCTACCTACAATCAGTATTTTCTCACACTTTCAATCCCTGTAATCGCCCGCGTACTAGTGACATTCCCACCTTGCTTGAGGTGAAATGATTAAAAATATAAAAATAGGTATACACTAAGACATATTAGTAAATATAAAACCATACATTTAAATCTGAAAGTAAATAAAAGAATTTAGATATGTATTACAAAGGAGGGGTTAATATGGCAAGAAATGAAATCAATCTGGTTCAACATTTTTTAAAAGGTATTTGTATATATGTGACTATTAATTTATGTTGTGTCGGAAACTTACCACCCCTCTGGAAGATGAACTTGTCCGTGAACAAAGACTTTAAATAGTGGCATGTCAGTTGACATGGAAGATAGATAGACAGAGAAGTTCTTAGCTGAGCTAGTTATTGACTACTCAGGCGATTTCTGTACCTTTTTACCAACCTATTAAAATCCTTTTTATTGTTACGTGTTATTTGGCGTTTATCTCTACTAACCCCAAATCAACATCATAACAATTTATTAATTTTATTTTCTAAATTAGGGTTGTTTATATTTCTTAGAAATTCCAATGTTTCTAGAATATGACTATTTCATGTTATTCATTTTATAGTAAAATCTACACAGCTGTTATACCAGTATAGTCGAGCAAGATGAAAGGTTATGAAGTAAGAAAGAAACGTCTGGTTAGGTGTCTAGTTCCTGGAACCTTGATCATATTTCTTTGAGAAATTCTGCTAAACGACGATGACTATAACTTCAACTAGAATAAAACCGGTTGTAATGTGTCAGTTATACGAACAGCGAAGCGTTGTCCATGATGTTTCTTAATATATTCGCAGAGATGGATTTTGCAGGAGCATTACAGTGAATTGAAAACAACTTCCGAAGGAATTTGAAATTGATTCACTTTTTTTTTCTAATTCCGCATCTTTAAATATTCATCCAATTCCACTAGAGCCTGCAATTAATTATTTTATCCATCTACCTTCAGATTCGCTTCCATGGAACACCGAAAATTGCATTGCAACGTTTATACCTCGGTCCAAAAAAAAAAAAAAAAAAAAAAACACTCAGACGTGAATTTCCGTTGACATGCACGAATAGTTTGCAGACATTAATATCTTCGCGTTCATAATTAGAAATTCATTCATTCTACATTCTTATGTTATCCAGCTCTGTTGTTTTCTACCAGATGTTATGGCCCTATCACGTTGAAAGATCCGTTCTCGTACGATTACTGAAGTTAAGCAAAGTCGATCCTGATCAGTATCTAGATGGGTAATCGCTTGCGATGTCAGTGTGAATTTTCCGGTGGTATAATGGACAACGGCCGAGAATTTTTAATCCTGGCTCTGAGTTCGAACCCTCATTTGGTTCGTTATATTAAAGTTAGGCCCAAAAGCCCGTTGGAAAAGCATCCATCCGCCTCTTCCCCTCTTAGACTTGTACCACTAAACAATTATTCCCAAAATAAACTTTCTCTAGGGTTCGTTATATTTCTCACCGACGTGACATAGATTCCCTCTGTCTTATCTACAAATACTCTCATGGTAACTGCTCTGACGAGTTTTTTTTTTCCTTGTGGCCGGACTACGTGAGCTTAATGGTGCTACTAGATTGGCATTTATGTCTCACTTTTTATTTTTGAATGTAACCGCCACATCTATTCTAACATTTTTATTTCGCCTGTGGATCTCTCTTCCGTTTACTTCCTTCGCTATAAACTAAAATCTTCAAAAATTTAAATGCCACATCAATCGCCATCTTCTACCTTCTTGAACTTCGTTCAGCTTTTATCCATTTCTACGGACCCCCTCTTCTATACTCAGTATTTCCTCTCACTTTCACTCTCTTTACCCCCGGCTGCGTACTAGTGGCACTCCTGCCTTTCTTCGGGTGAAATAATTAAATGAAATTCACTTAACCGCAAACACCCTTGTGAAAAGCATAAATCAACCTCTTTACTCCCTCGTAAAGGCTTAATTAGTTGGAATTCTATCAGTAAATCATTATTATCTAAAAAAAAAAAATATCGTCCGGTTCTTATTAAGTACCAAGGTTCGATAATCCGTAAAAAATAAACCAATCAATCAATATAAATGATTAAAAAGGAATATTTATTGAAGCGGTTTGATTAGAGGATGCGATTTTTAACATGATAAAACACCTCGCCAGTGTTGTTCAAGCAATAGACAAAAGTAATTTCTCATACAATAAATTGCCCAAGAGCCACCAAGAAAGAGTTTTTTTAAGAAGTTTGTTGTATTAGCTATAAAATTAGGAGTTATGAAGTGCAGTGTTGTTCAACACACTGAAGCAATAGGCAAAAGTAATTTCTCATACAATAAATTGCCCAAGAGCCACCCAAGAAAGAGTTTTTTTTAAGAAGAAGTTTTTTGTATCAACTATAAAATTAGGAGTTATGAAGTGCTCTTTCTGAGAAATATATTCAAAATACAGTGTGACCACTGAAAGATATAAAACAAAAATAACTTTTACAAAACATTAGTATGTTGGTTAGTATGAACCATTTAAATCTTGTATGGAAACATTTTTAAATCCAATTTCAGAATCTTCTGAAACGATGTTCTGCAATGGCTAGTCGAAACAAGCGACGACGAGTAGGAGCTGAAGGATCCTCACGGACCCTCTGTCATAGTGCTCCCAACGCTGCTTCATTGCGCACAGTGCGCTTAGGACCCCTTCCCGGAAGATCGCCAACTGATGCAGTTCTTTCAAACGGGGTGACTAGGTTCCGAATCATGTTATCGTTCGGAGATGCTCTGACATTATAATTTGATTATGAATAATTGATCTTTCACTAGAATAGAAAAACTCAGAGAGATTTACTTGTTGCTGGATATCATACGTAGCCATTTTAATCTCCCAAGGATGATCTATAACCTGCAAACAAAGAAACAAAAATCGATAAGGAACTCGTTATGACTTTTTAAACCCTTCTGTTTTTCAGTGGCCGCCACATATGACCGTCAACCCTAGATATGAAGCAGTTAAGCTTGTATTATTCGCGGAAATCTTATTTTCACTAGCCTGTTCCTCGTAATACTTCTTTGGACGAAGGTGTCCAAGTGATGGAATAGGCCGTGGTTGGGGGTAGTTCATCCCCATCTACGTGGCTTGGACATTCTCAGCACTGATGGTTAGAACTGTTGGAACCAATGAATGTAGCTCATCAGAGCATTTGCCATGGAAGTAGCGATAGATTAACGAGAGGCTTGCGACGTTTCATCTTTGGGAAAGTATTCTAGAGGGGGGAATATTTTACCTATCACACAGCTATCCGGACGCTTTTACTGGAATATTAAACATCTTTGCTATAATGTCTGAAAAAAATCAGTTATATATATATATATATATATATATATATATATATATATATATATATATATATATATATATATCGGTCAGTAATATCATTTAAAATGGTATTTCTTTCTAGTCTACCCTCCTCTATTTGGTTCAAGATGGAAGAGTTCCGATGACTTAACAACAGGAAAAATCAATTTCGATGTTTCATTATCGCTCTAGAATTGGGAATTAAACGAGAACTTACAACAACAACGGCAGAATTCTTGATGCATTTTGTGATCTCAATCAGTTGACAAAGAGACAACTGTCATAATTCATAATTGTACATAGCTGCTGCGATAAACCTTTTGTGTTATAAGAGTTGATTCAGTCAGAGAACGTAAAGGTGTCATCACTTTCCTCTATCCTAGCAATCGCAATTTTGATATATGTCTGATGAAACCACTAGACTTATAGAAGTTAAGCATTTAAATTTGGTTTAAAGATCTAATTAAAATAACCTTGGGTATTACGATTTTAATTCACCTGTTGTGCTGAATGTCTCCAAATTAGATCAATCAAAGAAAGGTGAGCAGATATCATCACCCAGAGCTCGGTAGTCTTGACAAAATTTTTGAAACGAACAAGAAAGTTCCCGCGCTTTTTTGCGCGGGAACTTTCTTGTTCTTCTTGTTCTTCTATACAAGCGTAATGTAAAAATTCTATTTCTGAAAAAAATATACTTTACTTATTCTTTGGGCGATACTGCACGCAAACTTTTGAATTAGCAGTGACAGCCGTTGTTTGTCGATATTGGTTTACTTTTCCATTGGTCCAAGCACACACATACCCACGGTATTTACTTGACCCCCATACTGAGTCAAGTTGTGTTTTTAACCTGGGGATCCGAGTATCTTCACTCGGGCCGCTGGTCATAGCTTGTTCAACTGGTCAGAGCTGATCAGAGCTGGTCTAATCTAGTTTTAGCTGGTCATAGCTGGCCCAAGCTGGTCAGAGCCGGTCCAAGCTAGCCATAGCTGTGACAGCGCAGGGACGGATCCCTGTGACCGGTTAGTATCCGAATGTGTATAGACCCTCGAGGGAGGGATTTACACACTCAATACACACACACCTATACATGGTGTAATATTTGTTGGTAAATATATTGTTTGTCCTTTGTTCTTTGCTATGATCAACAAAGAACATGAAAAAAGTATTGTCCTGGTAATGGGAGTAAGTAGAATCCGTGACGATATCCCAGTCAGGTATGATCTATTTGTTTATTTAAATGAATAATAACATTAATGAAGGTGCATGACAAGCGAGATAAAGAAATTTTAAAGATCTAGCGCTTATTTTCCTAGTAAATTACAAAAATATCAGTAATTTTCGTTTTTTATTCGGACCCCTGTACCGCTCCTGGAAGTACCTGGCACCTCGCGCTATCTTCTGTCTTTACAAGAGCTAGTTCGGGCCTAAAATGGAGTACTGGACGGGTGTTACCCAATCCTCACTTTCCATTCGATAGAGCCGAAAAGATTCTACCCGTCCGCCTGGGTAACAAATTATTTGCCATCCTCCAAACCCACGCCCACGCATGTCTCTCGCTGCTCTATCACAACTTCCACGGAAAGTGCTTAGACGCATTACATTTCGTAGTTTCACTAGTTCTAACGTTCTTAGCCACGAGCCGCCATGCTATGCGTATTGTAACGAGCCATCGTCAATCTCTCCGTATTCCACCGTTGAAAAGTTAAGTTCTATTTGTGCAGCTTCCCGGGAACCACTGATCTGTGGAAACTACACCGAAGAGGATGGTTTCCCGATTCCTACAATCTTAATCTGTTCAAATCTACGATTAACCGTCATCTTCCACACATATCGGCACGAAGTGTCTTTTACTCTCTATCTCATGTGTGTTCTTGGGACTTATATAGGTTGCACCTCACTTTAAAAATCAATCGCAATAGTATGTCAAATTCTTCAAAATATATACGTATTTAATAGAATAGTCTCACTGTGAGAGAATACGTAAGGAGAAATACTTCACCTTCATATTTCAAAAAAAAAAAAAATTCTAAAATCATTTGCAGGAAAGATCTTTAACCATTATTCCCTCTGTTTTTTTTTTGTTTTGTTTTTTTGCCGTTCATTCTAATCTATCGAGATACGACCCGCTATTTGTTTTCATAATATTTCTGCTTTCAGTTTTTCTTTGTGTAAAAATTTTTATACAATGCCTATTGATTTTGCCTTTAAATCTGTGAGTTTGCTTTGACTCAGATCTTTTTAATAGCAATAATGGATATGCGTTGTGGTTCAAACACATTCTTCTTCTTCTTCTTCTTCTTCTTCTTCTTCTTCTTCTTCTTGCCGTTATTCTTCTTCTTCTTCGTTATTCTTCTTCTTCTTCTTCTTGCCGTTATTCTTCTTCTTCTTCTTCTTCTTGCCGTTATTCTTCTTCTTCTTCTTCTTCCCGTTATTCTTCTTCTTCTTCTTCTTCTTCTTCTTCTTCTTCTTCTTCTTCTTGCCATTATTCTTGTTCTTGTTGTCGATGATGATGCTGGTAGTGGCGATGTTAATGATGATGATGGGGATGATGATGATTTATTGTTATTGTTAATGCTGTTACACGCTTCATTCTCAGAAAGTTTCTGTCGTTATTTATATATTATATTGATGAGGCTTATTCACGTTAACTTTTTCCAAAGCTATGAATGTTTTCTCAATACAGCCGTCTTTTTTATTGGGCAGTTTCGAACGCTGTCTATTGTTTTGCTCTTTCCGCATCAATTTCGAAAATTACTGAAGTATCTTTGGCATTTAATTGCAAATCACTCGTCAACTTTTGATTCCACAAATGTTGAACCTCTCAGAGGAAATTAAAGGCGTATGTATGTATCTTATTTTGCCTTCAGGGTGACCCCAACATTAACATTCATTGCTTTACTTACGTTAATTGCCTTCTTTATTATTTTAAGTTGTCTCAAATTGATCCGGCAAATAAATGAAATATTATGGTTTATTCATTAATTAAATTTCAATTTTTTTCCTGATTTTCTATATAGTTTTACCATCTTTCATGGAAATTGATATTACATAGCAGTTCAGCGCTGTTGACTTTGATTCTTATGAGATTTTGTCTCATTTTCCTTTATTGCTATCCTTTTGAACTTTCAGATTTCAGTGAACACTGTCTGTGGTCTGTTAATGTTATACTGGAACACACCTATTCTATTGTTAATAGACTCTACCACCTATAGTAAGTAGGAGTAGTAGAAGTCGCTCAGCGAGTCGCTCAGTGAGTTGGTCAGTGAGTCGATTTCGGACGACCGTTAGTCGGATATTGAAGTATCAGCCACCCCAACTAGATTACTGCGTCATTACCTATTATATCAAGTTCCTAACGTTTTGTACGTCGAACCTATTTTAGGACCGACTTAGTATAAATACAAGCCTCCACTGTGAAACAACTACACAACAATTAAAAAACTTCCCAGCGAGTTTACTTGTTTACTTTTGAAATCGCCAATTTGTAGCTCTCGTCTGGAACATTCACTCTTTCTAAGGACCATGATAATTGCCTCCTTACAATATATAGTTATTCATTTATGCCAGAGATCGCGCGCTGTTTTTTTCTAGGAGTACCTGCATTATTATTTCTGTGCCTACCATCAAAATGAGTGGATCAGAATAAAAGCGGATCAAAACAGTTTTCTAACACGGAATTAAAAAATATGCGCTAATATTTTATTAATAAGAGTTGCAATTAATATATACGCAGCAAATATCTTTAGTTTTGGTGCCCAATTCAACCCCCAAATTCTTCAATCAACTCCATTAGCTAAGCTGATCTGATTTCGATATCCAGGTTATGTAACCGATTACACGCGGGTTACCTATTTTAATCAGCGTTGCTTTAAACTGTTTTATTATATAAATGCATTGAAAATGAGGAAAACAAACATAGAATCCCGGTTCTTCTTCGTCCTGAGTATGATGATAAACTACAACCAGCAGCAAGGTATCTGATCACTAGATTGTAGGTTTTAATGAGTGTGGAAGCATCTCTTAACCGGTGTTGTGCCAAGGTCCCGCCTTTCCCGCGGTGATAACACCTGTTAGTGTCCAGACTATAGGCAAATCGGGGGGATCAAACAAAAGTCAACAGTACATCTTTTTCATAGTGAAATGAGCAACAATGCATTTTGACAACAGAATCACAATGCAGGCAACACTTAGAAAATATGAAACATACATTTTATTGTAAAACTTTCCAACAATATGTTTTAAGATCTATAAGCTGTATATGTGGAAAAAATTAATATATCTTTAAGCTGAAAATATAGGATTGTGTACAAAATATCTGTAGTTGAAAGCATAAAATTACGTACAAAATATTTAGATTTCGGCATGGAAGAATTTATACGGGTTGATATACCGCTAAAAACATCAACCAAACCCTTTCTTCATTAACAACAACTGATTAATACAATAAACACACGAATTAAACCGAAATCAACGCCGAAGTCTTTGACAATGTCTGTAAGGTTGATAACGTAATTATCGAGGTTGTTTGTCTAGGGCAGTGTTTCTCAAACGATTTTTCCCGGAAACCTAAAGTTCCGCAAGTGGTCGCTAGTGCGAAACGGTGATATTGTATGTTTGCGTCATTTTTATTTAATTTTTCATTCTTAATTTTACTATACATGTACGGCACATTGCTGAAGCTTGCTCTAATTATAAAAGAAATATACAGGGTGTTTAAAAAAAATACGCCAAAATCATTACGCTGTTTTTTCAGGTCTATAGTCATTGTAGTGGACTAAATCAGTGGTTATTTGATAGAGTAGTTATCAAAGTTTGATTAGGTGTCAGTTTCACCGCTGTCGTTAGTATAACTTCCAGAGCAGATGGATTTTGGGAAGATAAATCAAAATGGCGACTCCTCAGCAGAAGGCGTTTTGCGTGCTTGAGTACAGAGCACCCACATGAAACTGTTGAGCATGAAAGAGATTCCCTAAAGTGAACGTCTTCTGTGTTGTGTCTCAAGACAAGGTCTATGGTCCCTTTTTCTTTGAAGGAAACACCGTTACAGGACAAACCTATCTCCAAAACTGGCTATTCACTTTACTGCAAGCAGATTCGAATGACTTCATTTTTCAGCTAGATGGAGAACCACCCCATTGGCATCTCGGGGTTAGACCTTATTCGAATGAAAACGTGCCTCAGCGATGGATTGGGAGGAGAGGTGCTAAAGACCTTGCTCTCTGTGCTGGGTCTGCCAGATTCCCGGACCTCACTGTGTGTGACCATTTTCTTGTAGGGGTATGTTAAAGACCAAGTTTATGTTCCAGCACTTCCAGCAAGTATCGATGACTTCAAAGATCGAATAAGAGCTGCAATCAACACAGTGGACTGTGATATGCTGAGGCGCGTTTGGGAGGAAATCTCATATTGGCTTGATGTT
Source organism: Acanthosepion pharaonis (assembly GCA_903632075.3). Lineage (NCBI taxonomy): Eukaryota > Metazoa > Mollusca > Cephalopoda > Sepiida > Sepiidae > Acanthosepion > Acanthosepion pharaonis. Next base: position 213,248 of record CAHIKZ030001322.1, read on the forward strand.
GTCCGCACTGCCGGTGGTGGACACATTGAGCACTTATAAAACATGAAATGAAACTTGAATGTATATACAACACATGTGTTCATGCTAGAGGTTTGTAGTTTTTTTTCGTTTTTGACACATCATGTGATGATTTTGGCGTATTCTTTTTTAAACACCCTGTATATTAATAGTAGTACATAATAATGCTTATGCAGGGGTTCCCCGCGGTATGAAAACTATTTAAAAACTTTCACAAGGGAAAAAATGGTTGATAAACGCTGCTCAACCAAAAACAAGAGAGAAGGGCAGAAATCACAAGCCGATTTTTAATGCTTGACACTTCCTGAAAAATAGAGAATTTAACTTCAAGATAGACAGCAAAGAGGAACAAATTCTTCTTTTATATGCCGTGTCTCTTCATGACGTAGTGATCGTCATTCACTACAACTTTCTCTCTTGTGTAACTCTTTTTAAATATTACCTTCTTGCTTTTATCTCTTAAACCCTGTTCTACTACGCATTTGCAGAAGGCTCTTAGATAGGTTATGCGTTTATTTCCTCTGTCTCTTTCTCTCTCTTGCCAAGAATATGACGTGTGAGTGACATATTTTCCAAACCTTTTTTTGCTCCATATATGTCCTAGAAATTTCAACTTTCTCTTCGAGATGCTGCGAATGTACCCTTTTTATTTTATTTTTTTCTAGAATTTCTATTTGCTTAAGTGTCAGCCCATGATATTCACAGTATCAGTCTGTAGAACCGCATTTCTGTTGGCTGAAGTCTCCTCTCCATCTGTGATGAGCTAGTCCACAATACACTGCCATAGACGAGGACGAGATTACGGAAAATTTCAGTACTCTTCTGAAATTTTCTTGCTTCTTAATACTTTGCTTATCTTTTGGAAGGCATTATGCGCCTTTATATATCGGTGCCATATTTTGCATGCTCTGGTAAAACATTTCCTTGATAGTTAAATTTGCGCACTTCTCTAATTTTGATATCTCATATTTGTTATACACATACTGGACCCTTTCTTTTGCTGACGACCATATATTCTGTCTTCTGAAAATTGATGTTTAGTCCTTATGTCTCGCTTTGCTTTGCTAAATTCTGTAGGATTTTCACTATTTTCCTTTCGTGTCTGTAATAAACAAACAATGTCATCTGAATATCTAATGTGGTTAAAGATTGGTGATCGACAATAATGAATGCTGATTGATGGTAGGGCTTCTAAATTCCTCAAGATTGATTCACCTCTTGACAGAGAAAAATATTTTTTTCATGGCGTAGATGTTCATTGAATCTTTCACTTGGTCTAATTTATGTCTTCTAGTTACAAACAAAAAATATGAGTAATTCTGACTAATAATTTCAAAAAATCAAATTATAGCGACTATTGCTAAATGGCCTAACCCGGTATAATATCAATAACTGTAAATGATTTCTTATAAACAGGGAATTAATGAAAAAAAACTGACAGAATTATGCATTAATATATACGACTTTTGTAATATATGAGATGTGCCAGTATTATATATTAATTATAGCGAGTAAATATATAGACATATTTGTTCATAGATAATGATAACCTATATGTCGAATAACATAAAAATTATACTTAAATAGAATCAAACGATTACCTTGTTCGACATAAGTTCCCAGTAATGGACGTGGAAGTTATTCCGCTGGCATAAGACTAATTGACAAATTTAGTCTTGCCCTAGCTCGTACTACCTTGCTGGAACTGCCTGTAGAGATCGAACTCACGATCAATAGACTGCAAGATATCTTAATTATACGTATAACGCAGGTGCATAATTTTCCTTAATTGCAGCTGATATTTTATATATGTAGCAAGGCTTAGTGCAGAGACAGGACAGTCGTGTGTACACTTTAGTATCGATCGAAAAGAAAAAATATTTGTACATATTTACACAGAACAAACTTGTCTCGAAAAAGGGTAACATTATTTAAAAAGTTACAGTGGACAACAACATCGCAGATATCGATCTAAAAGTTTACTGTCCTGTCTTATTTGAAGTAATGGGTAGTGTAACGGTTGTCGGCGCGGAGATAACGATTGGGTTCCGATTTTGTTATAGTCGCCTACGTTCAGTTAGGCATTAAGGTATTGGGTCAGTTTATGATAAATCTATTATTTTCATCCGCCAGCTATAGTCAGTCAACTCTCTTCCATACGGTCTGTCAATCTTACCTTCAATCTACGGTCAAATGTCTATATCTTTTCCATCTTTTTCAGTCTACAAGAGCGAACTTGATTTTCTGCTTTCGATTTCCACATGACGAAACTTTAGTAATTCCAGTGATTTAAAGGCTTTTACCGTTTGCGTTAAAACACCGCCTGTTCCAATAAAATTTTTGAATTTTTAAGCAAAGTCGAGCCTAAAAATAATTAGATAGGTGGCCGTATTAGAAATATCAAGTGATGTAACTTGAACGAGCGCGTGGTGTAAGGGATAAAAGATGGACTTGAAGTCGGAGACGCGAGTTCCATATCCAATTGAGTTCATTATATTAAATTACGGTCAAAAGTGTAGAATCCACGTTTTCTACCCCCGGCTATGGGTTAATTAGAAAAACTTGTAGCAGTAAATTATTATTATGAACTCAAATAATCTTACAAAGTAAAAAATATTTTCTGGCTTTAACTAACCTGCAAAGAGTTGATAACCGTAAAAAAAAAAAACAAGTAAGTCACCCAATCTCAATCGATCCATCAGTGATTTAATATATCAAATTAATAGTTAAATAGTAACATTTTAATCTCCTCCAATGTACTTCTCATAGAAACACGTATCCCTGCTTCAATTCTAACAAAAATTAATCGCTCGTAATGACCATCATATGCAATTACGTTGACAGGTTTTGCCAATGTTAAATCAAAGACAACTAAAAGTTTTCTATCTTAAAGCAGTGGGTAGATGGCTTTCCAAATATCATCCATAAACAATAAGACAGAATTGTGTTTTATCAAACATTCGATCACAAAGGACGAAAAAATCTTTCAGAGTTATTTTGTTAAATAAGACAGTCCTGCAGTTGATATGTACATTCATCTTTTGTAGTACATTTAATATACAGTTAATAAACCGTTTAATATCCAGTTAATACTGTTGACATGTACACTCATTTATTTTCACTAGTATCCAAAACTTTTGCTTATGAGTTGTAAGGTCATCTTGGATACTGGCTAAGTAATTTCAAGAAGCATAACCGGTTCTTGAGATATTCAAAATAGCTGGATACTTTCCGCATTATTGGTAGAGCTGCTATATATATATATATATATATATATATATATATATATATATATAATTATTTTTATAAAAAAAAATTTATAACATAAGTATGTTATAAAAAATCACTACAAAAAAGCCATTTTGTTTCAACACACTCTGTGTCTTATCAAGTGATGGTGTTGAAATATAAAATAAATGGTTTTAAAAGTTTCAGATTAATTAACGATCCTTTTTATGTTAAGCATTGTTACAAAAGCTAGAATAACCAAAAAAAAACGAAGTATAGAAAGATTCAAAAGCTTGACAACAAAATCCTGCTATTATAGCTATTTAGATCTTTAAATACGTGTAATATTAAAAAAGAAATTTATACTAACTAATAATTATAAATTTATATGATAAAATTTAATATTAAAATTAAAAACTGGCAATTTTAAAATCCAAATTTAATCACTATTAAGTTTAAAAACTACAAAATTATTGAGAAAAGAAAAAAATATATATGTTTATTCAATTCGTCTGACAAGACAAGACATTATAATTCGTATATCATTTATAATACATAATAATAGTTATTGGAATTCATTATTTGTATACCAATTATATACTTCCATATATATATATATATATATATATATATATATATATATATATATATATATATATATATATATAACCATGTATAGGATTAAAAAATAAAAATAAATATTAATAACCAAAACCATTATTCTTAAAAATGCTCAATAAAGAGTAGAGCAAATATTTTGAAAAAAAATTTAACACAAATATATTATATAAAATCACGGCAAAAATATATATTTTTTCATTTCTGTTTTAAAATAAAGAAAAAATATTTGAATATAGAAATAAATTTCTAAATTAAATTGATATCATTTGATAAAAACAACATAATTTATAGATGAAACAAAAATGGATATTTTATAGTGATTTGTTAAAATATTATAAAAGATAATAATAAATAATTATATGTGTGTTATGCATATATATATATATATATATATATATATATATATATATATATATATATATATAAATGACATTCTACCTATTTCTTGATCCCACCCGTCTGATAGTTTGGCTATCTAATTCCTGTTTTAGATGCCTGTACAGGCACATGTATATTTGTTCAACACCCAGAGAACTAGTCTACACTTTATGCAGCAAATGTATTGTACTGATCTTAGTTACACTTTCTGGTGGAGAACGCATCGTGTGACGTGAACAGACCAGTCCGCCCAATCCCTAAGTGACGATTAATTATTACGTCGAGCTCCTACAACCATCAATGGCTTTCGATTAGTTTTGTCAAGAGCCAATGCCAGCTATCGTTTTCAAACACATCCAAAGGTGACTCAAAGGAGCAATGAGACCGCCCACCATATCCCATACTTTTCTTAAATATTGACCATGGTTAGATTCGAACCTGAGTTTCCTGGTCGGGAACGAACGTTATAACGCGCCGTTATAAATAGATATACACATAAAGATAACTTTGTAGGAAAAATATACCATATTCGTTTGTGTGATAGCGTGTATTTTTGTTAGTGTGAGCGTGTAACTCACTCAACATTGCTTGGAAGCTGAAAATGTTCAATTTGAATCATTCAAATCTCCAGGAAACAAACGTCGCATTCATCGGAATATTTCATAGCAAAAAAAAAAAAAGATAATTTCTCATTTCTTTTACTAATTGAATCTACGCCGAATAATTAAAATTCATAATTACTTTCGACAATGGAAGAAGACATGTTAATTGATGTCAGTCGTTAGAGCTTCACATTCAACATGAGAGTTTAAACAATACGATAATTTTTCTTTTTAGAAAAATAATAATCCAAATAACTGGACAGTAGAGGATGGTCGGAAAAAGGCACACTTTGTCTCCACTTAGATTTAGAGATGTTTGCCAACATGATCACGAGATCCCTTAATTGGATCTCATTAAAAGAAAGGAAATGGTTGGGTGACAAAATGACCTGATTAAATTAATGACTGTGAAGTGGGAAAGATTATTCAGTTTTACCCCTGTTTTTTACAAACGTCATTCGAATATGCTGGAAACATGAGTTGACTTCAATGTCCACATTTACATTTACATCCACTCTATCGCTCATATTGCTACTTTAACCCATAAATATATCATACCGTAAAACTATATATATATATGTATGTATTTTAGCAGCAATCCTTCTTTCATGTACATTACATTGATTACGGCAGACAATGTGCTTTGATTTAGTTTTTTATACACTTTTTCATGTGATCTATTTTTTTTTCCTTTTCAGATGCTAAATTTTATAAAAATCTGTCTGAACGTTCTTTTTTCCGAGCGCATTCAGCTATACATTTAGCCATTTTTAAGGATGAAAGATTTAACTCGTAAATAAGAAATTGTGTAAAAATATATATATATATATATATATATATATATATATATATATATATATATATATATATTTATCTATCTATCTATCTATCTATCTATCTTTCTCTCTCTCTATATATATATATATTCTATCTATATATATCTATCTCTTTCCTCTCTCTCTCTCTCTCCTCTCTCTCTCTCTAATATATATATATATATATATATATATATATATATATATAAATAAAAAAAAAGAATAGTAAGATATGTAATCCGGTGTTCTTATTCATATTTTTATTTTTTTATAAAATAGTGCTCAATATGAATTTACAGAGCATTAATATTATAAATTAACTGATTTAAAATATGTTTTTTTTTCACTACACATTATAACAATATTTAAAAAAATGGAAGCTAAATCTTTAAATTTAATTTTGTAATTAAATTAAAAAACATTTAGTTTCCAAAAAAATTTCATCCTCAATATAATTTAAATGTAACTTATTTTTTTTTTAAATTACTGAGTGTTAAAACTCGTATAATTTAAAAAAAATAAAAAATTTCTGAAATTCATAATTTACATTTACCAAATGATACAAAATTATCCAGTCATCCAGATGTGGGTGGTAGATTTTTCATTTTTATTAAATTTTGTTGCATCATATATATATATATATATATATATATATATATATATATATATATATATCCTAGCAAAAATTAATTAATCATATACTTCACTAAATCTAATATATCCAGCTCAATTATTCACAATGATTCTTCGCCACCGGTTAGCTGTTTCCAAAAATCAACATAGTTTACAAATTCAAGTGAATATTTACAAGATTATATATCCAACGAATTAAATAATATTTATGTTGGTCACAAAACAAACTGAATTGTTACGATTATTTGATAGATACATTTGAATGAAAACTCTAACATTTTAGGCATTTAAAACAACATACCTGGAAAACATAACTAATTATTTAAAATACATATACATAAAAACAGTTATTTTAAAAACCTGAACAAAATAAATATGAAATCCATACAAATATTCTTAAATGTCTATAATTGGTAACAGAAGCCATTGGTTTATACCAACGGCTTCCCATATAATACTTCTCGAATTTAATGTCTCGCGTGGTCATGATGTGACTTTTGCTTGAGACAATCTCATATATGACGATGTTTTTCGTTCTAGCGTCTTATGTAACAAAAACGTCTCATGTTTATGTGTATTGCTTAATATATTGTACAGTAATTGTCATCTTTGATAATGGCTTATGTAATCCGAAAGCACAGATTGTATTAAAAAAATATGGATCAATATTGTGATTTTCTTTCTTCGTTTAATAATAATGTTATTAAACTTATCTGACGTTATGAAAAAAATTTACATAAAATAACTAGTCAAAACTTGTCTATATTATTTAATTAAACATGTATGAATATATATATATATATATATATATATATATATATATATATCTTAGAATTTTTAAAGGACATTCATTTTTCAAATATACGAGTCACCTTTCTGTCCCAATCTTAAAATTACGATCACATGTTCGCTGTTAGTTCGGTACACGTAGTTGTACGTTGTATCACTCATGATGACACGACATGATTTTGAAGAATGCCATCGGTTGGTTCGCATTCAAATATAGACATCACGAATTTTATTTTGGCCTGTTAAAAATTTTTTTTTTCTCTTGTGTTGAATTAGAAACATTGGGCATGATTTACAGTAGGTGTTTCAGTCCTATTTTATAAGGTTTATACAATGTTCTAGTTCACCAATTTAGGCACTAGGGCAGGTTAATTTTTCACTTCTTTTTTTTTTTTTTTATAAATCAATATTTCAGTCGATGGGGTTTGATTTGCTAAGTACTGACACTAAAAGTTAGATTCATAGTTCTTATCTATTTTTGAATATTTAGTTTTATGTTGAAGATCGTATGAAAAATGTACAGAAATACCTAATTCCCGCACGTTTTTGCTTACAAACAGATTTTACAGATTTTGTAAAAAACAGGGGTAAAACTGAATAATCTTTCCCACTTCACAGTCATAAATCCAGATAAAGTTAATATCTTTCGCGTTAGTTATATTGAATGGAAAATACTAGGTGATCCCAAAAAAAGGGAATTTTTGAAATGTGTATTGCCAAACATGAGCAAGTGGCAACACTGCAAGACAGTGACCTTGAGGAAGTAAACATTTCGCCATTTAGAGTTCAAGATGAAATTCACAGTATCCCAGACGAGATGTTGCAGCAGTCACTGAGGAATCTCAAAAGCCGATTTCAAGAATGCATTCGTACAGGAGGACGCTATCTACAGGAAATATTCAAAAAATGAAAATTCCATCATTGTTTCTTAAATGGCATGTTTTAAGGTTTCAATTACTATGAATAAGATATTTTTCTTCTATCACTCTTTGTTTTATTGGTTTGTTAAAAAGTTCCCTTTTTTGGGTCACCCTGTATATTCAATCTAAAATTCTAATTATGAATCACGACAAACAAAATATCCATTTTGTTTTTTACTGCATTCGATAAATACATGTTGTGTAACGAAAATTGTAAAAAGTTATATAAAAGACTACTCAATGAAATAGATTTGTAACTTTATTTGCTAAATCATAATTAATAAAAACATAAACAAATAGATAAAAGTATATATATCACCATAATAGTGCTGGGCACAAATTATAAGACAAAATGTTTAAAATTTTTATTGTTTATTGGAAAACACCACGACTACTACACTATATATCATATTGCATTATTATATATCTAAATTGTTCCGTATAATTTTCCTTTGAACTAAATGAAGTTCTTATTTGATGGTACAATGATTTAGTAATAATGTGCTTGTTCCTTGTTTCTTGTCCCCATAAATTTTTAAAGTTTCATTAAATTATAAATTTTATAAGATTGTGGTTTAAGCCTTTCTCGGATCATTGGAATGAGAGACCAACACTAAACTTTTGAACGTAAACTCAATCTTTAAACGCATTTCCTCAATAAACGGTAACAATTTGGAACATAATATTTTGGGTTTTTATTTATCTTTTCATCCCCTACTTGTGAAATCAGTGCAATATAACGATTCCCAAATCGACCTGCCCTACTGAGGTACATTCGCTTCTACATCCACAACACGTAGAAATGTCGTATAACCGGAAGTAAATGGTTTCTTTATGCGAGGCTTCTTTTATAAAGGCGTACAAAGTGGGAGTGTAAGGGCGCATATTTTGAGGACCTGGTCAGGTAGAACTAAGGAATATAGTTTGACTGAACAAGCAAACAACCGTGCCGTCTGTAGTGAAAGGGGTTCAGGTTGGAAAATAATCCACTACTTACAGGGATGCTAAAATTCTTTTGTACTTTTCATGGCTGGAAGTTGATGGCGACGCAGCTTCAGCCTAGATATTTTGGCAATATACTATTATAACTTTGGTCAGGCCTTTGTATAGATAGATGTTTTTGTTAAACATTTCACCAAGGCAAGTCTATAATTCAAGGGTTACTGAGTGTTAGTGAAAAGGAAAAGACGTTAGTGAAGAGAAAAGAGAATAAATGGCAGGGTTCAGGAAGAACAAAAAGATGGCGAGTGATACTAAATTTTTGAAGATCGTAATTTACAAGGAAATAAGAAAACTGGAGGTGACTTCCACAGACAAGATGTGAGAGAAAAAAAAAACTATTCCAATAGATCGCATAGTTACATGAAGCTATTACAAAAGGGAAATAATGCAACCTAGGCCCCTAAACTAGTACTACGTTTGAATTAATGCAGTCGAAATACCAAGGAAGAATAAAATTTCCATGAAATATTTATAGATAACTATTACACACTAATGGGAAAATTACTGGAATTAAGATGTCAGGTTAAGACTGACAACATTACAGAGCCTAATTTTGTCTTAAATTTTGAGATATAGCAAGAGCATCTGATCAGACGTGGCAGCAATATTCAATACGCGGACGAATGATGAATTTATAAACGTACAAGATAGATGCTGGCTAGAAAAAATTTCCGAAACGTCAAATTGATCAAACATTCGTAGCAGAAGATCTAGCAATTGATTAAATATAATAATTACTTTCCATATCAGTAGAAAACATGAGACTAAGAAGACGTAAATATTGTTCACCTGGAGGTTAGCATCAGCCATGCTGAAGGAAGATAAAATAGTTTACACTGATGACAAAATGGTAGAACTTTTGGGAAGCCATACTACCTAGAACCCAGGCTGTCCTATTATTTACCTATAATTGGTGGGAGAAGAGATAGATTCATACCTTTCCCAAGGGTATTAGCACGTAAGTGAATGTAATGAACTCGACAGCAATTCGGATCTCCGATTCCTCAATCCGAACCGCAATCTATGAATTTAAAGCACAATTTTTAGAAAAAGCAATATCATTCATATTTTAAGATTTCTTTTTACCCCTTCTTATTTGCCCCTTATGTGCCGATTTTCTCAGGAGACGGGCGATTATGGTCCTCCAAACATTTTTGTCTGTGTTTACTCTGAATAATTTTTGACCCCTTAACGTCTTCTCTCTTCGACTATTAATTCACTCCTTCAAAATCCAGAGACGGATAAGCAATGCAATGAGGGATATAATCTGAATTAAATTCTACATTAAACTGCTCTCACAGGATATAGTGGCTTAATCAATTCTTTTTTTCTGGAATAAATGATGCCAACTGTTTGCACCAGTGACTAAAATTTTGTTCCCAAACTGCATGAATTTAAGCGTGCTACTAGATTGGCATCTTGGTCTCACTGTCGAAACGGTTAAATATAGCTGCCTCTTCCCACTTCAACAGTTTATGAAAGGACACTCCTTGGCATTAAATGTAATGTCAATCGCCATCTTCTGATACCTTGATCCTGTTTAATTCAATCTCTATATCCACAGACCCCTGGAATACTTTCTTAATCTCTTGCCTACTAGTGATATACACGCAAAGTTGAAGTGGTATACTTAAAAACATATATATATATATATATATATATATATATATATATATATATATATATATATATATATATATATATATATGTAAGCAAATATATGGATATAGATCCGACAGTATGAAGAAAAATATACTAAAAAAAACAAACAAAAATCTTAATTTGCGATTATGCTGTTTTAATGTTTAATGTCAATGTCGGACGTTTCGGTCTAATAGACCATCTTCAGGACATATTCATAAAACGTAATTAACATAGACCATATAAAAGATTTCACTCATCTGTTTGGATTGGTATTGCTTTTATGTCCATCGTCTTTTTCATGTTGAATTGTATACTTCATTACGTGTCCTAGAAATTTCAACTGTCTCTACTTTATGTTAATTATATGTGTACTTTCTGTTTCTAAAAGTTTGTTGTTTCTCACATGATCGGTTCTTTGTATTCTGTGGTTCCTTCTGTAGAACTACAGTTCTATTGCTTCAGTTTTCTTCTTCATCTGTGAGGAGATTGTCCAGCATTGACTTCAATATAGAAGGAATGATATTACGTAACAATTTCGTACTCTTTTCTTTTTTTTTTCTAATGATTTCTTCTGCTTCTTAATATTTTGCTTCACTCTTTGGAAGGTAACTTTTACTATCCCAAAGTGCCTCTAGATTTTTGTCTCGCAATTACCATCCTCAACTATAATTCTACTTTGATATTTAAATTGTTTGATTTTGCTATCTTCAATTTTAATCTGTATGTTGACATTTTTATTTGGCTATACTCTTCTATTGTAGTTGGTGCTTTATCTCGCTTTCTTTTAAAACCTTCTGTGGGAGTTTTTGTAGCTTTCTTTCTGTGTCTAGTGTAATGCAAACGCAACGAAAGAATCCGATTTCCTCCTCGAATTACGGGTATCGAAAAGAGAAAAATGCTATTTTTTCTTAATTGTAACCCTTTCCAACATTTAAATTGCCCTAATAAAACCGTCATTTTTTAGTTCTCCGTCAATAAGACTGATACCGAACCGAAATATGAAATTACTATTTTAACTGATAACAGAAGAACAAGTATTTATCTAGTTCAGATTCTATAAGTACATAATTGTACGATACAAGATGGGAAAAATATGTAAGGGCAATGTAGGAGATAATATATAGCCTCTTTGCCACATATGCAAAATCGCAAGGATATCGCTTACGCCCTCATCAACAACATTGAAACACCTCTCCCCGTACGAACAACGAAGTTAATCAACGTCAAACCTAGTCAGTACCTTGATGGGTGACCGCTTGGGAATCCATGTGCAATAAGCCTGGATTTGCAGGTCATGTAAAGAATAATGACTCGAGATTTTAATTGGCTGACCGAGTTTCAAATCCAGTTCGTTATATTCATTTTCGGGCAAATGCGCTTAGGTAAGGTAGGAATCCAGCTGCTCAACTATGGATTAATTAGTAACATATTTATCAGTAAACCATTATTAATTCTAAAGAGTAAAATAAAACTGAGTACAACATATTTAGATTTCTGTATTAAATAACACATAAAAAAACATACCACTAAAAAAAACAAAAAAAAACACAACCAACCAATCAGGTTTTCGTAGCTCTTTCGCTATTTCCAGTGGAAATATTCAGATGTGCTTTATTCTTAAATGCTAGCCTTCAGATCATGATAACATAGTCTGCCCTTTGAAAGTGTATCCAGCCGAAATCCTACGTATTCCTTTGGTAAAAATGCATACATAATCTACTGAGAAGGCTTCTTCTCAATCACCGCAAATTTTGGAAATAGACTCTTGCATAAATACTTACCCAAAGAAATCAACCCCAGCCTTTTCAAATAGAGATTCAGTTGCTAGCTGTCCACCGCATAATTGCACTCTTTTACATCCTACTACTACCTGTTACGTTCCAATAAAATATTTCATGCAGTAACTTCGATCCTTAAGTAGTTTCGCACCTGGTATTTCGTGAATATTATTAAAATATATATTTCAAATCTATGAATATAGTAGATATATTACAGAGGCGACCATTACTATTGACTTATCTTGGATGTTTTTCAACAAGCGAAGCATAATTTTCAAAAACAATGAGTAAAATGCTTTTGAAAATGATATCTCAGCAAAATATATGAGGTGTTAGTTTTCGTTTGCAAGTCAATTAACAGCTTCATTAACTTCTCTTGATAAGCATCAGACAAATAATACAAGAATGCTTCAAATTACACTACAATTGAATAGAAAAATTTATAAAAATCAATTCGTAATAATACGTAAATAAAAAAGAAATAAAAAAACTCTATGTTTGACCTTGCAAAGCTTAACATAAGCTGAGAATGTACTTTCGGAAAAGGATGCGAACATTATTCTGTTGGACACACACACACACAAACACACACACACACACACACACACATATATATATATATATATATATATATATATATATATATATATATATATATATATATATATATAATATATATATATATATGTATATGTATGTATATTAATCATTTCACCTCAAGCAAGGTGATAATGCCATTATTAATATAAATTTTATCACAAATATAAAATTTGTCACTTAGATGATTGATGTTATATTCATCACCTCAAGAGTTTCAGAGACGAACCTTTGTTTAATCGTTCGGTTCACTCACCTGAATGTATCAGCACATAAATAGTAAAAATATAAAGTAAAAACCGAATCTAAATGCTTGCAGTATCAAATAAACTGAGGGATTAATACCAAATCTGAGAGTGCTTAAATATAATATATTATAATAACAATATTAATACAATCATATTTAAATCAAATATAGGTTCGTTTGATATTTCTTTTATATTTACTTGCAACTTGGGTCCTTCAGGAATCTGTCGTATTGCAGTTTAGGCGTTGTTTTGATCTTCTTTAATTTCGATAGTGTAGATTTGCTCTGATATATATATATATATATATTTTTAATCGTTTCACCCCAAGCAAGGCGGGGAGCCACTAGGACGCAAGGGGTTACAGAAAATTTGGAGCAAGATCAGTAGTGATAGAAGAAAGGATGAGGAGAAGGGTAGTGAATAGATCAAGGCAACTGGAGATGTCGATTGACATTACATTTGAATAGCTACGACTGGAATATTCTCAGTCCCTCCGCTGTTGGCCTATGGTCATGTTTTCCTAAAAGCCGTGTTTTAGATTTCAACATTTCAACATACATATGCGTATGTATAGATATAACACCACCCGTATACATACATGTGTCATAGCCGAAACTGCCCACATATGTTTATATATGTATGAGTCCCGACGGACGACCAAGTATGTATATATGTGTTTGCATACATCGATGTTTGCGTTAGTACGATGAATGACAAAACGACGAAATTCCCCCACCACTTCCACAATAACACCAATACACGCAATCTACATAAACCCAAATTTTTTAAAACATTAATCAGTTTGTCTGACGATCGCTAAAGCGTGAAACCCAGGGTCACAAACTCACATCTATCCAACCAAATATGTTAGCTCTATCTCTGATATTGAGCGCTTTCTAATAAGTACCGCGCATATAATATATAAATAATTATACATATATATATTTATTTATATTTATATACACTTTTCACACACACACATATATATATATATATATATATATATATATATATATATATATATATATATATATATACTTACCAGTTTCTGAGTGGAAGGGATAATTCCGAGGAGGATTTAAATCCAGGGAGAACTCAATGTAGACTACAGCGCATTATAATTATAATAAGGAATAAGGAAGCAGTGAATAAATTATCCATTTGGTATATAATTTATTTCTTGAACACCGAAGTGTTCAGCTATTTAGACCGAAAGCGCCTGCGTAAAATCCAACAGACGGACACATTAGATTAGTAAGTCTGTTGGGAAGGTGAGAGAGAGAGGACGGGTAAAGAAAGGGCTAAGGGATTAGTGGTTGCTAGTAGTTGGTTTCCCCAGCCGAGAATTTATTCTATAATTTTGAGTCTTTTTATATTGGGTTGTATTTCAGATTGACCGATACGTTTTGTTGCTTTTAGGCAGGAAAAACCAGCTTGATACCATTATATATATATATATATATATATATATATATATATATATATATAAATAATTTTATTTTTTTTTTTCCTGGTTATAAACACATTAAAAAGTTGATGCCATTTATCTAAGATTTCAATAAAGGAGATTCATTCTGAAATGGTTACTGGATGTGCAAAGCGCAGTTGAAGTGCAAAGACAGTTTAGGAGGGGGTTTCAAACAGATTCACCGATGTAACTTGCCATCACACGACTTATAGTTAAAATGAAGCTGATGTTCACAATGTCCACGAGAAGCGTTAGGGAAGACTAAGGATATCGACAAACCCTACAATGCAAGAAAGATTACTGGAAAAGTTTCAGAAATGTCCAGTAAAATTTGTGTGACAGGGGAGTCGTGAAGTAGGTATTTCAAAATCGTCTGTGCAACGCATTTTGAATCAAGGTCGACGGAAAAGATATTTTCTAAGATTAGTCCATGATGTTAATGACAATGATCCAAGCCGATGAGTTGTACTTGGCACAATGTTTAGAAGATGCACAGTTTCCAACAAATATTGTCTGAAATGAAGCCACATTTAAATTAAATGTTTTAATTAACCGCCACAGTTGCACGTACTGAGGAATGGTGAATCCCTATCTTATGGTAGAATATCATGTCAATTTACCAGGAGTTACAGCGTCGTGCAGTTTATCATCAAGATAATTAATTAGACCATTATTTTGACGCTATCGTGACGGGTTCTGTGTACTTGCCCCAACAGTCTTGTCATGCCAAGCGTTAACGAGGACTTTGTAAATGAACAGTTTTATTTTCAGCAAGGTGTGTCACATCCACACTACCATCTTGATGTTAGATCCTACCATGATGATATCATGCCAAAAAGGTGGATTGGACGAAGGGGTATCGTAGAGTACCCTCCGCGTTCAACAGACCTCACATCACTAAACTTTATATGAGGATAAGTAACAAACAAAGGCAACAGTTGTTGAATTGAGAGCATCTAATGAAAAAGAATACACTAAAATACGAAACGAAGTGTTTTCTGATGTTTGCGAGTCCATTGCTTCGTGTTCCTGAACGAGAACGGTCATCATTTTGAAAAAAGACGTTAGCAAAAAATTAAATGACTGTAGACTCTAGTAAATTTTGTAAATTAAATGTATTTTAATATACACTGAACTTATAATTATTAAAAGTAATAATATATATATTCGTATGTAGTGTGCATATATATACATTTATATATATATATATATATATATATATATATATATATATATATATATATATATATATATATATGAATTCTTGAAGGTCCCTATATGAAAAAAAATTAAAACAGACCGTAATAAAATTCTGAGTACTGCACAAAAGTTTTCAAAATATGTACAATCGTTTAAAGAATCAAGCACCAACAATTGAACATTTATTAAGTTATCTCCCCTGAAGCGGTGTCAATCCATTGGTACCCACTCAGCCTTCTTCACTTCACAAATAACATAAATTAACTTTCAGATGAGCGCAGAAAATGTGAAAAATTTTAAAATGTTGAACAAAAAATATTAGTCTTGAAATAACAACTTGATGATATATATATATATATATATATATATATATATATATATATATATATCAACACCCTCAGACATACACTCCGCACAACGACACACAGAGGCACGCACATATGCATATATATCTATATCTATATATATATATATCTATATATATATATATATATATATAAATTATGTGTGTGTGTGTGTGTGTTGTGGCCAAGGATAGCTTATTTAAATTTGTATTTTTTTTCAGTTTTCAATTAAAATCGCCAAACATTAATAAAATTACGGATAATTTGTTTACAGCTAAAGACAAACATGAATATTAGAAAGTAAACATAACAAGATAACTTTCTGATATAATACACACACACGCATACACATCCCAAAAAAAATATATATATATATATATATATATATATATATATATATATATATATATATATACCTAACGTATATATATTGTCATCCAGAGACGGAATTTTTCGCTGTATCACAGTTAATCAGTGTGGCTATATATCCGACTGCTTTAAGCTGGGATCGAATTACGACTGATTTGGTATCAGTCGGAGATTTTACCCCTGAGTAACCAGTGCCCGGTTGAGAGTAAGGCGCATATTTAAGTATTTATTCTTCGAATAAACGCGCCAATGACCGAGAGGGCTCAATTCAGAAAATAGCTTTGCAGTATTAGCAGCAGTTGTCATTGTTTACAAATTGCGCTTTCTCTCAGTAGTGCTCGACCGGAATTAAATTTTCCGCGAACCTATATATATATATATATATGTGTGTGTGTGTGTGTGTGTGTGTGTGTATAAACGTAGAGACAGTAGATATGTTTGTGCAGCAGACTTTCTCTAATATACTTTTAAATAATAATCAACGAAATGACATGGTGAAGGATTCTTCAATTTTTTTTTCTCAATTTTTAAAGATTTTCCTGATTCCCGGTTAAAAATTTAATGTAGCAAAATCTATAATTATATATTGTGAACGTGAATTATATATTACACCAAAGCACATTGCATTATAAATTAAAATTATAATTATTCCTGAAAACCTTGAAAAAATGACCAGAAACACTGAAGAATATATAAATAATAGCTAAATAAATAAATTCCAGAGGAAATGATTCCCGTGAGAGAAGCTGTTAAGAATTCCGTGAAATACACAGAGAATAGTGCATTGTGAATGGAAGTGCGTCGAAGAAACTGTTCCGAAAGCGATAATAACTGTACTAATACTAAGTCACTAGCTTTACTTTTACTTTAAACATACTGGCGTTGTTCAAACTGATTATCATACCGGATGTTGCGAATTCCCCGAGAACTATAAGTATAGAACTCGCTACGTTAAATTAATATAGAGAACGGTGAATAAGTTTACAAAAGTGGGAACAGTCGAGAGGAAAATAGGATCAGGGGGTCAAATCAGCAATAGGGATCATGATTTCGACTTAAAGCTAAATACATACTTATTATTCAAAGTATAGTCAAGTAGTGTTATGAAATCCTCGAACAATTCCAGTACGATATCGATAACCATTTATTAGATACAACGGTTCAAAGCTTAATCTAACAATTGGACAATCTTGCTGTTACACGATTTGGACAATTTAAAAACACAGGATATATATATATATATATATATATATATATATATATATATATATATATATATATATATATATATATATACTGGTTGCAACAGCTAAATTATATATATATATATATATAGGATTGTATTTGATTATTAGCACTATTCTATATCCGAGGTGCTACCCATAGGTTGCGGGAAGACGAGGCGCGAAATTTACTCGCAGAAAAGAATGGTGAAAAATGGGTTTCTTTGTTTCCAGCTGAAGTGATTTCAAAAGATGTGTGAATTATCCGCTGAGTCAGAATGCATGACTATATTGATTTGAAGCGCTTGATCAATCTGTTATGGGTTTTGGCCCGAATAGAATAATTACACCACGTATACAGTATATGACTGTATACGTCCATGCATATATATATATATATATATATATGTGTGTGTGTGTGTGTGTGTGTGTGTGTGTGTGTGTGTGTGTGTGTGTGTGTGTGTGCATTTGTGTGTGCGTGTGTGTGTGAAAGAGCAAAAGGGATATGGATAGTTTCTGCTAAATTAACAGAAATATAGTTATGGAGCTAGAAATATAAAATGAGATAGATAGATAGATAGATAGAGAGAGAGAGAGAGAGAGAGAGAGAGAGAGAGGTGGAGAGTTTTACATGCCACAAGAGAAAGACATATATAGATAGAAAAGAAAATGAGAAAGAAAGAATGAAAGAAAGAAAAAAGATAGATAGATAGATTGTGTGTGTGTGTGTGTGTGTGTGTGTGTGTGTGTGTGTGTGAGAGAGAGAGAGAGAGAGAGAGAATAGAAATAACTTATACATAATTGCAACAGGTTGGATAATGGATAGAGAGATCACCCAACAGAGATATACATGTATGCATCTCTCTCCCTCTCATTTATTTTAATTTCCACATACACACACACGAGCACACACGCACACACACACACACACATATATATATATATATATATATATATATATATATATATATATATATATATATATATATATGAAGAGAGAGTGAGAGTAAGAGAGAGTGAGACAGAGATAGAATGAGAGATAAACGAACAACCAGATTCAGACATACAGACAGACAAACATACAGAAAATAGCCTAATGGATTAAAATTTCTTCGCGAATTTTGTGGAGTGAAATTGTGATTTGATCCCTAGACTTGATATTACAGGCTCAGTGTACCCTATAGACGTATCAATATATTAACGAACTGATATAGAGTTGAATAACGTAAATTTTATGAGATAGATAGATATATACATACATACAATCATACATACGTGTAGACATGTCTGAGTTGATATGTTTTTTTTTTTTTTTTTTTTTTTGTTTTTGTTTTACGGCATATCAACCTCAGTAGATTATTTAATGCCGACAAAATTGTTTTATTGATGTTAACATTTTGTTTCGTCAAAAATCTGTTTTTGGTAATATTTTTCCTTCAAAATTGTATTGCTAATAATATTTTCTTTTCAAAAAAGAACTGCTGGTAATAGTTAACTATTTGCCCATAGCTGGGATCCTAACAGGTGTTACCAACTTGTGTCAGGGTGGACTTGGGAACACCAGCAATTAAGAGGTGGTTCCACGCTCCTCAAAACCTCCTGATCAGAGGCCTTGCTGCTGGATGCAGTTTATCGTCTTACCCAGGACACGGATGTTGTTTAACGTCTTACACAGAACGATTATTCTTTTTTATAGTTTTGGAGTAGATATCAGTAAGAGAAGTCCTAACACAATGTTTGCATTCCCAAATTAGTTAATTGAGACTTACCATGATGATGTACTGCGGTTTATTATGTGCACACTTCAGCTATAGAATTAGTAAGACCAATCGACTTAAGCCGGTTGACATTAATTTCACTTGTTAAGAAATTATAAAATCGAAATATGATCTCTTTTTGATCGACTCTCGTCAAATAAATCTTCATAAAATTCAATATTTGATGTATTTTTGCACTACGATGCCGAATAAACTTTTGATTATTTGAATGTACGTCACAGATGAAGACAGCTATATGTAAAGATGTTAAAAATAATTTTCCTTAACTACCAAGTTAATGTTCTAGCAAACCTATCTCTAAATGATCTGGTCGCTAATTGAGAATTTCTTCCTGATATCTCTTTCAGGTATTTCCGTGTTAATACTAGTATAATGGGTTTGTGCTCACCAGCTATAGAATATTCTAACGCCAATCTTGCACCATTTGTAACATTTCGTTAGAACCAAATAAACTCTTATGTAGTATAGGTCCTCCTATATGATAATGCATGCCTGATAATTTTCTCGCAGATGAGGAAGAGACTTGAGGGAGAAAAGATGCTGTTGTCCTTAGGTGAATATCATGGATTTAACAACAAGGAAATAGAAAAAGGACATATACTTAGATTCAGAATGGAAAATTGGTTCTATGCGCCGCGCCAGAAAATTTTTTCTCGCCTGAATCCATCCTATAATTCTATAACTCAACCATTCGCCCTTTCATAGAATATTGCTGCTATATATGGTCTGGAGCTCTCGCTTTTTGTCTCAATATCCTCGACAAAAGCCGGAGATGAATATGCAACGTGATTGGTTCTGATCTGGCATTTCGTCTACAGTCACTTTCTCACAGACGTGCCGTCGCTTCCCTCTGTCATTTCTACAAATACTTTCACGGTAACTGCTCCGACGAGCTACTTTCGTTGGTTTCCAAACTATACGAATTTAAACGTGCTACTAGTTTGGCATCTCAGTCCCACCATTTCATTGTCGAAACTGTTAAATATAGGCGTCACTTCTATCTCAATAGCTTCATGTCTTGCACTTCCCGTCTGTGGAGCTCCTTTCCTCTTACTTGCTTCCCTAATAGCTATAATCTTCAATTATTCAAATGCAATGTCAATCGTCATTTTCAGATGCTTTGATCTAATTCTCCGTCCTTCTCTTCATATTTTTCTCTATCACGCCTTTTTACTCTTCCCCCTACTCTTTGTAACCCCTTGCGTGGTAGTGGCACTCCAGATTTGTTTGGAATGAAATTCTAAAACAAAAAAAAAAGACAGTAACTGTTGCAATTTATGGGGTACATAATGTGGAAGGAGGGCTTTACCTTAGGCAGAACTACCACCTCAAGACACTAGATATAGGCATCCGTATTGAGTCTGAGGCCTTCACCAGAAACTTCGGAAGTGATTTTCTTATCAGAACGATCAGAGTGATTTTTCCCAGATGCCGTACCTTCGTAATCACTATTAGACTCATCCAACTCTTTCCGAATCCTCTGTACTATCCTCCAACTGACACCCAAACGATCAAAGATGTTCGTATTAAAGCTTACGGCGTGAAGTCCAAGCAGTATAGCATACCGTTTCCAAATTTCTGGAAGTGTGAATTTCTTCAGGGTGGTTCTTTTCTCACAAATATTGCCCGATTGAGCCTACTATAGTGCGCAGTCGACAAAATAAAAAAAAAACTAGCAACGCGCATACGAAAAATAAAAACTATACAGTTTAACCCATCGCACCCTCTAAATATAGTATAAGTAATTTTCCAATTTTCATTTTCTTTATTCATTTTTTATATGTATTCATTTTGAAGAAAGAGAAAGCAATACCAATGAATGATTTTGTGCAACGATATCAAGCGACTGGTTACGACTGTATAACTGATTGTATGTCTTAGCTGTCGTTAAAAGAGTATTGACTGTACAATTTAACGCGGTTAATGGTATTATCGATGTGTTGTTTTCCCATTGGCCATGGGTCAAACAAACACACAACTATCTCGCCCAGCGAGCAGAAAGGGCAGAAGTGCCTAAGTATGTAGAAACGCGTACCGAATAAGGAATTTCGAATTGTAAATATCTAAAAAGAATGTCCAATTTATGATGAAGGTCAGAATATTCAAACCATCCAGAAGGCTACTGCAGGTTCCTTTTGCTCTGAATGACAGCAAAATATGTCACGGAATTTCCTCTCAGATGCGACACAATTTCCAAAATGTTCCTTGGCTTCTGGCCAACCGCTAAGTGCTGAAGGAGATCGTCGGGTCGGGTGTCCATTTGTGAGTTTGATCTAATTGACTTAAAGCCGAATGTTGGACTCATGTCATCAAATTTAAATTATCTGTGCTCGGCTTCGATCGATTAGCCGAATGATCAAAACTACAAAATCGAAATGATTACTTATCTCAACTGATAAGAAATGTAATTCGGCTTCGGATACATTTGCAATGGCTTTCTTCATCTAAGCGCCAACGAAAGGCTTATTCGTTCAATTGCCTGGTGAACAGAACTGCAATTAGTACGATCCTTGGTTTTCTTGGAATTGCATGCGATGGAGTGCACCGTAAGCAGAACTAATGTGAAGAGTTCGAAATCAATCGACAGACAAAAATAGTGAGAGAAATATTTACATTTTTGTGATATCTATGATACTACAAATGTTGACAATAACGATAATCATATTTAAGTAGATATTCTTTTTACAAATTATCTGTTAATTGTTTTTTATTCATTCTTGCTTCCTTACTTTCTTATTCATTCAACCTTGGTCAAAATTTTTCGAAGGCGTGATTTCTTTCTTTAATTTCAATTATTCGATGAGGACTTATCAATCTGCTTCATTTTAATCGTACGATCCTTTCTCATCTTGATTATTGTACATGTTGTTATAGATACGACGCTTCAGTCCAGTACCCCTGGCCATCTTCTTGTGTTGATCCTTTGTTTCCGTCTTGATTATTATAGATGCTATTATAGACATGCCGTTCCAGCAAAATAACTTCTGGCCACCTTCTTGTGTTGATCTACTCTTCTCATCTTGATTATTGTAGATGTTGCTATAGATACGACGATTCAGTCAAGTACCCTCTGGCCATCTTCTTGCGTCAATCTATTATTCTCATTTTGATTATTATAGATGCTATTATAGACATGTCGTTCCAGCAAAATAACTTCTGACCATCTTCAGATGTGGGGCTATTCTTCTCTTCTTTATTATTATAGATGCTATTATAGACACGACGTTTCAGCTAAATACCTACCGATTATCTTCAGGTGTCGATCTCATTTTGATTAGTATAATAGATATTGTTATAGACACAGCGTTTCAATTATTTTGTAGGAACTAATAAGAACTGAAATCGCATGAATAAAATAAAACAATAATCAATATATACTTCATATGATACAAAGGAATAGGTGCCTAACGATTGACTGAAACGTTGTGTCTGTAATGACTAAATTAATTATCTAGATAGGAAGTATAGTTTTGAATAAATTATAATCTTTATCTCAAAAGTGAAAGATAAAACATAATTATTGGAAAGTGTTACAAAACGCCTATGATAGATAAATGTCGAATCCACCTAAGAATGAATATAAAGGCTTCAAAAATGGACCACAAAACTTTTAATTAATGTCTGCAAATAAGTCACTTCAGGCTGCAGTCATGCGGTAAGAGAATCTGAAGAATACAAAATAGCGTTATTTATAGTGTTATTTATGCCGATTTATGTATCTGACAGTTATGCATTTCTGACAACCAGTGGGGCGTAGTGTCCGATCGAACCACAAATCCTGGATTGAAATCAATTTCACTCTTTAGACGAAGAGACTACATCTTATGGAGTGTAAGAAAACGAGGTCAGGGAAGAGAGGAAATGAATGGTGGAGGAATGGGCAAAGGATAATTTGAATAAGGAATGGAAGCATAAGGTTATATGAAAGTAAACCAGGCAAAAGGATTATATATATATATATATATATATATATATATATATATATATATATATATATATATATATATATATATATATATTAGTTTTTTTTTTTTTTGTTAAATCTTGGTGTTGACAAATCCTGCAAGGAACCTCTTGTTAGGAGGAAATACCTATTCAATTGGGTTATTTTGGGATTTCTAATCAATGTAATTTATATATAACATAATTTAAACACAATATAATATAATGAATTATATATATGATATCTATATATATAATATAATTAATTATATATATATAAATGTGTGTGTGTGTGTGTGTGTGTGTGTGTGTGTGTGTGGAGGTTACTGAGATGTTCGTGGGCTGACCAGAATATCAGCCTGCAAAATGTTTGATGTCTATAAATTCAGTCAGATTCTTGGAATTGGATAGGGGAGATTTACATACACATATACATGCACAAACGCACACACGTGTGACCCCACATTTTAATCATATGCAATTTAAAAATAAACTTACCCCACACAAATAAAATAAAATAAACAAAGAAAGAAAACACGTATATTACAAAAGAATATATTCTCAGAACAAATTAAGTTACAAAGATACTCAGAATAATTTAAGATAAAAGACAAAGACCTTAAGAAGTGTCAGTAATGCTACGTAATTTTTTATCAACCACAAGTTTTATATATCTTTTCGGATAACTTGAGCAGTCACCATCTTTTATCAACCATCATTAGTATCATTAACAAAAAAGAAACATGATCCCTTTACCTGTCTATATCTTTGAGATTAGTTATTATGATTCCTTACATTATTTACATTATTCGTTATCCTTATCTGTTGCCGAAACGTTTGTGAATATGGCAATGGAAACGAGTATAAGAGTACAAATAATGTAAAAGGTAACAGTCAGAATAATGTAAGTAATGATCACATTATCCAAAATATAATCCTAGATGATCTTAAAATAGGATATAATCCTAAATGAGAAAGATACTAGAGTCGGCTGAAATGTTCATAGGTTCACCAAAAAAATTGAAACCTGATCAATTCATCCAAGATAGCCTCTTAAATGTCAAAAGTTATGGTTTTTAGCTACCCGAGGTCCAATACTGATGTTTTAACTCACAGAATATACAAGATTTGTGACCAGAGCAATTAGCTTAGACATTTCAAGGGCCTTTAAGTTAGAATCATTTGCTGTAGGCTTCCGTGTTGAGTTTGGGGTCTTGTGTGGAGATGAATAGAGGCATAACGTCGCCACCGTTAGTGATTGCTCAAAATATCTACATAATCAATATTAGACTCAC
The DNA here is from genome assembly GCA_903632075.3 of Acanthosepion pharaonis. Classification (NCBI taxonomy): domain Eukaryota; kingdom Metazoa; phylum Mollusca; class Cephalopoda; order Sepiida; family Sepiidae; genus Acanthosepion; species Acanthosepion pharaonis. Next base: position 238,140 of record CAHIKZ030001322.1, read on the forward strand.
TAATCTCTTTCCGAATCCTCAAAACTGTTTTCAGATTGACACCCAAGGAAATGTTTGTATTGCAGCTTCCGGCGCGAATGCCAAGCAGTACAGCATGCCGTTTTCTGGCGGAGTGAAATGCGCCATGGTGCTCTTTTTTCTCACAAATGGTGTTCAACTGACCCTACTATAATGTGCAGCCTATAAAATCAAAAAACAAAAAACGTGCAAACGGGAAATTAAAAAATAATATGGCGACAATTTACCAATCACTCACTATATATATATATATATATATATATATATATATATATATATATATATATATGTAAGAATAAATCATATTAAGATAATTATTCAACATGAAATAATATGTCTACTGTTCAGAATAGAGCATTGCCTGAGTAGATTAATCATGAGTAATGTGTTGCAAAACGACATTTTCCACCATTGCTTGACGGCAGGCGCCCTACTAGATCATCGTTACAGAGATAAATGGTTTTCAAAAGATATGAGAATGGACATGGGAAGTCAGTATATTATATTTGAATAGACTGAGATAGATAGATAGATAGATAGATAGATATCAGTAAGTCTTATAGTGTTTATTTCTCTTTTTCTCTCCCTATCTCACCCTTCATATATAAGGAGAGAGAGGGAGAGAGAGAGATACAGGCAGAGACAGAGTATGTGCGTGTCTCTGCAAGAAAAACATGAACAATAGTGGATTGACTAATTGAGAAACAGATAGATAGATACATATATGCATACTTTGATATGTACATTGTTTTATAGGTATATAGAGAGATGTGATCGTATACATGGTATATAAGTCTGCTACATACACACACATGTGCAAGCACACACGCACACATTTATATATATTGAGATGGGTATGTAAAGACTTGTAAATTAAGATTTTGCCAGATAGATAGATAGATAGATAGATAGATACGTGTAGACTAACCTCTGACCTAATTCATAATGGAAGAGTTTTCCATATATATATATATATATATATATATATATATATAGAGAGAGAGAGAGAGAGAGAAAGAGAGAGAGAAAGAGAGAGAGAGAGAGAATGCAAGGGAGACAGACAGTCAGACAGACAGAGATTGAGATCGGTATATGCACCTGATAGATAGATAGATAGATAGATAGATAGATAGATAGATAGATAGATAGATAGATAGATAGATAGATAGATAGATAGAGTCAAATGACAGAATGGATAACATTCAGAAAACTATCATAACAAATAGAAACTAGTGTAAACGAATGCAAAACCATCTGCCTTTAGGTATAAGCCGCTCCAATCCACACGATGAATACAATTTCCTCCCACTGGGTCAACTTCCGGTCAATTCTTCACCGAGATATGTCACTGTGTCTGCAATTGGACACTTGTGAAAATGGCTTTCGGACTGGACGGATATGACTGTATCTGTGATGTCCCAATCCACCGTTGTTCTCCTCCATCTTTTAAATCGGACTTGGTGTGGCGTGTTGATTAAAAAGTTTTCAAATCAAAATAGAAACCAATGTCTGATTGAATATGAGCTACTTCGTGAACGTCGCTGTTCAAATTCGAGCCAACCGTCATAACGATAGATTTTGAGCTAAATACTTCTCTTCAAGTGAAAAGAAGAGCATCCTCTTTAAATTCAAGCTGACTCAAAGTGGATCTTATTCGGCAAGATCGAACATGCCATCACAAAATTAAACTTTTGGTAGAGGGCTAAATCAAACATTAAAACAGTTTGGCGACATCAAATATGTCTTTGAAAAACTAATGAATGCATTTTTGTTATCTGATCCTTTGATTGGATTTCTTCGAGCTGTATTTTATTCCTTATCAACTGTTTGTAGGTAAATTAAAGCCAGAAAATATATATTGTCAATTGTAAGAACGTCGTGAAAATAATAATGATATAGTGATGTAAGTATTACTAATTAACCCATTGCTAGTAGAGAAAAGTTGGATTCATACGTATCCCAATGTTATTTGCCCGTATGTAACAAACCCGACTGGAATTGGAACTTGGTTATCAGATTTCCAATTGCCAGCCGTGATCTGTTACATTACCCACATATCCAAGCTTACAGAACATGGCTTTTAAAAATTGTCACCCATCTGACCACTCTCAACGTTGCTTAATTTTGGTGATCGTACAAGCACCGGTGTATCTGATCCTTTCTTAAAATGAAAATATGTACTTGAAATAACTGACAGTATTTTCTTCTGGTCTCATTTTAATTATTTTTCTGCTCCCTTGTACTTCTTAACTAGAATGTGAGTTATAGACTGTTCAACGTTTTCTGATTTAATTAGAAAATTAATGACAGTAGTGACAGATTGAGAATTATTGACATAGTTTGAAGCTAGTAGAATCTATTTAATTTTCTGTTTAATTCTCTGTTTCAATCCCCGACTTGAAGCAATGTGGCTGGTGATTGTCACACAAATTTATTAACTTACATTTGTGTTTAAAATAGATAGGAGCATAACTCCGGCAAATTGATTAATGTGAGCATGCAGGTTAAAATCCACGATTTGAATGCTAATTTTAAGATATGCAAGCAGCCATTTTGTAGAATATAGGCGCAGCTCATTCTTCCTTTTCACATTACTGGACATGCTGTCTTACACCAGGCTAACTTAGGTTTAATGAAATATCGAATTTTTTTTCTTGATGCTGTCTTACGCTCAGCATCAGTATTTCAACCATTGTCAGCCATACTGATTTTCAACGGCCTTCATTATTTGCGATATTGAAACATTAGCCCTTTGAGCCCTGAGCGCTTTACCTCTGGTAGAGAAAAATGACGTAATGCCCAACCACTGGTTGAACAGTCGTAGAGAAATATGATTTCATGCCTAGCCACCAGGTGAACGGTGGATAAACACTTGTAAATATTTTTTTTTTATCTACCGTGAAACTTTACATACCAATTATTTTCGAATTTTGACTCAGGAGCTCAGGCAGAAGGGTTAAATTTTTTCAGATACGCCGGACCCATAGGGTTAAAATCTACTTTCTCTCAACCCTTGTTATTCGTCTGTAACAGAAATCTGTCAATTTAAGTCTTAAATATGTACATTTTCGTGCATAAGCCGATTACTTTTACTGGTCGAAATCGGATGATTCAGACAGTATCATGTTATATAAAAATATAGGCCTCCTGTATACGGCCAATACTAGTAGGTCAATCCAACTTCAGAAATTAAGTAAAATATCTCATTCATAGTTAGAACGATTTAAATAAAGAACATTCTAAAACGGGCCGTGAATTCAATATTTATTTTACAGTGGGTCTTCCCTTGTATATGATCCGGAACCGCTTAAGGTAGATGGTTACGTTAAGGGTTAGTTTATTGGGATAAAAGTAGAACATAACATTTAACTCTAGAGTTGAACTGTTTAAGATTATAGTGATTAGGGAAGCATACACTTGGGAGTCTGTTTCATAGAGCAGAGGTTAGCGGGAAGAAACGATTTGAGTGGAACTTCTCACCAACGGAATACAAAGAGAATGTCGGTTGATTGCTACCATTTAAATGGCATGGTGAGTCCTACCTGTGAATATTAGACATGGCGGAACTAAGTAATGTAATTCATCCAAGCAATTTCTATGCAAGTAGCGATAGGCAACAAGAGGCTCGTTATACTCAGCTTGTGATTAACTTAAAAGTTGTCTAATCCGACCTCAGAATTTCGGTTCCATATTAGTTCATAGAAGTAGATATTCTCGTGTTTTATAACAAATTGTAATCATATGCAAAGGTCTTAACTGTAGCCGCTCTCTATATATACAGTCTGCAATTAAGAAATTACTGCTAACAAACGACATAAATATAAATTAATTGTCGTAATACAAAATCAATGAAGCCAGACGATAACGATTGTTGTTGCATTTAACTTATTTGAGATTGTGTATGGCAGACAAGCAGAAAATATGAAGAGACTTCCAGAAACGAAAAGTACGAGAAAAGAAAATATTAGAATAGAACTGATGGTTGCATCTGTCTAATTCATAAGGTAAACCGTAAGACCTAGTTGTCGATCTAGTGATACACTATATCTATGAAGTCGTGATAGTAAAGATAACAGCTCATCAGAAAAATTGACATGAAACTACTTGTGGAAAAGGTAGAGGGAAGCCATGAGACGCTGGTGGAAAAGTAATTGAAATCGAGATGTCAGCTCAGGTCGATTACATTAGCTACATATACTTAAATCAGAAAAGGGCAAATATAATTTCTTGTATGCATAATGAAAAAGGTGGTTTGAAAAAAATCTGACACTCACAGAGCATATTGAAGAATAATGAGATAAATGGAATCATTGAGTACCTTCTCTAATAAGTTTCTGCAAATG